>JAJTUV010002840.1:0-216373 GCA_021653895.1 Mastomys natalensis | reverse complement strand
TGCTTTCCCTAGGCTCGCTGTAGAAAGGTGTCATGGATGTCCATTATGTCAGTATGTCCCTGCTGAGGCCAGGGCTTGAACACTAAGAGAGGATGTTAGCTTATGCTTGCATTGACCATGTCCCTGTCTGTCCCATGCTCTACAGTAGACCCAACTTTACCAAATTCCCACTGGATTAGTTTATCATAGTTACTCTTAATTGCTGTGACAAAGCACCAGTGCAAAATATAGAAGAAAGTGTTTAATTGGGTTTGCCTTTGAGAGGGTTAGTGTTAGCATTCTGTTAAACTCACCTCCACAGTTACCTAGCAACAGAGGTATACTCCTCCCAAGGCTACCTGGGAACGGCCAGGTAGCCCTGCCCTATTATAAGAGGGGCTGTCTGGCCCATCCTCTCCCTCTTGCTCTCTTACTCTCTTGCCCCTTGACCCACTTGCCTGCAGGTTCTTCTGTCTCTCTCTCCCCTCCCCCCTCCGCGTGGTCATGGCTGGCCACGACCTCCACCTTTCTCTGCTCTCCTCTCCGCCCTAAATAAACTTCTCCTCTGGAACCCTCTGCTGCCAGCCCGTTTTTCTTTTTTTAAACAACAGTTAGAATCCATGATGGCAGAACAGCCGAGAGCTCACATCTTGATCTGCAATTAGAATGCAGAGACAGAGAGGGCCCTGGGAAACCCCAGGACCTGCCCCCAGTGTTGTACTTGATCTACCGTTTCCACCAACTGGGGCCCAAGTATTCAGACTTATGAGCCTATGGTTTATATTCTCATGTCATCACCACATTCCACTCCCTAGTCACCATAGGCTCTTGGCCATATTACAATGCAAAATGTAATTAGCCTAACCTCAAAACTCCTCATAATCTTTTTACTCTTGACATAATTTAAAAGTCATGTCAGAGTCGCTTCTGAACTCAAAGACAGTCTCATAATTGTAACTCCCTGAAAAAGCAAAAAAGCAAATTGTACATTTCTAATACACAGTGACACAGAATATACATTACTATTCCAAAAAGTTATATTTCAGAAATAGTGAGAAAATACTGGACCAAAGCTAGACTGAAACCCAGCAGGGCAAATTACAACTCCATGTCTGGTGTCAAAAAGTTTAGAGCTGCCCTTTTGGATTTGTTGACTGCAACATACTTTGTCTGATTCCATTTCTTGTATGCAGCTCTCCCTGGCAGATAGATAGCACGTGGACTGACACCTCTAACACTCAACGGCTCCAGTGCACTCAGGCCTCACTTTCACAGCTTCTTGCACAGACTCCCTGCAAGCCACTGTGTGACATTAGTGATCCCTTAACTGTGGAGGAAGGTTCCACAGCCCTTTACTCATGTACCCTTGATGAATCTGAAGCCAGATGGCATTGCCAACTTCTGAGGGCTGGAGCCTGACCTTGAATCACTCCCAGCAGGGTTCATGTGCTGTTGCCTTTTAGGAGCAGAGAATTCCTTAGGCCTTTTCCCTTTATAAAGTTGGAAGTTTAACCGGGCAGGGTTTTATCCTGGGTATCTCTCTCTTTATCTGGCCTCTCCTTAATCTCTATCTCTGTGAGCACAAGCCTTGGCTCCAACATTAACTGTCCAGCTGCTCTTTCCTTTTTTATTGTAGTTCTGCATGAAAAGGAATTACTAATTACTGTGCTGCAGAGCCAGTATTAGGCTTTTGGAAAATCTCCTCTATCAAATAAATTAGTCTATTACTTTTCACTTCAGGCTTAGGCAAATTCTTAGGACAAGGGTAGAAGACAGCCACATTCTTTGCCAAAACATAACAAGAGTAAGTCTTTAGCCGGTTGGTAATTATTGTTGTACCCTGCAGCCTCTTGTAGGCTTCCACAGATAGCACTGTCAACACTCCTGTCTTCTAGGCTTCTGCTGGGCCCAGTAAGCTCTACTTACAGCCTTGAACCCTTTGTTTTTGTCTAGAATCTTCCACATCCTCTAAAAAACCACATGGTCAGGACTTTCACAGCAAAGGTCCACTTCCTGGTACCAGCTTCTGTGTCTTGGCTACTCCTCAATTGCTGTGACAAAACACCCCTACCAAGGCAGACTATACAAGAAAGCATTTATTGGGTTTATAGTTTCAGAGGTTTTTAGTTCACAATGAAACAGTTGAGAGCTTACATCTTTTTTTTTTTTTTTTTTTTTTTTTGGTTTTTGGAGACAAGGTTTCTCTGTGTAGCTCAGGCTGTCCTGGAACTCACTCTGTAGACCATGCTGGCCTCGAACTCAGAAATCCTCCTGCCTCTGCCTCCCAAGTGCTGGGATTAAAGGCATGTGCCACCACAGCCCAGCTGAGAGCTTACATCTTTATCTGCAAGTAGGAGGCAGAGAGAGAAGCCTGGGAATAAAATGGACTTTTGAAACCTCAAAGCCTTCACCTTGTGACACACCTCCCAACAAAGCCACATCTGCTAATCCTTTCCAAATAGTTGCTCCAACTGGAGACCAAATATTCCAACATGAGGGAGGGGAGCATTCTCATTCAAACCACCAGTTTGCCGATGAGCTCTTTCCTAGCCATGGCTTGTCATTGCTCCCAGTTGATAATTTCAGCAGTGGTAGTGAACTTAAGTAGAGTTTGCCTTTCCTCAGTAGAATGTCCTTGCTATGATGGATCTTCTGCTTGTATTGAAAATCCTGCAGCTCTTGTTGGGCTTGATGTGTGTGCTCTTTGGGGGACTGATAACAGATATGTGGAAAAAGTAGCTTAGAGGTAATCATAGATGTCATCAGTCACAGTCCCTACTTGAGAATAGGCTATGATATATCTAACCCTGGACTCTAGTCATTTCCTAGACATGGTCCTCCTGGGTGGAATTGGGTCATTAAGATGTTTAATTCCAAGCACTACATTCAAAATAGGGTAAGTTATATAGTATGTCAGTTGCATTCTAATGCTTGTCTTAGGCCTTTGGGGCAGAGTCCTGCTGTTTCACCATGACTGGCCTGGACTTTACCCTATATCTCAGGCTGACCTCAGCTTTGCAGTGACCCTCCTGCTTTTGCCTCTTGAGTGGTAGAATTTTAGGCATGTAATGACTAAATTTCTTATTTTGCTTTTCATTTAAGTTAGTTTTTGTTTATGCTATCTTGGACAAAATGTGCAGAGTAGAGATGATTGATTATTAGGAGAGTCTCCGGGGTCTCACTGTCAATGTGTTCTTCACAGGGGACTTCATGGTCATTGATGTGCTTCTGTTTACTACTGTGTCAGATGAAAAATTCAGAGCAAGGCTTCACACAGGTGTTAACTGCCTCCCTAGCCCATTTAGGATGTAGTAGATCTATGGTTGAGGGCAGGAACTGATAGAGCAGCCAGACTGGCCTCTTACCTGCCATGAAATTGTATAATAGATCATTGTACCGCCAAGCATTTGTGACTGTGTGGATATGTATTCATTGTTTATGTATATTTAGATGTATGTGATGCTTTGCACGGTTTGAAAGAACTTATTCTGGAAGCCAGGATCATTGTAACCTTTGTGTTCCATGTAATTTGGGGCCTTTGAAAAGTTGATTGAGAAATTGGGGAACATTCCCAGTTCTCTAATGTTACCTGTTTAGTTCTCTTTATCAAGTAAGACACTTTGGACCAGCTGTTTGGCTGTTTTGTTTTGTTCTGTTCCCATGATACTCTGTGAACGTCCATGGCTTTAGATACTGTGACTGTTATTTTCCCTTTAGCCCAAATTGTTGATTCAGTCTAAAGAATACTGTTTTTGATGTCTCTTACCATTCATGCATGTGCACACTATCTAGATTGATGCTGCCTTTGCTAAAAGTGTCTTAAGATAAAGAACTAGCTGTATAGAACCTGCACTTCAAAGATAAAGAAACCTGGAAGCTGTACTCTGTGCCAAAAGTAAAAGTGTACAATGTTTACAGATGGGTGGAATTTTGCACTGCCATAGGGAACGAGGTGAGCTTAGGTCACCAGATTCCTTAGATTTATGAGTAGATAGCTGCAGTTAAGCTTATGAGAGGAACTGTTGAGCCCTCTAAGGCTAAGCTGGTAATGAGTACCTGAGACAGGTTGTTGATTAAAATGACCTATCTTGGGTCTTTCTGTTGACAGTTCTTCATGGTTTGCAGATACTGTATGCTTTCTTTAGAGGAGCTGCCAGCTCTCTCCTGTTGTAAAAGACTGTGTCGTAGACATTCTGAGATCTTTTGATGTAATGTGAAATCCCAGGTAATGCCATTATGGTGAATGTAGCATTGTTAAACTCCTCTAGAAGGCCAGGGTGGACTATGGGAGACCAACAATAACTAGAGAGAGAAAAGATTGTGGTGGTATTGAGAGGAAAATGGGGGCTAAAGAGATGGCTCAGTGGTTAACAGTGCATACTTCCCTTCAGAGGCTTGGTGTTTGGGTCTCAGGCCCCATGTAAGGTCACTCACCTCACGGTTACTCCAGATTCAGGTTCAGTTCCAGTGCCTCTGGCCTCAATAATACTTGTACATAATTAAAAATTCTTTTTAGCTGGGTGGTCGTGGTGTGCACCATTAATCCCAGCACCCAGTATGCAGAGGCAAGCTGATTTGGTGAGTTCAAGGCCAGCCTGGTGTAGGGACAGAATTCCAGGACACTAGTGCTTCACAGAGAAACCCTCTCTCAAACAAGAACAACAAAAACCCACAGAGAACATGTCAGCAGAGCAATTACTTGTTTTAGGTTTGTGGCACAGCTTGTAAAAAGATATCTTTTAGGCTAACATGACCTTGTCATGACTTGATCATTTTCATTTTGCAAAAGACAGGAAATTGCCGGCGGTGGTGGCGCACGCCTTTAATCCCAGCACTTGGGAGGTAGAGGCAGGTGGATTTCTGAGTTCGAGGCCAGCTTGGTCTACAGAGTGAGTTCCAGGACAGCCCGAGCTACACAGAGAAACCCTGCCTCGAAAAACAAAAAAAAAAAAAAAAGACAGGAAATGATACATGACCCATGACTTTGACCTCAACTCAACCTGGGGCTTTACCCTTCAACCTTTGGGAAAAAAGTCATTAGTGGGCAGTACGCAGAGCATTTGAGTTGTAGAGGCTTTAAACTTCTGCTGTCCTAATTGGGAATCTTTTAAGTTCTTGCAAAACTGCATGCAGTGGTGTGATGTGGTGCACATTATATTGGTAAATTGTCATGTACTGGTTAAGCTTAGGTGGGACTCTGGGAGTAAGGAGATCCTCCCTTGTTTCCTCTAAAACTCCTTGTCCTGGCAGAGCTGGCCTCTTAACTTGTAACAAGGAGGATGGGAAATGACTAAGAGTAGTGGTTATTATGCTGGGCTGGAGAGGTGACTCAGGTGTTAGGAACACTTGATGCTCTTCCCCAGGGCCTGAGTTCAGTTCCCTGGACTCAGGGCTGGCAGCCTGGTAGTCCACAGCTGCCTGCCACTCTTGCTCCAGGGCATCCAACATCTCTGGCTTCCTCGGGCACCTCACTCACATGCACATATACTCCACCCCTGTATGCCCTGTATGATTAGCCTTTTTTCTTTTCTTTTGATTTTTTGAGACAGGTTTCTCTGTAGCTCTTGCTGTCCTGGAACTCTGTAGACCAGGCTGACCTGGAACTCAGAGATCCACCTGGCTCTGCCTCCCAAGCGCTGGGACTAAAGGTGTGTGCCACTACATTTGGCCACACTATTAGCTCTTAAGACAAGCATTATCTGTGTCCTTGATAATGGCTTGAAAGTAAATTATTTCTAGTCAAGGTTATTGTTTTTATCCCATAATGTGAATCTCTGCAGGAGGAAGAAGGGGGCAGATGCTCATCTGAGGAGATGCTCTGCTCCGCCTACAACTACAACTCCCACTAGGAAGTGCACATGGCTGCCTCCTTTGCTGAGGGTTCTGCTGGATATTTGGAAGATACTGATTTCCTGATACTGCCTCTGTGTGTGTGTGGGAGAGAGAGAGAGAGAGAGAGAGAGAGAGAGAGAGGAGAGAGAGAGAAGAGAGAGAGAGAGAGAGAGAGAGAGAGAGGATTGAGATGGTCTCACTATGTAGCCCTGGCTGCCCAGATACTCTGTTTACCACGCAGCCTCCTGAGTGCTGGGATTAAAGATACACACCACTGCATCTTGTTTGCTCTTTCACATGGGTTGCTGCTGGATTTGATCACCTTTCACTATCTCTCTCCGTCTTCTCTTTGCTACTGGTTGCTTTGCAGTATGTTTGTGTGTGGTATGTATGTATATGTCTGCACTGCTTGTGTGCATTGTTCATAGGGGCCAGAAGAGGGAGTTGGATCTCCTGGAACTGGATTTATGGACAGTTGTGAGCTGTCATGTTGGTGTTGAAAATTGAAGGTTGAACCCAGGTCCTCTAAAAGAGCAGCCAGTATGCTTAACCACTGAGCATCTCTCTAGCCCCATTACTTTGTACTTTTTAAAAAAATATTTATTTATTTATGTGAGACAGGTTCTTTCTACATAGTTCTTACCACCCCTTAACTCACCATATAGACCATGCTGGCCTTACCTCAGAGATTTATCTGTCCCTGCCTCCCAAGTGTCTGGATTAAAGGTGTTTATCACCATGCCTGGCAGAACTTTGTACTTTTTTTTTGTTTGTTTGTTTTTTGTTTTTTGAGACAGGGTTTCCCTGTGTAGTCCTGGCTGTCCTGGAACTCACTCTATAGACCAGACTGGTCTCGAACTCAGAAATCCGTCTGCCTCTGCCTCCCAAGTGCTGGGATTAAAGACGTGCGCCACCACTGCTGGGCTTAACTTTGTACTTTTGTTTGCTGGCTATGTACTTAATAAACTTCTTCACAATCCAAAGCATGACTGTTGTTATCATTCTCTGGATTGTACAAAACAGTTTGAAATACTATCACTTCGTGAAAACTTTGACACAAAGTCTGACTTGCCAGTTGTTTACTGGGTGACCTGAGGCAAACCATTTAATGCTTCTAACCCTCTGCTCCTGGTTTATACAACAGGCATAGTGGACAAATGAGGTCCACTGGTCAGGAGCTCAGCTCTGGTCTTCACCAGTGGGCATAGCCTTAGTCTCCCACTAGAGGGCACTAGTAACCTAAAACTTGTAACTTGTAACCTAAAACTTAAAAACTAGTAACCTAAAACTTCTTTTTCCCTCTGTACGGTTGTAGATAGATAATCCCAGGTTCAAGTCTTTAAATATCCATAGTCATGGTGTTTAGATTCTTCTAAAGTCTGCCACCCTAGCCTTAAGGAAAAGAACACGTGATACTTTAACTGCACACCGGCCATGAAGAATATTGTATTTTTATTTTGTCAGTGTTCACTGTACTATCTCCATCTAAAGCCTGCCTGTAACCTAGCTACAGATGTCTTCTCTCAGTTCCCAGCTTATCGAAACACATGGTGTTGCTTCTTCCATCCTCTGGTGGACCTTGCCCCTTTGTCTCCCATTTCCCAGAGGCAGCTCTCATCCCAGCAGGCAAAGTGGCCAGCAATCTGTATCTGAACTCTGTAGAGCTTAGAAGTTATCTACTGAACTGCTCTGTGAGAGTCTAGTAATCTGCAAATGTTCACTACAGAAAGCCTTGTCCCCCAGAGAAAATTTTCCCACGAGTTGGGAGAGACCTAAAAGTTGAGGCCACCAACATAGTCTCCCCCAAATATCACTGACTAGAGGGGAAAAATGTGCATCAGACGTGATAAATTCTTAGTGGACTGGAGATAGCTCAGCAGTTAAGAGCACTGGGTGCTCTTCCAGAGGACCTGGTTCATTCAGTTCCCAGCACCCATATGGCAGCCCACAACTATCTGTATAGAACTCCTGTTCCAGGGGACCTGACACCCTCACAAAGACACATGCAGTCAAATCACCAATGTATATAACATAAACATTTAACATCTATCTTAGGTTAATCTGGTGGGAAGGAAGTACAGTTCCAAGTTAGCTCCCCACTGTCCCAGAGAAGTGTACTAAATTAGTAAGCCAGAAGGAAATGCCGACCAAGCACATTCTAGGACCATGGGACTACAGAATACTGAGATTGTTGAGATGGCTTGTTCTCCAGAAGTCAGTGCCAACCCCTTATTGCTTAGAGAACAGAAGTGGCACCACCAGGACAAAAACTTCATTAATACCAGATTTATCTCATTTATAAAGATTTATTTTTATGTGTATGGGTGTTTTGCCTGCATGTATGGCTGTGTTCCATATCCATGCAGTGACAGTAGAGGCCAAAAGAGGGCAGTAGAGCCCTTATAACTGAAGTTAGAGAGTGTTAGCTACTGGTTGTGTGTGTGTGTGTGTGTGTACACACTCATGTACTCAAGAAACTGAATCTGGGAACCCTACAAGAGCAACAAGTGCTCTTAGCTGCTGGGCCTTGTCTGTAGCCCACATCAATCATTTTAGCAGCACTAAGATCCAGGTCTGTGGGCAGGCACGCTAATTCTCCCTTTTACTGCCTTCGAGAGTCATTGTTACTAAGGCTTGTGTGTTTAGTGCATGCCAAGTATCTGCTTTGCACTTGGGGGTGTAGCACAGTGATAGAACACTTGCTTAGCACTGTGCATGGCCTTAGGTTCCATCCTCAACATTAGAAAGACAATATATCATAATTATCTCATGATCATAACAATTCTGAAAGAAATACAGTGTTAGAGAAATGAAATGTTATTCTCATTTTACATAGGAATGGTGCAGTTAAGTAAGTGGCATGTGATAGCCTGGGGATATACATACGGATAGTGTTTGCCTAGCTCTAATGAAGCATGGTTCTACTCCCCACAATCAAATATGCCAGGTTCAGTACTTCATCCCTATGATCTCAGCCCTCAGAGGGAGTGGACAGAATCAGCTCAAGTTATCCTGGAGTTTGAGCCAGTATGGGCTAAATGAGATCTTGTTTCAGAGAGAGAAAGAGGGAGAGAGAGAGAGACAGAGACAGAGAGACTGAGAGAGAGGGAGAGAGACGGAGGGAGGGAAGGAGGAGAGAGAGAGAGAGAGAGAGAGAGAGAGAGAGAGAGAGAGAGAGAGAGAGAGAGTTAACCACCATTCCATTTAAATCAGTGTTTTGCCATGAGTCCTAGTGGGATTTTGAGTGGAATAAATTGTGTGTGTGTATGAGGGGGAGAGCAGAGACAGGGGAGGGAGACGGGGGGGGGGGGAGAGAGAAGAGAGAGAGAGAGAGAGAGAGAGAGAGAGACTACCCCAACTACCCCTATTGGGCCCTCACAGCAGTCTTCCCAGATGCTCTCGGAGTGGGGTAGTAGCGGCCTTTCTCTGCAGAGGGTCACTAATTTAGGTGTTTGGACTTGAAGGAGATTCACATGTAGTCGCTTTCCTGGCTTGGGCGTTTTTATATTTACAAAGGCCACAGATGGACACTGGAGCAAGATGAGGAAGAAGACCCCTGGGGTTGAGCATGATCCCAGAAGGGATTGATCTCTAGGACTCTCCTGGCCATGTCACTGGTAAAACCTGGAGCATAGATGGGACTGGCCTTCCAGCTTTCCACCCGTGGAGTCCAGTGGGAGCTCATAGATCAGGACATGAGCTGGGCAGAGTACAGGAGGGACTGGGGGAAGCTAGAGAGCCATGCCCATCATCAAGAATGCTGACTCCAGCCAGGTGTGTTACAGGTGCTGATGGAGAGCCCTCATTGCCTACCTGTCTCATGTTTCAAGAGAATATGCAAAGACAGATTTTCCTACGAAACCTCTGTTTTATAAATACTGAATAATATAATAATAATCAGTATTAATAATAATAAATAAAGATCTTCAACCAAAGGGCAGACTAATACAAAATTGACTATCCGTGAATCTGTAGACTGTCCTGTAACCTGTGGGTCAAGTGAGGGCCAGGCCCATCTGAGTGTGCCACTGTCTGGGGGTAGAAGGGAAACGAGGTTTTTGGTGTCCTGCACACCCCACAACCCTGCAAGGCAGATTTCAGTGCATACCAGAAGGAACAGGAGGACAGAGGAGCACCCTGGGACAGTGACTCTACTAAGATTGTCATTCCTGCCCTGTGTCCACCCCCTTCTCGACCTGAGACTCTGGATTTCTGCAGCAGTGATCTTTTAAGGGAGAATCAGGAACATACAAGCTCTACAGCGGTTCTCAACCTTCCTAGTGCTGCGACCCTTTAATTGACTTCCTTGTGTTGTGGTGACTCCCAATCATAAAATTATTTTCCTTGCTACTTCATAACTGCAATTTTTTTTTTTTTTTTTTTTTGGGTTTTTCAAGACAGGGTTTCTCTGTATATCCCTGGCTGTCCTGGAACTCACTCTGTAGACCAGGCTGGCCTCGAACTCAGAAATCCACCTGCCTCTGCCTCCCAAGTGCTAGGATTAAAGGCGTGCGCCACCACCGCCCGGCATAACTGCAATTTTTTTACTGTTATGAATCATAATGTAAATATCTGATATGTGACCCCTGTCGGGGTTGTGACCCACAAGTTGAGAACCAGTGCTCTAGAGCTGGTTCATGGTTGTAGTGCAAACAACTCAAGCCCTGACAACAGACCCATAGCCAAATCCTGTCATCTTACCTGGTGTGTAGGAACCGAAAAAAGACACCCAAGTCCATGTCCCCCAGAGGCCTTTGCTTTGATTCATAACATCAGCAATTTGTGAGATCAAGCAGCTTTTATTCTCTCTCAGCCAGAGTCCCTGCATCAAACCGGGTACCAGAGCTTAGTGAATGAGTTTAGAGTTTCCAAACCAGCTGTTCGGTAAAACCCTCTGGGAGCTCTGTCCTTCTGCCCACCAACAAGGAGAAGGCCAGCAGCACCTACACTGGTGCACAAGTACTCTGCACTCAGGCACAGTGGGGCCCCTCATGGGTTACCTGAAGCTCCAATGTGTGTGTTCTTCCAGGTCCTAGAGAGCTCCAGGGGGCTTGCATTCTGGTCCAGCAGCACTGTGACTTTACAACGGCACCTTTTCCCTGTTGTTGACCATTGGAGCTGATCCAGCAAAACTACTTAAGACTTGGTAATTTATAAACATCAGAAGTGTATTAGCATTCTATAGATAGACGCCTGTGTTCAAGATGCTGGTAGCGTTTGTGCAAGAGCAGCACATGTGCCTTCAGCCTCGACCACCTTGTTTTTCTCATTTTCATCCCACATGTGGCTTCCCCAGGCCTGAGAAGGGACTGGATCTAGGAGCCACCTGGCTAGGCTAGATGACTCCCCTTTTTCATGTTCTGTGCTTATAACTTCAGTGTTAAGTTATGATGAGAGGCCAAATCTTTTAAATTCAGACTCCTTTTTAGAGAACCTGACCTAAGTTTGAACTCAGGTAAACCGACAGGCCAGTACGGAGCATCAGTTTCCAAGTTGCTCTCCAACAAAACCCGAGCCTAGCTCCAGTCTCCAGGCTCACCCTCAACACGACCTGTGTCTCCAAGTTACCCCAGCAGATCTGCACCCCCAGATTACAAGCCCACCCCCTGCCTGACCACCAATGCAGAGGGAAATAAAAATTAAGTTTACGATTTGATTCCCAGCACCAGCCCATTATGCTCAAGGCCATAGTAGCTTTCCACTTAGATACTTGCCAGGCTAGCTTGCCCCCTACTCCCACCCCTCCCCACTTACTGTTTTCTATAAAGCCTTACCGCATAGATCTTCGGGGCTCCTTTTCACTAAAGACCATCCTGTATGTTGGCAGTGAGCTGAGGGGCCTCGAGCTAGCAAGTCACAGCATCGGTTTTTTGGGGGCTCACTAACACTTCCGTGGCACTACAGTGAAAGACCTTAGAATGGCCATTTTTACTTTCCCTTTGGGTTCTTTCTTATGAGTGTAAAATAGAGAAGGGTTTCAGATGACTGTGTTATGGACATGTGCATTCTCTCTAGTGGAAATGTAGCTGATGGTTGCTCTGTAGGTGGCGACTGCTTTCCATCCACTCAGCATCTCGCTTTCAGCATTCCTATAGCCTTTGTAGTTTCTGCTCTCTGGTGAAGCCCCTCATTAATTGATGGGTTGAATTGAATCATTGGCATAGGCCAATGTTAGATTTTTTGTAGGGATTTGGGTTTATTTTAAAGGAAATTCCCTTGAACACTATTGGTTTTTGAAGGTGGTTGTAGGGGTGAAGAGAGCTATGTATAGGACCTGTGTATAGGAGAATAACTAGGCAGGATTTCTGGCTGCCCATAGTGGTACAAGCCATGTTTTCTCTTGCCTTCTGTGCCTCGGGAGCTTGTTGTGGATAGCCCCACCCTTGTATTTTGATCCTAGTTCCTAGTGGATAGCCCAGCCTTGTATTTGATCCTAGTTCCTTCCTGGAGGGGCTACAGAGGATGATTGAATCTGTACACAGGTGACGTCTTGTGAACCTTCTGTCCAATTAAACTTGTAAAATAAAGGCTAGAGCCAATGATTCGGCAGTAGAAGGGGAGGCAGAGAAAAAGGCTTAGGGGAGAAGAGAGTAAGAGGAATTCGATATAAAGGTGGTCGACAGAAGTAGAAGGAAGTCGATGGAGGAAGGTGAAGGAGTAGGAAGCCTACGACAGAGGAGCCAGAGCTGGAAGGACAAGCATGAGGCCTGGATAAACTGCAAGTTATAAGGGATCTCATAGCTGGGGATTAGAGTAGTGTAATGGTAAATCTGCCCAATCTAGGCAAGCAATTTATACCATAATTATTGAGTTGTGTTTTCCTTGACTGGTCTTATTGGGTATTTCCAAACTTACAGAGATCCTCTGCTTCTGTATCCCAAGTGCTAGGATTAAAGGCATTGCTGTCATGCCTGAGAGCGGGAAATCTTGATCAAACCATCTGCTTCCGGTGTCAGTACCTTTCCCAAGGTTCAGAGTGTGAGAGTGTAATTGGTGAGTGTAGCAAGATGCAGGGGTGTCTCAGGTGTGGGGGCACAGTGTAGCAGAGATGCAGGGTTCTCAGTGTGGGGCACCATGTAGCAGAGATGCAGGGGTGTCTCAGTGTGGGGGCACAGTTTGACAGAGATGCAGGGGTGTCTCAGGTGTGGGCACAGTTTAGCAAGATGCAGGGGTGTCTCAGGTGTGGGCAAGTGTAGCAGAGATGCGGGGGTGCTCAGGTGTGGGGCACAGTGTAGCAGAGATGCGGGGTATCTCAGGTGTGGGGGCACAGTGTAGCAGAGATGCAGGGGTGTCTCAGGTGTGGGGGCACAGTGTAGCAGAGATGCAGGGGTGTCTCAGGTATGGGGGCACAGTGTAGCAGAGATGCAGGGGTGTCTCAGGTGTGGGGTCTAGCTGCCTTAGTGGGATCTAGTTACAGAGGGATGTTTCCTGACCTCCACCCACACCTTCGCCAGTGTGTGGAGTACATCCTTATACACAAAGACGAAAGTCTGACTTTGCTTCGGCGTCTTACCCTTCCTTCCTCAGCTGGATTGAGGAAGATGAATGGAGGCAGAGGAGAACTTAAAGACTTACAGGTAGAAAAGTGCTCTCTGGGGCTTACTAGCAATTCTGGAGTCTGAATCCCAGGCTCATGGTTCATCTGTGACTGGTGCCATGTCGTAGCTCTTTTAGTCAGGAGTCTCGGGTGCTCCTGTTCCCACTCTGCCCAGTCCCATCCTCTTTGCGGTCCCAGCACTTAGGAGGCTGAGGTAGGAAGACCTTAAGTTTGAGGCCAGTATGCACTACATATTGAGACCCCCCCATTGCATAAAAGAACAAGGGTGGGGCGGGCGAGCTGGCTCAGAGGGTGACGATGCTTGCTGTCAAGTCTGAAGACTGGAGTTTGAGCCCCAGAACCTACATGGTGGAAGGAGAGAACCAAGTCTTTGAGTTGTCTTCTGATCTTCAGGTGAGCATTGTGGCACCCACACAGCCCGTCATCACCCACTCCCAAATAAGCAAACACAAATAAATAGTAACTGTAAAAAAGATACCCTGGCCGGGCAGTGGTGGCGCACGCCTTTATCCCAGCACTTGGAAGGCAGAGACAGGCAGATTTCTGAGTTCGAGGCCAGCCTGGTCTACAGAATGAGTTCCAGGACAGCCAGAGTTACACAGAGAAACCCTGTCTCGAAAAACCAAAAAAAAAAAAAAAAAAAAAAAAAGATACCCTCTTCTTGATTTAAACCGTTGTTTAAATCTACCTCCAAGAGTTTCACTTGGGCAAAGATGACACTTCCTGTTAATTTAATTTTTTGAGACATAGTCTCACTTTGTAGCCCTGGCTGGCTGAGAGCTAACTGTGTAGATCAGGTTGGCCTGGACTTTATAGAGATGCTCCTGCCTCTGCCCCAAGTGCTGGTACTAAAGACATGTGCTATCGTGCCTGGCAACGGTCTGGACGGCCTGCCATACTTGCCATGAAAATAACATTAATTATCTTAACCTTAACCTGGGTTAAGGCAAAGTCCAGAATGACTCAGGGAGGTTAACAGGAGCCTCAGGAAGATCAGGCTCTGTGCTTAGTGGAGAGATGGCCGGAGATGCTGGGGAAGGGTCTTATAAGTCAGCGAGTGAAGGAGCTTCTTGGAAACCAGGGAGAGCAGAGCAGGTCTCAGGACCTCAGAACTATGAGTACATGCAATAAGTGGCTTCTGAAGGTTAACCTGCCAAAGCTGCGCTTCAGGCAAGGTCTGGGCCACGAGCAGGACATGGATGCAGCAGGACAGATGGATGCAGGGACAGAGGGCAGGGTCAAGGCCAGGACAACATCTCCGTTAGTAGGAAAAGCAGGAGGCCTGGACACCTGGAACCCAGATGAGCAATGTCTTTATGACAGATGAGAATTCCTTGGCAGACAACCTTCTGCTTTCCCCACTGGACAGACTCGGTGACTCCAGTCCCCTGCCATCCACTGATTGCTTTATGACGAATGCCCAGCCTGCTCCTGCTCCATGCCCCAAGTTCCCATGGCAGAACTTCTGCACATAAGTAGTTCACTTAGAAATTATTGTCCCTAGAATCTCTCAGGTTGCAGTTACGGGCAGTGACCAGTGAGATGGGCCTGTGATTTCCCTGTAGAGTCAAGGACAAGCAGGTGAACCTCAGCACAATGGCGAACTTGAGCAGCTTCTTGAGTAAATCAAGGCCCAGCCGAGGCAGGCTCTGCCAAGCTAGAGCTGCTCATCTTCCTGCACACTCTTGGGCTTGACTGGACAATAATGCACCTCATGTGATGGCTGTTGACGGGCGCTGTCTGTGGAATCCCAGCCTAACTCCTCACACAAGTAGTGGCCTGCCCGTGGCTTATCTGAATCCACTTGGGAGTCAAGAAGCCTTTTCTCAAGTCCTCTACACTAGACAGTGTCCTCTATCAAGGATAGAAAACCAACACTCTGAAATGAACATCCTCATTTCCCCCCTCTCCTCCTTTCCCCTCCCCTTCCCTCCTTTCTTCTCTTCCTCACCCTCTTTCTTTTTGAGACAGGGTCTCACTATGAAGTCCAGGATGGCCTCACATTCACAGATATCCCCCTGCCTCTACCTCTGACTTCGTTGTGCCAGGACTAAAGGTGTGTACCACCATACCCTGCACTTCTTCACATCTGTCAGCTGGGTCTGGGTCCCCAACCAAAGGCTGCATATGGACCAGACCTGATGCTGGGTTATGTCCTGGCCTGCAGAGCATTAAACAGGGTCCGGGGAGATCACCTAAGAGAGAATGAGGAGAAATGGGCGAACACAAGGAACACAGCTTGTCTGTAGGCTGATCAAACTGTCATTTTTATTTTTTTACACACAGGTTATATACACAAAAAGGCAGGATAGTGGGGAAGGGGATGACACAGGAGCGTAGGTGTTCAGGGGGAGTACAGATATCTTTCAGAACAGAGTGTCAGCTGGGTGAAGGTTCAGGGGACAGACCACTATGACTCGCCTATGATTCACTTGTCTTTATCTAAGTTGGTACTGTCCGCCAAGGCTACCTCTCTACAAGGTCTATGACTACTCAGGCTTGGCAGCCCTCCACCAAAGCTGCTTGTTTACAATAGCTTCTAGTCATCTGTTTCAGTGTTTTTCCACAGAGACCCAAGACTTGGTGCTAGCAGGTATGTATGTCAGGCCTATTGGTGATTTTAGGCCTATGGTTGATTTAGGCCTTCAGTGAATAAGCAGGGCTGCCCCTGACAGGGTTAGCTACATAGATTGACTTTATGATTTATCAAAGTGAGGGGAGCACCATTGCATGCTATTAAGGCAGGCATGCAGCAGAGTTTCACTAGAAACAGAGAAGATAATGGCTCTACGAGAAGAACATCATGTGAATGCACTTCATTTCGCTTGCTCTTTTATGCTGTCAAACTTGCCTCACAACCCACCTCATGCACCCTTGCCTCCCTTTCTTCTGTTACAGGGCAACTGAAAATGCATTTACTTGACTTAAGGAAACTGTGCAAGGTAAAAAAACAAAACAAGACAAAACAAACCAAACAACAACTACAACACGTAGGGGGTACCCAGGGATGCTGGGGCACAGCAACCTGGGACTCCCCACACCTCTCCTAATAATACATGTGACAACCTAGTACCTCTTAGTGCATCCAGCTGCATGTGTGCAGGAGGTGTGGACTTATTGGAGGTATGTCACTGGGGTGAGCTTTGAGGTTCAAAAGTGCACGCCAGGCCCAGTTTGTCTCCCTTGTGGATCAGATTTTTGCTGTTTGTTGCTTGTGGATCAGATGTAAGCGCTCAGCTCCAGCTCCAGCACTGTGCCTGCCTACACCATGTCTGCCTGCACCCATGTCTGCCTGCACCCTGCCTGCCTGCACCGTGCCTGCCTGCACTGTGCCTGCCTGCAGCCATGCCTGCCTGCACCCTGCCTGCGTGCACCCTGCCTGCAGCCATGCCTGCCTGCAACGTGCCTGCCTGCAGCCATGCTCTCCACCATGGTGATCATTGCCTAAACCTCTGGAATTATAAGCAAGCTGCCAATTAAATGCTTCCTTTCATAGGTTGTCTGCCTTGCTCACGGTCTCTTCACAGTAATAGACCAGTCACTGAGGCAGGGTGCATGTGCAGTAGGGCAAACTGTCCACTAAGTGAACTGGAAGAAAAAAATATAAAAGAAAAGAAGAAAACAAGAAATCCTAGTTGCCTCTTTTTTTTTTTTTTAAGTCAAAGTATCCTTTTTTTTTTTTTTAAAGGATTTATTTATTTTATATATGTGAGTACACTGTCACTGTCTTCAGACACAACAGAAGAGGGCATCAGATCCTGTTACAGATGGTTATGAGCCACCATGTGGTTGGTGGGAATTGAACTCAGAACCTCCGGAAGAGCAGTCAGTGCTCTTAATCTCTGAAACATCTCTCCAGGCCTCCCTCCCCCCACCCCATTTGCCTCTTCTAAGAATATTTAAATTATTTTAGTTTATGTTCACAAGTCTTTTGCCTGCATGTAAGTATGTGCACCATCTGTATGGCTGGTACTCAAGAAGGCCAGAAGAGGATTTCAGATGCCCTGAAATTTCCTAAACTGATTGTGGTTTTTTTGGGGGGTGGTTTTCGAGACAAGGTTTCTCTTTATAGCCCTGTCTGTCCTGGAACTCACTCTGTAGACCAGGCTGGCCTCGAACTCAGAAACCTGCTTGCCTCTGCCTCCCAAGTGCTGGGATTAAAGGCGTGCGCCACCACTGCCTGACGAGTTACAGATTGTTGTGAATCATGTGGGTTCTGGGAACTGAGCCTGGGTCCTCTGCTAGAGCAATGAGTGCTCTTAACTGCTGAGCCAGCTCTCTAGTCCTTTATTTACCATATTATAGAGATACATAATGTTGGATACATATGATCAGATGCATCATGAGATGGGGCATGCACAGCCAGCAATGACTTACCTATTTCAATCCTGTCATTCAAAATAGAGAACCAACTAAATTACATACCTTAGCAATGAGCCCCTTCATCTCTTAAGACCTTATAAGAAAATCTCTAGGTAATAGCCTGGGACCCCAGGCTCTCTCTCAGTGCCGGATGCTCTTTGGTGGCGTACCTGATCTTTACTGTTGTTTTGCTTTTGAATAAAGTCCCCTTGCTTCTTTGCAACTGCTATTCACCTTTCTTTGGTTTCTTTGAGTAAGATGCCGAGAGCCTGGAAACACTAGGTCTGGATGTCAGCCACTGGGAACACATTGAGTTCTAAAGACACAGTACAAAGCTATGATAAGGTGAGGAATGTGAATTCCTTCAATAGCCACGCAGGGACACAGAGAGAAATTAATTGTAGTGGTGAATTAGTTAAGCTGCTTTGACTCCTGGTGGGTCGATCACATGCTGCACCCACCCAAGAGCTCTGGGTTCACGAATGAAGGACAAACACACACACACACCAGCTAATTTTGATATGCCTTGACTAGCTCAATAGCTGGGCACTTCTAAACCTCCCTGAGGTGAGCACACATTTCCCTACAGTATTCCTGGCTTAACAACTTCTAAATTTGTGTTTTATTTTTGCTGGCCTGTTAGTTTCTGGATAGCCTCCCCCGACCCCACATAGGGCTGCTTTCCCTTTCCACCTGCATTGCTGGCCATTTTCTCTCCTGCAGCTCTTAAATCTGATCCTTCGTCCTCTGAGTTATGGTGATTCTCGTCTTCCCCTTTCCCTCCATCCCTTGCCCGCACAGCCTAAAAGTCTCGCCCCATCTCCCTGCCCAGCCATTGGCTATATGACAATTCTTTATTACCAGTCAAAGCCAGCTGGGGGCAGGGACCCTCAGGTCTAGAAGCGGCCTATGGGAGCCAAATTAAGACAAAGCATTAGAGTCAGTTCCCAACATCTCACCCTTTCTGTCCAAATTTTTTAAAAAGGCTCTTTTCTCAGACACAAATTGAGTGTAACCATAACAATTATGTAAATTACAAAGTATGATACATAATTAACATCTAGTCCATCATATTTGTCAATTAGATAAAGTACTGTACTATTTATCCTGACTTAAAGAGTTTACAATTTTATACCTGAATTATATTCTGACTTTAACTTGTATTACCATCTGGAAACCATCCTTTCTATATCATCGCCCTCAATGTTAAACAACTGGAGTTTGATTATGAGACTATAACTAGTCTTCAACCCCATCAGAAATCTGAGAATGAATTAAATATTATCTGAAGATATAGGAAGCACGAAACATAGCCTCCAAAACTTAGCCAGCTGCAGAGACAGCTGACTACCTGGACAGTTTCTCGTTCCTCAAAGCATTGGAGCGTCAATCTTCAGCCTTCTGGCCCAGAACCATCTGACAGATATTGAAATGAAGCAGGAACTGTGAAGGACTAGTTTACTCTGTCTTGGAAGAGCTAAACTGTCGCCTGTCTTGCATTGTGTGACCTTTGGTAGTCAGACCTTTATGGAAATTAGTCTACTAACTACTGCTCTGTGAGTGCGTTACTGCTTTGACTCAAGTTGTCAGAAGTGGTATGGAGAAGTTAAATGACTTATCTGGGGTCATACAACTAGCAACTAGCATACAACTAGCAAGTAGTGGCACAGGAACTTGATTCCTGGAAGCTTACCAGTGTCCACATACTTAACAACAACCCACATTCCACTTTGCCCTCCCATGAAAACTCTCTCTGTCTCTGTCTCTCTGTCTCTGTCTCTCTGTCTCTCTGTCTCTGTCTCTCTGTCTCTCTCTCTGTCTCTCTCTCTCTCTGTCTCTCTCTCTGTGTGTCTCTCTCTCTGTCTCTCTCTGTCTCTCTCTCTCTGTCTCTCTCTCTCTCTCTCTGTCTCCAGGGTTTCTCTGTGTAGCCCTGGCTGTCCTAGAACTCACTCTGTAGACCAGGCTGGCCTCGAACTCAGAAATCCGCCTGCCTCCCAAGTGCTGGGATTAAAGGTGTGTGCCACCACCGCCTGGCTATGAAAGCACACTCTTAAATTAGTCTCCCTTTGGTTGTGAGAGATAGAGCCCATCCCAAGGATATGCCAGGTAAGATGGCATTGATTGCAAGGCCTGGAGCCTGAAAGAGAAACAATGAGATCAGGGAGCTTCTACGCTCCCACGAATGAAAAACGAGGCAGTTACAGGAAGGACCCTCCATGTGCATGGAGGCAAGGGACTTTTGCTGCAGGGGTCTGAACATTGGGCATCATTCACTGTCATTGAGGCTAGGGGTGAGGTAGACACCATGGAGCGGAGCCTGGCCTGGTCTTGCATCCTTTGCTTTTTTTCTTACTTTCCCACACCCAGTGCTCTTCTCTGCTCTCATCTTTTTGGTGTGTGTGTGTGCGCGCAAACCATTTTCTTTCTACCAGCTTCCCCAGAGAGTGAGTACTGCAGGAGGCAGCTTTGATCTCCTTGGCCAATCTCAAGGGCCAGTCAACTGTCAACTCCACTAGCATTCTGGACAGATTATGTACCTGATACCAAGTCCCCACTGGGCCACGAGCTTGCTTTGGAAGCCCTCTTCCTTTGGGGGTTGGCTCTTTGATGTGTCATTCCCCACCTTTCTTATTCCCAACTTTTGTCTGTGCCAGTTTTGGTATTTGAGTTCTCCCTGAATCCATCCAGTGAACTGGCTTAGGTAGGAAGTTCTCTCCTTTTCCATAGCGTCCACTCCACTGTCATTCTGGATACCAGCTATTGGAGAGCAGAGAAGGCTAGCCTGGCAACCACTTCTGCCATAGACTCTGGATTCCTTGTCCTGCACCTGGGTCAGCCATCGAGCTTCTGGGCTTCTGCACCTGAACCAGGTGGGCTGGCTTGTGACTGCGCTCCAATTCCCCACATAAAGAGGGCCAAGCACAATAGAACTGAGAGTCTTAGGAAGCAGAGGCCTGAGACACCCAAGCAGATGCCCCTCAGTCGCTCAGCAAAGAGTTCCTGTTTACTAGGACTCTCTGGATCCTGCAGTTGTGGGATGGGAGGAGAGAGGACATTGGAGGTGGTATAGTATTTAATGGTTAATCTGTTAACTTGATTGTATTGAGAAGATTTTAGGAGACTTGTAAAGCACACCTCAGGGTGGGACTGGACTGTCAGACATTCCCAGAGGGATTAACCTCTCAATCAATCTCTCTCTCTCTCTCTCTCTCTCTCTCTCTCTCTCTCTCTCTCTCTCTCTCTCTGTGTGTGTGTGTGTGTGTGTGTGTGGGGTGTAGGGGTGTGTGCATACCTGTGTGAGCACGGGGCAGAAGAAGGTACCCAGCATTCTCTTCCATCACCCTCAGCTTATTCCTTTGAGTCACTATCTCTCCCTGAACCTGGAGTTCATATTTTCTTGGCTAAGGCCAGACAGCAGCAATCCTCTCATCTCTCTGCTCCTCTCCATATCCTTTGGAGTTGGGGCTACAGGGACACTCAGCTTGCTACATGCTTTCTGGGATCTGAACTCTGGTCCTCATGATCGCACAGCAAGCAGTCTTAGCCATTGAGCCAGCTTCCCAGCTCACAGTCTGACTTCTGATCATCGTCCAGCATTGTCTTTCCCAGACCTAATGAATGCTGGCATTAGCTAGAAAGGCTTTTGCACAGCTCTGGATCCCGAGTGCCGCCAGACTAGTGAGTGATACACATCACAGTTGGCAGAGAACAGTAGGAATTTGCTCATGAGTCTACTACCAGCTTGCTGATGACCTTGGGCAAATCATTTCCCCCTTTTGGATTTTTGTTTCTTCAACTAGGGCAAATATACCTGCCTATATGTCTCATTGGATTAAAGGCTAAAACATGACAACTTTTTTAATGGACCCACAAGTTCATTTACCTCTTCACTCGGGTACATAGTAAATATTCTGAAATGATCTATAAAACATGGGAGATCTGGGCTTCACTAATCCATGTAAGATTTGAAGTCCAGAATTAGGGCCCGTGAAATGTCTGAGTAACAAACCTGGTCAGCCCAGAGCACACCTACCCCTGGATGCATAAAGCAATCCTGGGATTGTTTTATGTCTGTCTGCATATATGTCTAGCTAACGTTTTCCTGCCTTGTGCCCATGGGGCCCAGAAGAGGGCAGCAGATCTCCTAGAACAATTGTTCTGGGGATTGAAGTTGGGTCATCTGGAAGAGCACCCAATATCTTAACCTCTCTTTAGTCCCCACAAAACTGAAATTTTATAGATCCCAGAGGTGAACAGAGTTTACATTATTGAGGGCTTTCATTTTTATTAGATTTATTATTATTTTTTTAATTTTTTTTTAACTGTTACTATCTCACTGATTACTGATTACTGATTACTGAGTGATTCTTCACTCTGAGAAACTGAGGCTTGGACAAAGTAAATATGTCTGCTCACATAGCTGATAGTAGAGCCTAGAATTGTCCCAGGGCTTGGGGGACTCCAGAGTGTGTGTGGCTCAGTTGTCCACAGCTTCAGTTGTCCATAATCTCTGCTGTGGGAGGCCTAGGCAAAGGGCATGTCTTAGGGCTTTACTGCTGTGAAGAGACACCATGAGAAGACAACTCTTACAAGGATACCTTTTAATTGGGGCTGGCTTACAGGTTCAGAGGTTCAGTCCATTATCATCAAGGTGGGAACATGGCAGCATCCAGGCAGGCATGGTGCAAGAGGAGCTGAGAGTTCTACATCTTTATCTGAAGGCCACTAGTGGAAGAATGGCTTCTAGGCAACTAGGATGAGGGTCTTAAAGCTCACACCCACAGTGACACATTTACTCCAACAAGGCCACACCTCTTAATAGTTCCACTCCCTGGGCTGAGCATATACAAACCATCACACGGCAGTACAGGCTAAAGTGGCCCTGTGAGGCCTTGGTGGCCTGAGAGGGAGGGTCTGGGACAGGGCAGGAAGTGAGCTAGAGGAAGAGGATAGACCAAAGTGGGTAAGGCTTGAGCTGGATCCCAGATCACTTCTGTCAGGAGGACCCTTGGCCACACCATCACAACTTGGAGCCAGCCTGTTCAGGCACACATTTGTGTTAATATATTTGTGTTACTGAGACTGCAAATTCTTCCTTTTTTTCCCTTGTGAAGTCCTCAAGGGTGAGACTCCATTACATATCGCCCAAGGCCCCATACAGCCTAGTGAAGATTAGTGGGTGATTAATGAGAACCCTTGGAGTAAACGATTAATAATGACCATTCCTAAGACTGTAAGAAATGATTCATAGACATTCTGTTATTCACTCATTCATCAAAACCCATGCACATTTGCTGAATCGTCAGTAGCATGCCTGGCTGGGGATGTGCCCCTGTAGTACAGCGGGAGTCAAGCATGTTCAAGTCCTGGGTTCAGTTCCCAGCACTATACTAGAAAAAAAAAATGTTGAGACAGCCTGTGCCCATGTGATTCATGGTGGATTAGGGCAAAACAAAAGCAGAAAAGACAGAGCATTGCGTATGTGAAGCACAGAGGAGGGTCATGGGAGGTCCCACGAGGGACAAATCAGGGCCGGGTTTGTGAGTGAGAGGGACCAGGAGAGAGCCTGGCCAAGGCCGTCATAGACATCTGGGGATCTGGGGAAGGATGGGTGTGTTTGCTAGTTTCTGCCAGGAGGGGAGTGGCAAAACACTTTTGATTTAAAGACAGAATGATTTGAGTCTTACACCTGTTATCTCAGACTACCCTAAACACGGCAGCAGTAGGAGCAGCAATGTGCAAGAGCTGGCTAGTTCTTTAAAAAAAAATTACAGTTTGTGTTCTTCCTGAAGTACTCTCATGCAGTACTCACAAGCAGCCAGAAGAGGGCAGTGGATGCTTCAGAACTGATTTATTGTGAGCCGCCGTGTCAGGGCTGGGAATCCAATGCAAATCTTCTGTGCTCTGAGGCATCTCTCAAGCCCTGAACTGGCTATTCCTAAGAGGTCTGTTTACCTGTGTTATTTTGACACCACCCTTCTGAACAGGGGAGGCCACAGGAGGGAGGAGGACCCTAACTTCCTCACTTTCCAAAGGAAGTAAAGGCATGGAATCTGGGATGTATGTGTATGAAGGATGTGTATGAAGGATGGCCCTGTGACATGCAGTTGACCCTGGCTCTGCACTGCCCGTTTCCCCTGGAAGTCTTCAGCCCAAGATATGCCCAGACTAAGCAAAGAAACAGAGAGTGAAGCCAGCTCAGGCTGCCCTAGAACTTCCTCCCAATGAACTCATCTGTCACAGAAGGGACCAGAACGTTCCCACCCACAGCTGTTACTTTCTTTGAGTGGAGCTTTCTGGCCAGCTATTGAAAGTGCAAACCCCTGACCCCTTCCAGGCAAAACTACCCATGGTATCCTACCATAGGCATCTACCAGTCTTGAGGCTTATTCCAGTTTGCATAGCCAGTTCTCAAGCCTGTCAGCTATACTCTGCCTTTGTACCTTTGATAGCTAGCCAGGCTTCTTGGTCATCACCAAGGCAGGAGCCTCCATGTTGTCCCACCAGGGAGGAGGCAGACTCAGGAACTTTTTACAGTTCCTGGTTCCCTCTGTCCTCCGTGTCCCCAGGATTGGGTCTGTAGCATTAACACAGTTGTCATCTGTTCCTCATTCTCTGAAACTTCTAATATACTGGTTCCTGGGAAGGGAAGGTTCTCTTTGTTATCTGGAGTTTCAGCTATGGCAGCCTGCATTAAACATATTTTTTTCCCTAAAACATTTTTCCCCCCA
The DNA here is from genome assembly GCA_021653895.1 of Mastomys natalensis. Classification (NCBI taxonomy): domain Eukaryota; kingdom Metazoa; phylum Chordata; class Mammalia; order Rodentia; family Muridae; genus Mastomys; species Mastomys natalensis. The sequence continues at coordinate 191,911 of JAJTUV010002840.1, read as the reverse complement.
ATGGCTGTTGCTTTCTCTTCTCTTCCTTCTTTCCTGTGGACTACTGAGAATGCCTCTGTGACAGTCACTGTCCCTTTGCCCCAGCCCTGGGTCCTTCCAGCTTTCATACTTCAAAGAATCCAACTGTTGGCCTTGGTACTAGATGCCCAACCTGTGGCCTAGCTGTCCCCTGCATGAACCTTTCTACCTGTGTGTCTTGACCCTAAAATCCCACTGGGTGACTCCTGCCTCTCCACCTCACAGAAATGACCTGTCTACCAGCCCACCATAGTCATAGTGTCCTTTGCTGGCAACAGAAGGAGTAGAGTAGACAACCTATTGACTCTGGCAGTCAGTCCAAACATGGATCTTGATTGAGCTGAACACTGCCCTCCACCGATACTCTTGACTAGGGCTTGTCTGATTATGATACTTACCTAATGAATTCCCAACACACACCATTACCTGCAAAATTACCTCTTTGAAAGCCTTCTAGGATAGTGAATTTGCAAGTGGCTAACCACTTCTTAGTATTCCCTCTTCATCACCCAAAGCTCTGTGCGGAAAGGTTCCCGAATGCTCCTGTTTCCAATGTCACATGTTTACTTTTGAATGAATCACTACATCTAGCCCTCAAGTCTAGTGACATTCATATTTTTTGTATTAAAGTTTTCTAATTAGAAAAGTAATATACGGGGCTGCAGAGATGGCTCAGCAGTTAAGAGCACTGGTTGCTCTTCTGGAGGACCTGGGTTCAGTTCTCAGCACCCACATGGCAGCACACGACCTACTGTAACTTCAGTGTCTGGGAAACTCATGCCCTCTTCTGGAGTCCTTGGTCACCAGGTATGCAAATGTTATATAGACATTCATGCAGGCAAAACACCAACACGCATGAAATTAAAAATTTAAAAAAGTAGTACATATTTATTGTATGAAAATTGAAGAATGTATTTAAATATATGAAAAAGAAACTAGCTGCAGTCCGTTCCATTGGAATAGCCATAGATAATGTTTGATGAATTTCACCATGCATGAATGGCAACCATATTGTATGTGTCTAGGCCACAGGCTGGGCGTGGTTATAGCATGGATCAGATCCAGATCATCAGATACTTGTGTCACTTCTGTGGGTTATTTTATTTATTTATCTTATTTGATGTGTATGGATGCTTTGCCTACATGAATATATGTATATGTGCCACCTGAATGCCTATGCCCACAGCGGTCAGAAGGGAATGTTAGAGTCTCTGGAACTGGAGTTACGGATGGTTGTATGCTACTATGTAGGTACTAGGAGTTGAACCTAGGTCTTCTGCAAGAACAAAAATGCTCTGAAGTGTGGGTCATGTCTTCAGTGTTTTGGTTCCTTAAATCTACACAAAGCTGCACTAAACATCCTTCAGGATCTATCTTTGTGGGGGTCTCAGACTTAAGATTTTCTATCAAGGAGTATTTCTACCAAATAACTAATTCAGAGATAGAATGTTAAGGGCTCTATATAAACCAATGATTCTTCAGAGCCTTGGCATTGATCTGCAGGACTCTGCTGTTGAAGGCATGGGAATTCTCCCTGCCAGAACATTATCATTAAAGATAAAAGAATCCTCAAAAAAAAAAATATGGAGAACATAAGGAGGCTCTCATCTTGCTTGTCTTCAGTGCTGGGGCCATGTGCATCCTGGCAAATCTCTCACCATGGAGGCAAGCATAGTGTCTCACGTTACCAGGGGCCCTGGACAGCAGCACTTGACAATTCTTGGCATCTTGGACCGTTTGATTCCTAACTGTCTGGTCTGTCCTGCACTGTGAGATGGCTGGGAGGCCTGACTGTCTATTAGATGGTGACACCCTTCCTTCCTGTCTCTATAACCCAAAATACAAATGTCCCCTGAGAACTAAACCACCCTGGTTAAGAACATCTCAATTACTTTATTGCCTTTGAGTAAGAGAACCAAGTGTAAAGAAACATGAGGAGGAGCCGGGCAGTGGTGGCACACTCCTTTAATCCCAGCACTTGGGTGGCAGAGGCAGGTGGATTTCTGAGTTCCAGGCCAGCCTGGTCAACAGAGTGAGTTCCAGGACAGCTAGGGCTACACAGAGAAACCCTGTCTTGAAGAAACAAAAACAAAAAACAAAAAACAACAACAATAACAAAAAAGAAACATGAGGAAATTGTACAAATTTTTCTCCCTCCCTCCCTCTCTCCCTCCCTCCCTCCCTCTCTCCTTTCCTCCCTCCCTCCTTCCCTCCCTCCCCCCTTTCTTTCCTCCCTTGCTTCCTTTCTTCCTTTGTTTGTTTGTTTGTTTCTTTCTTTCTTTGAGACAGGGTTTCTCTATGTAGTCCTGGCTCTTCTAGAACTCACTCTGTAGACCAAGCTGGCCTCAAACTCAGAGATCTGCCTGCCTCTGCCTCCTGAGTGCTGGGCTCAAAGGCTTGCGTCACAACCCAGGGGCATGGATGCGATGGACCTTCTCTCTGTGGATCAGGTTCATTTTTCCTTCTTGCTGCAGACTAGCTTTCTGTACATGCTTTAGCTCATGGAGGGAAAAAACACCTCTAGCATATCTGAATCTGAGGCTAAGGAGAAGTCAAGCCTGCAATAGAATCTCTTGGTTCCAAATCCAGATTTGTAGGGAGGGACTCTGGCCGGGACCAGGTGGGTTGTGCATGGCTCATCTAGTCAGCGCTGCTGTAAGGGAAGTGCAGTGCACAGGGCTCCTGGGTGTCTTGCTGTAATTGCTATGTACATATACAATCTCTGGGAAGGAACCAGGTGGATCACTGGTTCTAGGAATCCCCTAGACTGTACATTTGAGGGAGGCTTAGCAAGTACACTCACAACTGTCAGCTGCAAGCTGCAAGCTGCAAGCTGCACACTGCCTGAGAGACCGTACGGGTTCTCTTCAAGCCTAACGGGTGTCTCAGTCCCATGTAGCTAGACTTATGGATGACAACTACCGTGCCACCCAGGTGATAGTTTAGGAGTCTCTGTGGGGGCGGTGGAGCTTACTCAGGCAGGTCCACTCTAGAGAGAGAATGTTAGAATCTGGCATTTGCAGGTCTATAAAGATGTTTTATAGAAGGAAGCACTGCAGTCTTTCTTCATGAAGCTGGCTGGAGTGTGCAGACACTGAGGTGCAGGCCAACACTGTGTTCCTGTGGGCTCAGGGATTCAGCCTCAGCCTCCAAGAAGAGGGGCAATTGGTGCTTGACCAGTACTGCCTTGAGCTCCAGCCCTGAGTAGCAGGATATTGCTGGAGAGGACCCTGCCCTAGGGCTGCTGGATGGATCACTAGCAGCTGTTCTGACACATTGCTTTGTAAGAACTGTCCATCTCCTCTGACAAGCCATAAATACCCCAAAGGCTGGTCATGATCTCATCATCTCTGTGCCCAAGTACAGAGATTGTTGTTTTAAAGACTCATTTTTATTTATGTGCATGCCTGTTTTCCCTGCATGTGTGTCTGTGCATCACATGTCTGGTGCCCATGGAGGCAGAAGAGAGCACTGGATTCCCTGGAACTGGATATACAGACAGTTGTGAGCTGCCACATGAGTGCCGGGAATTGAACCCAGGTCCTCTGGGAGAGCAGCCGGGGCTTCTAACTGCTGAGCCACCTCTCCAGATCCCCACATTGTGCTATGAAACAGCAGAGCAGTAAGCGAGCCTCACTCTGTGCCAGGATGTGTATGAATAGCCAATGAATCAGACACTTTTATTATGATCATTTCGTAGAGGTTGGAACATAGGAAGGTTAACACATCCATGGTCACCCAGTAACAGAGCCCCAAGTCGTCAAAGGGCTCCTGGGTTTCTAGGGGAAGTGTCCCTGAATTACTCTGGCTTGAGAGCGACAGATCAGAAGCCACATGTCCCTGCTCTGCTCTGTTGAGCAATGGGTAGACTCATGGACTTGAGAATTTCTCTGAAGAAGTAATGATCACAAATTATTGCAGTAGGACGCCTGTAGCTTCTGCAACACATTTGTTCTTCCTAAGACAGGATCTCACTAGGTAGCCCAGGCTGGCCCAAACTGGTGATCCTCCTGAGTACTGGGATTACAGGCACATTTCACCATGGCTTGCTTGCAACATACTGTTGAAAGGGTTGGGTTTTGGGGGGTAGTGTTGTTTGTCTTGTCTTGTTTGACAAGGCAGGGTCCTACTATCTAGTCCTGGTGTTTGGTTTACTATGTAGCCTAAGTGGCCTCAAGTTCATGGAAAGTCCTCTTCTAATCCTACCACTCAGGAGGCAGAGGCAAGCAGGTCTCTAGAAGTTTGAGGCCAGCCTGGTCTACATAGTGAGTTTCAGGCCAGCTAGAGCTACATAGACATACCTTTTCTCAAAACAAAAATAAAAATAACAACCAAAAAAAAAAAAAACCCCAAGTACTTTCCTATTTAATATCATCTTAGATGCTGTGCAGCAGAGGCGGCCATCATTTCCACCCTAGGGAAGGAATTAAATTCTAAGAGAAATGACCCATCAAGACCCCCTGCAGCCTGAGTGCTAGAATCTCATTCACTGTCTGTGGCAGCTCCTGAGAGTATTGAATTGTTGCCAGTTTACAGACACAGTATCTGATGCTCAGTTTGCCCAAGAGCTAGTAAGTAGGAGAGCTGAGGTTCAAAACCTGACCTGGGGGCTCCTGAGCACCAACTTGATTCTCAAGAATGGGTCATCTTTGCTGGGATGAATGGCAGGGAAAGAGGGAGACATTGGGGAGGAAGACAGAGGGAAAGGGAGAGGAGGAGATGGGAGGAATCTATCTGTCTATCTCTATATCTCTCTATCTCTCTATCTCTCTATCTCTATCTATCTATCTATCTATCTATCTATCTATCTATCTATCTATCTATCTATCCATGCATACATACAGACATACATGCATTATCTATCTAATCTATGTATGTATGTATGTATGTATGTATGTATGTATGTATGTATCCATCCATCCACCCATCACCAATCTATCATACTAGGAAATGGTAGGAGGAGCAGGTGGTAGAAGAGCAGAGTGGATGCAATCAGTGTTTGCCTTGAAGGGACCCTGAGTGGTTGCTGACTGACTGACTGACTGAATGATACACACTGGAGCTTAAGCATCTATCCTGTCTCAGCCCCTGCTTTCTTCTAGAGAAAATAATTGGTAGGACAGAGCCTGGGTCTTTTTGGGCGGTGTGTTGGAAGGATGCCCCTGGGCACATTAGTTTTTGAGCTGCCTGGAGAGGAGGGAGCCTGAACTGTGGATAGTCACTCAGAGATGTCTAGGACTTCAATTAAAAACATTCAATCAACCATTTCCAGCAGCTCCATCAGTTACATCATATTTTAGGGGAGGACTCTGGGATGTTCAGAAAAACTGAGACCTGAGGTGCTCCTCTCCTGAACCGCCTCCAGGCCTAGGCCACGTCAGTAGCTGCTGTAGTTATATACTCTTGGAGAATTCCCACAGCTTCCTAGACACCCTGTGCCAGAAAACCTTGCTATATATTCTAATATACAAAGGTCATGTTCCCAGGTGGTGAAAATATAATTGAGCATTTGTTCTGTTCTCTGGGGGATCCCCTGATATCCTGCCCTTGATCTACAAGGCTGGATCTCTGAGCTGGCACATTCATTTGGTGAGCCAAAGCATCGCAGGCATCCCTGCCCTTCACAAAAGCAGGGAGATTCTCTGTTGATGTCTGCCCCTAGCATATTTATAGCCATTTTGTTCCATGCCTGCAAACTATTTAATATTGTTGCTGTAATATACCTGCCAGTAGTTGATGCAGAAAAATAACTTGACTCAGAGCAGAGTCATGCTGACTATGTGCCCTCTTATGTTCTGTATGTTATGAGGTTTGTTAATCTTAAGGAATTCCGCAACCATAAGCTTCACTTAGGACCCATCAAATTAAAGGTCAATATGAACTGTTATGTCTAAAATAGCTTGAGTCAGGGCTGACTACCGAGCAGTGCTTCCAGCACCCGTGTGTGAGCTCATTGTGGCTTTTGCAGTTTTAGCCTTTATTAAGCTGGCCTTGTGAAATGTTCGGGGTTGTAGCTTCAGCTCCCAAAATCTGAGCTATGTCCCTGATTGATCAGTCTTGGGGTGTGCATTCAATAAACTATCCCTGTCTGACTGGGATCAGTGTTCTTGTAGTTTGTGGGGTGACTCCAGAAACCCAACAACTCCATGTAGGAAACAGGGGTATGAGAATGATGGTTTTGACAGAGACAAGGGTCTGATTCACACAGAAGCAGAGGTGAAGCCAGAGACTCTGTACCCACTTTAGAGACTTCCAAGCTAGAGAAAGCCAGAACCAAGATGGCACCCAGGACTCTGAGGAAGAGGGTGGGCCTCCCTGGGTCAGTTTGAAATCCTTTCCATGGAGACACAAGGCAGTCATGGTAAGACAAACACAGAATAACCAAGAAGATGGGAGGAATCCTGAGGCCAAGGGGAGTGGGGGCCTCTCTTGCTTGGCCCAGCACAGCAAGTGAGCAGGTGGCCAGCACAGGCTGAGGATGTCCTGTTCACCTGAGGAGAGACAATGGGACAGGTCATGGAAGTTTGGAAGTCTTCCAGGCCCGGGGGTTGGGGGTGCTCTGAGCGTCTTTGGGTATTAGAGCTGAGGCGAGCAGGGAGGTGCTTGGAGCCTGTAGTCAGCAGTAAGGCAGGATTTGGTGGTCTGTCACCTCTCTGTGTTTAGAGATTTCAGGGACTATGAAACCTTCTCTTAAAAGCCAGAAAGCATGTATGCATTAAGTTCACTTTGGATCCACAGGGACAGAAATGAGAGCACAGTAGATCCAGTGGGAATTTTCTGAGGTAATGGGGACTTTTATTCCGTATCTTGGTTTATGTGCTGGTTATTTGCCTAAGCATATTAAACTGCTCACTTAAAGTTCATTTTACTGAACATAAGTCATATATCAAATAGATAAGCAAAATCATCTTGTCACACTGTCCTTAGTAGGGAGAAGATTTCTTCTTTCCTGTAGGGAGGTAGATGGCTGCCTGCCCCAAGACAAGAAGCAGTTGAGTGAATCTGAAAGCCGTTGGCTTTGACTCAGTCTCTGGCTTTAATCTTGTTCCGTTGTGATCTTAGATGATTGGATTTCCAGTGCTCTAGCTCCTAAAATGGGCCATACACCTTGCCAGGATTCTTCATTCATTCCTGCAGGAAGCTTTCCCCGATGCCTCATGGCCTCTGCAAGTGCCTTCCTCCTCCCCACACACCAGCTTTGGAACGTGTGTGATCCCCATCTCCGTGTGGACAACAGTGTACTCTGACAGTTACAGAACCTTGCAGTGTTTGGCGAAGAGCCAAGCTATAAATAAGGAATCTGCAAACATCCAGAGCCTGCTGTATTATATTTTATCCTGTGGTCCCTGTGACAGCTGAGCTTGGTTGTCAACTTGAGTATATCTGAAATCAACTTAAAAAACCAGAGCTGCTGGGAACTCCTGTGAGGGATTTTCTTAATCAGGTTATTTGAAGCAGGAAGAGCCACCCTAAATCTGGGCCATGCCTTCTGGTGGCCACGAAGATAAAAGGGCATGGAAGACTTTGCCTTCTCCCGTTTGCTTTCACTCTTGCTAGAAAAGTCGTTTATCCTGTTGCTGCAGCTTGTATTAAGCCCTAACTTTTTCAGGATTCTGATGTAGACTGAAGGCAAGTATCTCTCCAGAAATCCTGCAGGACTGGAGCACCGGGTTGGGGCTGCTGAGATATCCATCAAGTGTGGGATTCTTGGCCTTTCTGCTTTGAGGCAGCCATTGCAAACCTAGCTAGACCACAGCTTGTAAGCCATTGTAATAAATCTCCTTTAAATATATAATTAGTTAATATGTTATATTTTCAGTTCTCTTTCTTTTTTGTTTCTTAGTTTCTTTCCTTCTTTTTTTTCTTTTGAGACAGAGTTTCTCTAGACCAGGCTGTCCTTGAACTTAGAGATTCACCGGCCTCTGCTTCCCAAATGCTGTGATTAAAGGTGCGTGCCACTACCACCCTGCAGTTCTGTTTCTTCAGAGAACCCTAATAGCCTGTCTCCTTCTGTCCTCTGAGACCTGTATGTTGACTCTCTTCTCAACTTCCATATCTGGGGGGTTTGGGGGGGCCAAGGCCTTGCTCAGCTCTACATTTCTCTTATTTATTTATTTATTGTTGTTGTTTGTTTTTCACGATGGGGTTTCTCTGTCACCTTGGCTGTCCTGGAACTTACTCTGTAGATCAGGCCTTGAGCCCAAGAGATTTGCCTGTCTCTGCCTCCCACCTGCTAGATTAAAGGTGTGGGTCATCATCGCCTGGCTAAATTCCTCCTATTTATTATAAGATGTGTTCAATAGGTGTTAGGCCAGTGAGTCACTGGTGGGTAGATCAGAGCATAGGTGACAAGGAAAAGTGCTTGGCAGGATGCGGAGTCTAGTGACAGCATGAATGAGTGAGTCAGTGAGTATGTGAGTGGGGAAAGGTGACTCAGTGAACACAAATTGAAGATGTTAATGGAGGGACACTGGTTTCCTGCCAAAGACTGTATGATGGCGGTGACCAAATAGTCCAGTTCCAGAGTCCAGCAAGGAGTCCAGAATGGGCCAGTCTGATGGACAGAATTAGGGAAAAGTCCACTTGCTCCATGTGTACTCCTGCTGAGGTGTCCCTCTGTCCCTCCATTGCTCTTCCTTTCTTTCCTCCCTCCACCCTCTCTTCCCTCTCTCCAGCCCAGTCTGCTGCACTTCCAAGGAGACAGTAGTGTAAGAAGACTGAGGCAGGAAATGCCTCAGGGCCAGGGCCAGGAAACCAAGCCAGTAACTGTCCCTTCTCCAAACTCCTTGCCTCCCTTGTCACCTTGTGACACCTCACCCGGAGCAGATGCCTCCCCCATCTTTCAGCCACAGAGTGAGATGTGTGTCAGGAGTTTGCATGTTTATCTGCTCTGTAACATTTACAGGGATTTAGTGTTTAATAACTGTCACTCCAATATATCTTTTCTTAATCCCTTCAGATCTGCCGCTGTAGCAATTTTAAATATTTATCAACACTGTTTGTGTGTTTGCTGGTTGGGCTGCAATCTTCATGTAATTAAAGATTTACAAGACTCTGTTTGAGATTTATGCAAGCTTGGTGAGATTACAGGGCAAGGGAGGAGAGATCTGGTCTTGGAGTCTGCTGTTTGAATCTGAAGCTAGAGTTGGCTTTCTTGGGAAAGGTCCCACAGGCCCTCCTTCACCCATCTTCCACGGGTATTCAGTGCGGATGGCGTGTGTGGTAAGATGCAGGCAGTGTGTCTGGGTTCTGCCTCCCTTCAGTGGGTGGCAGGGGGCAGAGCAGAAAAAGGCCACTGCTGATTTGCAGCTTACATTTTAGTGGCAGAGATAGACAAGAAATATGGGAATGACTTGTTTGTTTGCTTTGTTGTTTGAGATGAGACAGGGTTTCTCTGTGTAGACTTGGCTGTCCTGGAATTCTGTAGACCAGGCTGGCCTTGAACTCAGAGATCTACCTGCCTTTGCCTCTCAAGTGCTGGATTAAAGGCATGTACTACCACCACCCAGAGGGAAAGATTTTTTTTTTTTTTAAATTGTTTTAGATCTTGAAAGATAAAAGAATGAGTTTCTGGTTTTGCTTCTGTTTCTGTTTTTGGGGTTTTTGGGTTTGTTTGTTTATTTGTTTTTGTAGTGCTAGGAATGAAACCCAGAGTCTCGTTCACTCTAGGCAAGCCCTCTACCACTGCACACATACCTAGCCCCAGAGTTGTTTATTGCAACAGTAGAAACTGGCTATGGAAAACCTGGAAATTTCTGGAAGAATAAGGAGAGGTCATAAGATCGAAGGAAAGCCAAAGAGACAAAAGAAAACACGGGTGGGCACTGGGTTGTGTTGGGGTCTTTGTGACAGGACACATCTGACAGTGGCTCTGTCACTCTTTGCAGGGGAGGCCAGGTCTTGACTGAAAGTTCCATCAAGATTATATCTGGGTATGGTGGCATGCTTTTAATCCCAGCACTTGGGAGGCAGAGGCAGGTAGATCTCTGTGAGTTCCAGGTCATCCTGGACTACATAAAGAGCTCCAAGCTAGCCAGGGCTACACAGTGAGACCCTGACTCAAGACAAAACCAAAAAAGATTGTACTGACTGAGGAGGGGTGGTCACCTGGTGATGGTGATGCCAAAGCAGAAGCCATGAGCAGAGGCTGCTGAACTTGGTTGGAGCCTTTGTCATCATGGCTGTGCTGGGTCTGAGCTGAGCGAAGAGCCACACACACACAAAGTTGGAAGAAGAGAAAGGTCAGTGCAAAGTCCTGTGGTGGCAAAGGGGTCACTAAGCTTTCTGGGGCTAGGGTGACTGCCTCCTCTCATAGACTGGGCTTGAGAAATGGATTCCTCTTTAACCCTCACTCTCCCACTACCTCATAAACAGCCAGGACGTCGCTTCTTCCAAATGGAATAGAGGCTCTGATCCAGAGGGCAACCTCCCTGCTCTCAGCTTCAGTTACACTAACTTCAGGAAGCCAGCAGTGGATGGATGAGAAGCTATGTTAGTTCTATAGATTCAGGATTGTTGGGGTATGAATTCCTCAGAATATCCTGTGTTGAGTGAGGACACAGAAACAGATCCTTACAGTAGGCCAGTGACTTATAGTAGGTTGGACTAGGTTGAAAGTATCTTTTCTAAAACAGGCATTTACTGATGGAAATTCCCCTACCTACGTTAATGGTATTCAACATTTTGATATACTTTGTTTTTAGTATTTCTCAGTTTTCCTTTACTTTGGACCATGGATAGAGTAAACCCCTGGTCACTGAGCAGATCATGATTATGTAATTCAAGCTGCCCATCATGGCTGACCTAGCTGTAAGTTCAGCCCTTGAAGCAGCACTCCATAGGTAAGTGCAAGTGTTAAAGGAGGTGGTGGGCCACATAGATGCCAGTGGCACCTGTGAAAGAGAGCAGCAGGTAACCAAAGCAGTGAGCGCACCCACTCCAGTGCTGCCGTGTTTCCCTCTTCTATACCTGTGGCTGCATGGAGAATGACGGAGGGGGTGGAGATGGCTTTGCAAAATTCTTCATGATATGTTGATATTCACTCAAAGTAAACAACTCTAGTGTTGTTTTTCCTCAGGAGAAGCCACAGGGTAGAAAACAGAAATTGGCCAGTTGACCAGTATGAGTTGTGATTCATTTACTTAGAAAGACATAGCTGAGAAAAGATCTCAGTGATTCCTGTGCACTGATGATTCAGCCAGGTGGCCAGACACTCGGGAAGGGTAAGATTCAAGGCTTGCTGACAAAGAAGTTTAGGAAAAAGGGGGCCTCTTGGAGTGGGCACAGGATTTGAGAATATTTGTATTCACGGTTGATATCTACTGAATTCCTATTGGCAACAGGGTAGACAAGATGACCCACTTCACAAATACTCATTAATCTTCATCCCAAGGACACAGAGTTTGTTTAGTCTGCTGAGGAACAGTGGCCCTGTTGACACAGCTGAGGGGGGCGGGGCTTGGGCTTAAGCACAAGGACTCACCAAGACTCACCTGGATAATGCCATTTTAAAATGTTCAACATTCTGAAGTAGAGCCTACCCTGGGCTCATGATTTCATATCATCAGTCAACCGATGATCTTGAGATCCCAGTCATGGGAGAGTTTCAATTTGATCTTTTGGAACAGACATTCCTAGTGGAATGAGGCCCACTATTAACCAATGACTTCTATAGTGATGGGGGTTTACAGGCCTTTTTTATTTGCTTGATTCTTTGCCAAACGTTAGATTCCTGATGAACTCGGAAGAGAGACCTTACTAAAGCAGAGTCAAGATGTGTTGTAGTCAAGACTATTGACTAACATAGATCAAGAGTCCAGAGACAGGTCTGGAGAGATGGTTCAGCAATTAAGAGCACTGGCTGCTCTCCCAGGGGGCCTGAGTTCTATTCTGAGCATTCACATGGTGACTTGCAACCAGCTATAAGTAGTACCTCCATCTCTAGGGGATTCAGCACCCTCTTCTGGCTTTCATGGGCACCAGGCACATACATGGTGCACAGATATACTTGCAGGCAAAAAAGTCCCTATACATAAGATATTGTTTAAAAACACAAAAGAGCCCAGAGACAACCTGTGAGATTGTAAATGAGTCAGGAGTAGTGGCCAGAGTGAGTGGAGAGCCATTCACTGCATTCATGGTTGGCACAGGCTCAAGTGTTTCATCATGACAAGTGTATTGGGGGCAGTGTGTACACTGTGTGTTGGGGAGGAACAGAGTAGAGGGCAGGGATGGTCTCTCATCTAGTTAGGATCTAGCATGTTTTCCACCACTGTGGTTCATACATTGAGTGGTAAAAAAAAAAAAATAAGGAAGGAATCAATCAGAATGTCCTTTGACCTGGAAAGGACTTCAGAGATTGCTTAGCCTGTCCCCAGCCAGGGTGGGCTCTCTTTGTTAGCTTCCCCCAGCTAGAAGCCACCTTAGCTAAAATCTGTCAAGGCTCACCATTATAAGGCATCTTGCTTTCTGTGCACTAACCTCAGGTGAGCTCAGACCTGTGGTCACACATGTGGACCAGTGGTAAAGATGAGCTTTAGGGACTTCCTTAAGTCACAGGATTAGTAAATAAGCAGAGCCAGGAACCAAGACCAGAAAAAGTGGGCTCTGCAGCTTAAGTGCAACCTAGACTGCTTGAGTACATATTCCAACAGCGCCTGTTAAGATCCTTGTGTTAGCTAGCTTTATTAAGTAATGTCCACACTGGACTGAATGGTGGCTCAGTGGGTAAAGGCACCAACGACCCGAGTTCAGTTCTAGCACCTGGATGATGGAAAGAAAGAACTGACTCCCTAAGTTGTCCTCTGACCTCCACACGTCCACGACAGGCTTGTGCACATGCACACACACAATAAATAAATAAAAACCTTTAGAGAGGAAACATCCCCATGTTGTTGAGTGGAAACTTGCCTCCTTAAAACTCACCCACAGGGTTCTGACTGTCATCTGAGAACCTTTCACCTCTCTCATTCACAGCTTTCTGGGTCTCATGGGCCACCGTACATCTTGGTCCTACCTAGCCTTACCCCATACTGATGGAGCTCAAATTGCCCAGACTGACTCTCAGGCCAAACAAGGTGAAGTCTAGCCAGTGTGGTTTCAGGGTCATTATTTGCTGTCTAGACACTGTAGTCATTAATACCTTTCACTTCACATTAGCTTTTTTTTTTTTTTTTTGGCAAGAGAAATTCTTTCACCTGTCTGGCTTGAATCATGGCAGAGCATGGCTTAAACAGGAAGTCCTATGAGAGAGCAAGACCTGCAAGCTTTCCCTGGGTTATGTGTGATTCTGGAACCAGTATCTAAGTACGGGGGTGGGGGTGGGGCCACGGGGCAGGAGGAAGTGGAAGTGCACTGCACATACCTGAGTGCTACCCTGGTGTGGGGGTACTTGGCAATTGTCTTTTCTGAGGAGTCTGCAGGGGCTTGTGCACATGTGCACATGGTGGAGCAGGGGGAGGCAGAACAGCATCTGAGTCTCATCTGTCTGTGTGTCTTTCTATTCTCCCCTTGGTCATCGCTTGAAAGCCAACGTCCAGACTAAATTGAGCTTCGGACCTGTATTTTTTTTTTTTTCCATGTTTATCTTATCCCACAGGGAGATGAAGAGGGCTGTTCACATCTGCTCACACCTGCTCACACCAGGGCATCACGGAACAGGTTCCGTCCAGCCTCTGACTGCAGGCTGAAGGCTTCAGTTCTGTAGCACGCTTCTCCCATGGACTCTATATGCTCATTGATTTTGATTTCCTCCTAATTGAGATTTAGTGGTGGCTCCTGATGGACAGCTCAGGAAGGTCTGGGTTACTCCATTCCTTTGGAGTCCCCCAGTCGGGGACTTCAAGGGAGTCCTAGTGTGTGTAGCAAGCAGAGGAAGGCCAGGTAGAGTTCAGCTCTCCTTCTCCCTGGCATTTGCTCATCCTTTCTGCCCTGGGTGCTGTCTGGTCTCCAGAGTGGCTGATGAGGGAGTGTGAGAAGCTTGACCCTCTCAGAGAGCTTTAGAGCCCTGTCTCTGAGGCTCCTCTTCCTGGAGGGAGAGGAAGGATGGCCTGTGCTACTATTCCTCTTATCATATGTGTTTGTGTTTCCCACAGCAGCTTGGAGCTTTGCCAGGACTTGGAGAAAAGCTTTGTCAGCAGCGGAGAAATCTTGTGTATGTAGTAAAATGAGGTCTGGATTTGGGTCTCAGCTGTGTGACCTTGAGTCAATTATCTAGTGTCTCTGAAACCCGTTCCTACCTATTTGCTGTCTGGGGAGACAGATGCTGCCTTGCCTTCCTGACCTATGGATGGGGAAAGGGTCTGTAATGGGAGGTGCTGAGCGGATGAGGAGGATGCTGAGGTAGGGTGAGACATTAGCACCAATGTCCTGGCTCTGCCAACCGGTGTGGGCTGGTGGCTTCCCTTCCTCATTCTAGTTTGTTGTGAGTTTTAAGGATTATGGCAGGATTCAGTGATGATTACAGACCATGATGGTGTGACTGGTACCTGGAAGGAAGGATCATGAGCCTGAGCTTAGTACCCAGAATTCCTTAGTGCCAGGCACACCAGCTTTAGGGATTCAGGTGGAACTGGGACCAGAATTCAGCCCTGGCCAGGCCAGGTGGGCAGAGCTGTGTGTGACAGTGTGGGCTGGACCCTGTGCCATTGTCCACACAGCTGCTCCAAGGCTTGCAGCGTCTCACTCCCAGCCTGCTGTGCTCCGCTGAGTTTGGACTTGGGGCCCTGCAGCCAGGCGTAGAGAAGACTTGGATTCTCCAACCTAACCCAGCTGAAAGGGGCCCTGGGTGACAGAGGTTTCCCCGCTAAACTGAGGAAGAATTATGTTCTGACATTTCTGCCTGAATGATCCCAGGTTTCCTCCGCTGGCATCAAGAGAATGGTGAAGGCCGTGAGAGCCTGGGGTTTCCACCTGGGCAGGGAAGTACCTTAGCTCACTTTCCAAACTGTCCCTGTGGGCTGTGGCTTGGGGATAGGTTTCACTACACACCATAAGAAAGGAGGCGTCTGAGGTCACAGCGGCCACAGTTCTAGAACCAACCATTAGACTCTGGTTCACATTCTGGGCTTGAGACAGCGTAAGTCACGTGCCCTTTCTGAGTCTCGGTTTCTTTGTGTATAAAATGAGGTTAATGCTTTGCAGCCCAGCACAGTGGGTATTTTAGGCCATGAAACTGCTTGGGGCAACACTATCATGGTACACGTCCTCACACATTTGCCGAAACCAAGGAATGTACGGAAGCATTGAGAGTGAGCCCAAGCGAGCACTGGACGGCAAAGATGTGCCCGAGGGTGTATAGTTGGGTCACCCAGAAGCGGGATACTGAGGAGGACACCATGTGGAGGGGATGCTATGTGGGAATCCCAGACCTTCTGCTTAGTTTTTCTGCCAGCCTAAAAGTTGAAGAAAAAAAAAAAAAAAAGAAAGAAAAAAAGAAAAATTAAGAGATGTGGCTCAGTGGTCATGAGTAATTGTTTCTCTTGCAGAGGACAGGGTTTGGCTCCTAGAACGCGTATGGAGGCTCACAACTGTACCTCCAGTTCTAGGGACCAATGGTCTCTTCTGTTCTCTTTAGCACCGGGCATGCAAATGGTGCACAAACATACATGTAGGTAAAATGCTCATGTACATAAAAAATGAATGAATAAATAGAGTCAAGGAATCAGCAAAAACCAAAACAAAAATGCCATCAACAATGATGACCAATAATTACTAAACTTAGACTTGAATACCACTTTATTTCGTGTTATTTATCTATTTATTTATTATGTACGTATGTATGTGTTAGCATTCTGTCTAAACTCCACCCCAACAGTTACCTGGCAACAGCCAAGTATGCTCTTCCCCACAGTACAGCCAAGTAGGCCTGGCCCACTAGAAAAGGGGCTGCTTGCCTCCTCCTCTCGATCTCTCGCTCTCTCGCTCTCTTGCTCTTTTGCACTCTTGCCTCTTTCTTCTCTCTTCCCCTCAACCCCCACATGCTCATGGCTGGGCTCTACTTCTCTTCTCTTCTCTTCTCTTCTTCTCTCTTCTCTTCTCTTCTCTTCTCTTCTCTCTCTCTCTCTCTCTCTCTCTCTCTCTCCTCTCTTCTTCTCTCTGCCTATCTCTGCCTCTACTACTCTCTTAACTTTCCTCCCCATGCCCTGAATAAACTCTATTCAATACTGTCTCATCTCCTGTGGCTGGTCCCTCAGGGGGAAGGGATGCCTCGGCATGGACCCACTGAGACATCCCGTTCCCCCATACCTCTCTACACACTCACAGAACATATTCTCTTTCTCTTTTTCTTTTTATAAACACATCAGCATGTATGTATGTATGTATGTATGTATGTATGAGTGTACATACAAGCCACAGCCCACACATGTGGAGGTAAGAAGACAACCTGCAGGAATTAGATCTCACCTTTTATTGTGTGGGTCCTGGGAATCAAACTCAGGTCTTCAGGCTTGGTGGCAAGCACCTTTGCCAGCTGAGAGATTAGCAGGCCTGTCTTTCCTCTTTCATCTCTTTATCTCACACCTTGGGCTATATGCACTCCTGTGAGAAGTTCAGGAGGGAGGGAATCCCATCTGTTTCCTGAATCTGCCTGCTTACTGAACACAGGAGGTGGGCGGGGTAGGGGAGTGGGGTGGGTGTGGGGGACCATTCTCTTGGGGATATATTTTATTCATTGCCTTCAAGGCCATTATTTTCTTCACTTCTCCCAGGCCTGCTAGAAGGCATGACACTTCAGGGGTTGAGTAATGCTAGGAGATTCCTCCAGAAGTGTGTGTGAGTTGGTGTGGGGGAGGTGAGGGTGTTTGTGGGGGGGGGGAGTGGGCTCCCAAGGGAAGGCAGAGAAGGGCTAGAGCCGTAGCTGAGGTCCTGTGTTCTCATTGCAAGTCCAGAGATCTGGGGAGTCCTTGGTTCTCAGCCATTTTTTCAGATGTAAGAAGGCTAGAGCAACAGGACCCCTGTGCACTACTGATGGGAGGTAACATGGTGCAGCTACTGTGGAAAACAGACCAGCTACTCTTTACATGATTAAACACAATTGTTGAGTGATCTAGCAACCCTGGCCCTGAGTGCTAACCCTCTGAAACTGAAAATGGAGTCTTGAAGAGAAAGGAAGGCGGAACCAAGAGGAGAGAAAGCAGTCTGGCCCACTGACAGACAGCGGATAAATGAGGCCCCGAGAAACTGCACAGAGGAATTGCTACCAGCCCTAAAAAGGAGGACAATTCTGAGACATGCTGTAGCACACACAAACCCTGAGGACATTGTGCTAAGTGAAATAAGCCAGCCACAAAAGGAGACATAGTATTTGACATCCATAAGGGAGGAACCTGGAATGGCTAACTCTATAGTGACAGAAGGTAGAATGGCCATTGCTCTGGCCACAGGAGACAGCAGGGACATTCTTTGAGGTCTTAGGATAAAAGGCATTCTAGAAACTGGTTTATAGCATGCACATGGCACTGGCAAAGACCTTTGACAGCATAGACTGGGTCAGGCAGAGGCTGGGTTAGAAGTGTGTGTCTGTGGGGGTATATGTATGAGTGCAGGTGCCTGTGGAGGTCAGAGGTCAAGATTACCTGAGATTGGAGTTCTTAGGGGGTTGTGAGTCACACTGTGGATGCTGGGGTTTGAACTTGGATCTTCTGCAAGGAGCAGTCTGTACTCTTAACCGCTGAGCCATCTCACTAACCCCTGATCAGAAAGAAAGTCTTCCAGTTACTAAAATATTATGCTGCTGCATGCATTTCCCAAACAGTCTCTTGACTTTTGATCATCACGTCATTTACTTTCAATGTTACTCTTTCGTTGTGATCCTTGTTTATTTTTTTTCTTCTTCCTTATTATATAATTAGCCTCCTCAGATCTTTACATTTGTAGTAGCTTCTCAGGCAATTAAACTACATGCCCGACACTGACTTCATCAACCTCGTTAAAGTCTCCATTCTGACAAGCTGTGCAGTTGTACTTTGTGGTCGTCTCATAGGGGTCTTGTATCTCTAAGCCATTTACAATCCTCAGCCACTGGCAAAGACTTTGAAAGCATGGGCGGGGCAGGCAGAGGCTGCGTTAAGTGAGAAGTATAGGACCAGGGTTCAGGTTACAGAGCAGCTGGTAAATATGTCTGTGCTGCGTTGAGTTCGAGTGCCACTGAGGAGCTCATTCACAGGGAGAACGACTGTGCTATTCTGCCACGCTGATGGTAGTAAGGAATGACCCCTGGTGTCCCTGCCGGAGGAGAGAGCAAAGGACATCAGTCTAGAAGTGGGAAACGAAGCCGGGGATGAGGAGTGGGATCATAAGGCAATGGGTCTTTCTAACTTGTGGGATTGTTAAGCTGACGGCTGGGGCAGCTTTGTGAAGTCAGGCATGTTCTGATTCTAGTTAGGTGGGAATAGATGACGGGGGAAAGGGTTGGACCTTTCCAAATTCTTGACTCCTGCCGACAGGACTGGGTTTTATTCGTCACTGCATCCTCCTAGTACCCTGTGGTTATGGGCACAGCAGCTTGGTGATGATGGATGAGTAAAGGACCATCTGACTGAGTGGTTAGACCACTGCCTGGATGAACCAGCTCTCTCTTTCTTTCTCTCTCTCTCTCTTCCTCTCTCACCCCCACACACAGACACAAACACACACAAACACACACACACACACACAGACACAAACACACACACACTCACACACACAGAGTCTGACTAAGTAGCCCAGGCTGGCCCTGGACTGGCAATCCTCCTGCCTAAGTCTCCCTAGTGCTAGTATTATGGGTTTGTAATCTGGGCATCTGTGAGCTAGTTCTTCTTTTCCATGTAATCCTCAGTATCCTCTCTAGCTACCAAAGCCAAGGAAAGCTTCTCTTTGGAAGCTGCAGGGGCAGGTCCTCCTTATAAGAGCTACAGTGGACCATAGAGTCCTGGAGAAAGGAATGGGGTCAAAGGCCCTGAGAGGAAGAGTTGGGCATCTCAGATGGGCATTTAAAATTTACTGAGCTCTACAAACCAGGCGTTGTGGCTCCCATCTGTAATTCTAGCACTTGGGAAGCTAAGGCAGGAGAGATCCCAAGTTCTAGGCTAGGTTGGGCTATATACAATGGGAACTTGTCTAAAAAAATGAAACAAAATATCACACTCTCACACAAAAGGTATTAAGTAACTTATTTGGGGGTTTTCCAACAAGAAGTAACATTTAGGAAGGTGGAAATGGCTCTGTCTAAAATACTTTGCCACCCAAGCATAAGGACCTGAGTCCGACCATAGCTAAAAAAAAAAAAAAAAAAAGAAAAGAAAAAAGAAAAAAAAAAGTAGATAGCTCTGATCTTTGGGACCTCCACATGCTTATGTACATGTGATTATGTGCACAAGTGCTCACAAGTGCGCACATTGATACACACACACACACTCAGAAGCAATGTCTGTATCTCTAGAGACTAGTCTGTAGTGCTTGGCGTCAGGAACTTTAAATCTCTTCAGGTGATTCGTTGCATAACCAGGGTTTACTATGTACCTAAAGTTTTACCTGTGTCTCATTGCAAGCTGACAGAGTGTGGTCCCCAAGAATCAGCCATATCACGGGAACATGTATTAGAAATGTAAAATTTCAAGCTTTGGCATACACTTAGGGAATAAGAACCTTGGGCTTTGTGTTATAACATCTTCCAGGACCTTTTGATGACCGCTTGCTCAAGCCCCCAACCTCCAGCCTAAAGTATGACCCATTCCCTCATCGATGAAGTGGAAAGACTTAGATATTAGCTCAAGGGAACCTGGACAGTAAGGATTGGCACAGGGACCTGAATGCCGTGCCAAGACTGGTCTGTCCTTCCTCTTTACCTACAATCCTCACAGAACATAAACACTTCTCACCGTGGGTCACTGAGGTCTCTTTCTCCTGTCTTGGCTTTGCAGCAAAGTTTAGCTCCATTTGCAGCATAATTGCTCTTGCCCCCGGGAAAGCAAAGGGCAGATCACCCCAGGAATCTTTCTAAAAATGGTTTTATTAGGTGCTTAAAATAGCTCCTGGCAGATGGAGTGTAGAGAGGGAGATCAGCTCACAGTCGCCTGTGACATTTACGAGGTGTATGTGTTCACGGGAGCACATGGATGAGCATGTGTGCACACAGCTCACCCACCTGCATAGGAGTGAGTCAGAGAGCTGAGGAATTGAGAGAGGGCATAAGGAGGATGGGGATGATGGCTTCTGATCTCCTTGACTAAGAAGGAGAGACTTGCACTAGGTTATGTATGGCGATATGTAACATATAGTGTTACGTAACATATGGCGTTAGGATGATTCCTCTGCCTTTCCTGGTGCATGCTGGTCAGGCAGCTGTTAGGGACTGGAGTCTCAGTGTGGGTTTCGGGAGCTGATGTTGGAGAGTACAGCAGAGCTCCAGGAGGCTTGAGGGTTTCTGTGGATTAAAAGCTTGAACTTTGGTTTGCTAAAATGCTGAGGCTTCACTTCGTTTTCCTTATTTTTGAGGAAATAGCTATATACGTAAGTGTAAGTTCCATTTTGGTGCAGAGATGGATGGTACAGAGATACGTGTCAATCTAATCATTCCTGACAGGCTCTCAAGTCGTTGTGGGTGGCTTTGTTTCCCATGGCAGCTCACAACCGTTCTCTTGAATCCTGCAGCATTGAGTGAGAGTCTCAAACCTCTAAGGCAGGCCTCCTTGACAGTTCAGAATCCTACTAAATCCAAGATGCTCTCCACAGAACATTTCACACGTCCGTGTACACAGAAAGGTCTGTCAGTACTTCAGAGACCTGTGGTTCAGCTGTGAAATCACTCAATGTCGTGGAGGGACTGTGAGGAACGACCTTCCAGCTTCCCCTGCCTCCAACCCTGCCCTGCCTCGAGTCTCACACTGTTAGAGACAGTGGTATCCAGGCTTATACAGCATAGACATGCCCTAGAAGGCTCTTTGGGGAGGCAGCTTCAGCTATGGCCATTCATTCTGAGAGGGTGACTCTCAGATCCCTCCTCCATCCTGTCCCTGCTCTGGCCAGCCCCACGCCTGTGTCCTGTGATCACACCGAACACTTTCTCCTTGCACTCAGCTGAGAACAAGCCTCTTTCTCCTCCATAGCCACCACCTGACTCTTTTTTTTTTTTTTTTTTTGCCTAGTGCTGCAGCGCCCCACTCCCCAGCCTGCTTCCTGGATCTCCATGGAGAAGGAGCAAGAGTAGGAGAGTGTGAACTCAGAAGACTTGGGCTTGATTCCAGTTTGACTCTTTTTGGTAGTGTGACCTTGGGTTAAGTTGCTTAAATGTTCTTAGGCTTCACCCTTCCTCGCCTGTAAAGGGGAGTTAATAATATCTGTTCTGCTGACTCATTGACATTTCCTCAGCAAATGAGAATCGATGTGGAGATGAACCTACATGCCTGAGTCATAATGACATGGCCTCGCATTACACTTGGACGTGAGAATAGGTTGAGCCTGGGTTCATTCTCAGCTTCTTACAGGTTGACATCCTGGTCCTTCTGGATCCCTAAGGGTGGCAACTAGATAAATAATAGCCCCTTAGTAATCCTTCAACCTACCAGTGTTCTGTGATCAAGGAAGCTATTATTGTTAAAGTCTAAGGTATCCAGAAGAAGGACAAACTGTGGTTGACAAATGTGTGCACATGTGCGAGTGTGTGCATGTGCGTGTGTGCGTGCATGCATGCGTGTGTGTGTTTGTGTTGTGTGTGTGTGTGTGTGTATGTGTGTGCGTGTGCTTTGATGCTTGGAAGCTTCTACTAACAAGGTAGAGGGTTCTCCGGTGGAAGATGCAGAAAGGGGAACCTGGAGGAACATAAAGGCTTACAGGGTGGTGCATGTGGTACAGGCAGGGATGGGGTCCTTACTCGTGACTAACAGGACAATGAAAGACTAAGTCCAAGCAGCAGCCTTTGGATAGGAATGAAAGGGAACTGGCTCTGGGGACTTAAGAATGGTTGGCTGCTTGGAAAACTGTTTTCTAACACATACTTTCAGAGT
Source organism: Mastomys natalensis (assembly GCA_021653895.1). Lineage (NCBI taxonomy): Eukaryota > Metazoa > Chordata > Mammalia > Rodentia > Muridae > Mastomys > Mastomys natalensis. The sequence continues at coordinate 169,910 of JAJTUV010002840.1, read as the reverse complement.
CCCAGAGGCAGAGGAAGCAGTGATAAGGACCCTCTGCCATCTGGATGCACACTTGGTATATAGTTTGTTAGTCTCCAGCCTAATAAAATCAGGACCTACCTAGCTGAGCCCTGAGCTCAGATGTAAGAACGACCACCCCACACATGTGAGCACACACAACAAAGCTTATCTAAACTGACCAATGGGAAAGCGAGAGCCCCTAGGGGGAGCCACAACAGAGCCTTGAGATTGATCAGAACCAGGGATGAGAAGGTGAGGGGGTATGGCTAAGATCTGTCAAAAGCACAGTTCTGAACTTCAGGGGAAAGTCATCAACTCTGGTTCTCAAGATACCACCATTCAAGGGGTTGAGAAACTAAAGTCCTGACAATAAAATTGCAAGTTATCCTGAGGGTTTTTTTTTTTTTCTTTTCTTTTTTTTTCTAATGAGGGCAGTATCTAAAAATAAAATGGCCGCACGGGGAACTCTCTAATGCACAGAGCTTTGAGAAAGGTTCATGTTCTCAACAAACTTTTGACATACTTTTAAAATATGTGAATTTGAAGCTGGGCAAGGTGATACATACCTGTAATCCCAGCAATGGGCAGGTGAGGTTGGAGGACCCAAGATCATCCTTGGCTACAGAGTGAGTTTGAGGCCTGCTTGGGCTCCATGAGATCTTGTCTCAAAAATAAACATTAGAATTAAGGTGTATGGGTTTGTTTCTGTGTCTTGAGATGGGGCTCTCATTGTGTAGACCAGGCTGGCCTTGAATTTAGAAATCTGTTTGCCTCTGCCTTGGGAAGTTCTGAGATTACAGCTATGCATCATGAAGCAAAGCCAGAAGTATATAAATTTGAATACAGTAGAGCAGAATCAGACAGCATTTAAATTTGCCCCAGCCACTTGGTAGCTGTGTGACCGTGGAGATCTCACTTACTACTTCCTCAGCTCTCAGCTCTAAATCTGTAAAACAAGGGTGACAGTGTCTACTTCATGGGGCAGTGGAGAATAAAATGGCCCCGTACATGGGAGATTCCTGCTACTGGGACTAGCACTCAGGAAGTGCTCAATGCCAGTCATTGCACCTTCCTATAAACATACAAGCTACTCTTCAACACAGGGAGACTGCAAAAGAGTAGCTCAAATGGGTGAGAGCCATGCAAGGTAGACTGAGGCAGGTGGCCTGACCCTTGTGACTCCCCTGAGGAGCATCCACTGGTAAAGTCACCAAGAAGGAAGGTAGGTGTCGCACTAGACCAGACATGGCATTGGTAGCATTTGGTGGGAGAGAAGGTGTGACTCGCTCATGGAGGTGCCAACTCCCTGGTGACACACTTTCACAGAGGACACAAGTGATGTAGAATTGAAGGTTGGTAAAGATTGTTCCCACTGCCTTAAATGAACTTCTACCTATTTTATGAGATTGGCAAAGCGCAGCCTACAAATGCCACGGTGAAGGCTTGGTTAACAAGAACTATTTTTGAAAGTTGTGGAAAAATGGACAGGGGTCAGAAGACAGTAAAAGAACACGTGGGCTTAATCTCCAAATATAGGGAAAGGATACATTTAGAAAACACAGAGGTTTAATATATAGTCCTTGCCAAGTTCTAGAAAGATGACTAGACAGGTCATTATTGGGTCATCCACTTCCGATGTGGAACCCTTGCTGTCAGTCTGGTAATCCAAGGAATCTCCTGATGTCAAATCATGCCATGTCTACACAACACCCTCCAATGGAAACCATTGGAGGTTTCACACCATCTCACAGGAAAGGAAAGTCATGCTTTATGGTAGCCTACAAGACCCAACCCTACTGCGGCTGCTCAGACCTCAGGCCCAACGGTTGTCCTTCCCTTCCCCCTCCATCTGCTGCTCCCCGACGCTGGCCACCTTGCTCTTGTCTTCATTCTTGATGTTCTATTGGCCTGAAACACTCATCCAAAGGAGAGGGAATAGCTTTCTCCACCGAATCTTTGCTCAAATATCACGACCTTATAACTAACCAAAAGCCTTCCGTTTCTATTCATTCCTGACATATTTTTCCTCCAGTGTCTTCATTTTGATCAACATATTGGAGCATTTTTATTTCATCATCTGTATCTCCAGTTCTGAGGACAGTACCCACAGAGTCATTGTTGTTTGGGAGGGAGATGGAGAGAGAGCTCACCGTCTGTACTGGCCAACCATGCCAGTGTGTTCAGAGCTGAGAAGAGTCCCTGAAACATGGAACTTTTGGTGCAAAGACCAGCAAAGTGCCAATAGCCCTCTGTGCTAGACTTACAATCTCATGTGCTGTGATTCAGTGACCAGACTGAGTGTATGTGTGGTGGGTGGATACCACAAATTCACTTCATCCTGCTTTGGCATGGCCCTTATCACGTCTGCCCTGATAGGCCTACAAGTGACATGCACACGTGTGGGCTTCAAGATATGTTTGCTTAATGGATCAGCAGGGGAGGTGGGAAGGCTGTAGCATCATGAAGAAGGCAAAGGTCTCACTGCCTGCCTTCCTGGTGGTAACGCACCTGACCGTGACTATGTCTAGCTTGGTACCATCTTAGTCAGAGGCAGTTCATTCCCATCTTCTTGGTGACACGGTGACCCACATGCTTCTAGCTGTCCCTGGAAAATGGGATTTCTCTTTCCAAGAAAGCAGTCCCTAGCTACCTTCTGCTCTCTGCCTCACCCTGCTTAGTTCTTTGGAGGCAGCCAACCAGTAAACCTGCAGAAGGGCAGGGCTTCATTCCTGAGGCTCTGAGAAGCTGGGTAGCAGCAGTGCAGGGTTCGGGATCTTTGTGGCTGGGTAATATCTCCCCAGGGGATGACAAGTTTCCCTGCTTTTAATTGAGACAGGGCTCATCTCTCTCTGGAATATTTAACCCACGACACACCCTTCTCCACCATCCAACCTGGGACACCATCTAATGTGCCGTTTTCATCTACAGATCTAAATTTAGCCCTGTGAGGGTCAGGTTTTAGGGTCTTCCCACTCAGTCCAGGGCTTCCAAACAAGCCAGGAGGATTGCCAGTTTGAGAACAGCCCGACTATATAGGCCCTGCCTCAAAAACCAAACATAAAACGAAGGTAGAGGATAGCAGAGGCATGGAGTGGGTATGAAAAACTCTAGCCATCCCAGACTGGGATCCAGTGATTCCCAGTGTAGTGCTCAGACTGGCAGCATCTACTTTAGAACTGCACATGGGAAACACAGGGGTGGGACCAGCCATCAGTATATAACCTGGTCTGCAGGGAGACTACGGACTGGTGTAAGAGTCCCTGCCACAGAGATGGCAGTTTCTGAGTGCCCTGCTGTGGGAGATGCTGCTCTCTGATTTTGGAGACTCATCTCAGTTTACATTCCTGGAACTCAGTGTGCAGATCCTGACCTGGTGCCCACCTGTGTCTACATTTGCAATCTTTGTGATGGCTTGGGTGTGTCCACCAAGTATACCTTCTGTAACAGAGGGTGACCTTCACACTCCTGGGTGGGGGTTTGATGAGTCTCAGGAACCTCAGTCTTTTCAACAGCCCAATTTCCCAGGGGCCTCTGCCATCACCCGTCGCCTGGCCCCCAGCAACCCCTTTCTGCCTTGTCCCTGGTGGGTTTCCAACAGATGTTCCTCTTCACTCTTAGTTAGCAGAGTTAATCAGTTAAGAACAAAACAACCGAAGCACGCCAGGCTCATTGTGAACTATAGCAGAATGGAATTCAGAGAGAAACAGCGATTTCCTTGCACATCACCATCCCCTCCTCAGAGCCTTAATCACCCATGCTCCATCCTGCCTGCGAGCCAGAGTTCTTGCTTCTTCATGATTTGAGATGAGCGATTCTCTGCATGATTCTGCCTCTTGGGTTTGTTTAATTAGAAACAGGCTGGGAAGTGTATCCTGTGCACTGCCATGTTAACTGCTTATCAGAGGAGAAAGGGGGACCAGGTCTGGGGATGAAAATTTCCACTCTCTCCCCACGCCTGCCTTTGTCTCCATCTTTCTCTCCCACTCTGCTTCTCCTTGCCTGTGTCACGCTCTTCTTGGCTAGTGATTTCTCCTCAATTTGTTTCATTTCCCCTAGCTCTTGTGCTCCCTGATTTGGGGAGACTTTGGGTTTGGAGCAGACCTAGGGGCTAGAAATTAACACGAAAAGGGAAAACCGCAGGTCTCTTTCCGAGCTCTTATGACGCCCAGCCGCCACCCTGTCACCTTCAGGGTCTGAAGAGACCCTAGAGATTTTCTTATACCCAGCACGCAAAGGATCATCTTCTCCCCACTGTTATTGGTATTGTTTATTTTTATTTTTTACAAAACAGGAGAAAAGAGTGAATTGGGTTGGGAACAGGTGACACATTTCTCCACAAAGATACAAAACTGCCTATAGAAAGTCAACTTCAGAGCCCAGGCTATGAGATGAGGCATCCCTGGATACCTCTCTTCCCAAATATCCTTCAGATCCAGCTGGGGACACTCCCACTTTTGGGGCGGGCTCCCAAGACAGTAGGAGAAGCCTCTTTCAGCCCTTGCCCAGGAGGGGGATGAGCAAGCAACTGAGACTGTACAAAGAAAGAGAAGAGAAGGGGACATTTCCTGTGGGCCAAGGGCCTAGGGACACAGGCAGGGGACAGCCAAGCTGAGGCCCAGAAGCCTCTGGGGCATTAGGAGGCTCTAGGCAGAGTCCTTCCTGTTCCTTGGAACACTCCTCAGAATCGCAGCTGAGAACCCCAGAAGGCAACAGCAACCATTTGGGGGCCGCGAGAGCATCCACCGGAGCTGCAGAACCCCATCTTTCTTGGTCAAGCTGCCAGGCCTCAAGCACGTGGATCAATCAATGCCACGTTCCTGGCAGGCACTGGCCCAGATCACGTCCCGTTTAGTGAAGAGTTGTCCTAGTTATTTCTCTACTGCTGAGACCTGGCGGAGCTTCAGTAATGTTGAGACAATGGTGGTGGCACTGTTTCCCTATCTGACATCTGGGCTGCTTCCTCCCTGGATTCCAGGGCAGGACGAGGGGTGCAGACACTACTCGGACAGAGGGGGCGCTCCAGCCCCAGAAAGCCCAGACCGGAAGGAGAGGCTTCTCACTCACCCCCTGCTTGGACTGGCCTCTGCCAAGGTGGGCTGCAAGCCCAGCTGCCAGCAGGAGGACGGCAAGAGCCAGGATGGCTATGAGCCCGGGCCGGTCCCCCAGGGCTCTGTGGCAAGGAGAGGCCTCTTTAGTCCTGGCCCAAACACATGCCAACTGGGTGTGGGCATCAGCAAAGGCCACTTGCAGGCAGGCCCAGTACTCTGTGGCCGGAAGGAGGCGGGTAATGTTGTAGCGGTGGGTGCCCCGCGGCAGTCGAGCCAAAGCGGTAGCTTCATGGTCCCGGAGGGAAGAGGCGCTAGACCAAGTGAGGTTGGTGGAGACTATATTGGGAGGGGGCGCCCAAAACAGCAGGATGTGATATGGGTGTGTCTCCTGCACATGGAGCTCCAGGCCTGGTCCTTTGTCCCTGCCTGGCTGGAAGGGAGCGTGGCCAACCACAACACTCACTGTCTTAGTGTCAGCCCCTACCAGGTTCTGAGCCACACAGGTGTATAGGCCTGCCTCTTCCGCTGTCACTCTCCGCAACTCTAGGGTCCCCTCAGGGAACACCCGGTACCTCCTGCCTGAGCGAGCAGGTGTCAGTCGAACTCCAGCTGGAGTGACCCAGTAGATCTCAGGCTCTGGTTCAGCCAGTGCCCGACAGTGAAGTACCATGCTCTCTCCACTGGCTACCTGCAGGCTGGAGGGGAAGCTTCGGGGAGAGATGAGGGGCAGGCAGTGGTCTGTCATCTCCCGGAAGGGCACCTCCCTGACTGGGCGGCGCTGGAGGTCTGGAGGCTCAGCGCACAGGGTGGACTGTGGTTCGATGAAACGGACGTGGGTGCCTGTGGCGTTGGCCCAGCGAATGACACAGTCACAACGGATGGGGTTGCCGTGGAGCCCCACCTCCTGTAGGTTGGGCAGAGACTCCACTGTCTGTTGGTGCAAGGCACTGAGAGCGTTGTTGTTGAGCATAAGAGTCTCCATCTGGGGCAGGTGATGAAAGGCGCGGGGATGGATGAAAGAAAGCCGTGGGTTATTGGTGATGTCCAGCTTGGTCAGCTCAGGGAGATTTACCAGAGCGAACTTGTCAATGGAGACCAGCTCCTCCATGTTATTCAGTCCTAGTTCCTTGAGGTGCAGCATATTGGCAAAGTCTCCTGGCCCTACCCGCTGCAGTGGGTTTTTGTTCAGGTCTAGGAACTTGAGCCCAGGCACCTGCTCCAATGCCCGCTTGGGCACCTGGGCCAGCTGATTGTCATAGAAAGAGAGGCTCTCCAGGCTTTGCAGTCCCTCCAGTGCATAGTCTGAGATCTCACGCAAGCTCATGCCTGCCAGCACCAGGCTGCGCAGGTTGGCCAGGGGCCGGAAGTTCATGTCCAAGATGGCATCCACCTTGTTGCCACCAATCATGAGGATTTCCAAGTTGGGGAGCATCTCGAACCAGCGGCTGTCAATGGTCCTAAGCAGGTTGGAATTGAGGTGCAGTCGCAGCAGGTTGCTGAGCCCTGCAAAGGCCCTGGGGGAGATGCGGCACAGCTGGTTATGGTTGAGATAGAGCTCCTGAAGGCTGGTCAGCCCAGCAAAGCTGTGGTCCTCCAGCCGACTCAGCTGGTTCTCTTCTAGATGTAGGCTTAGCAGCTGAGGCAAGGCTTGGAAATCACAGTCTCGGGCATCTGAGAAGCTGTTCTGGGACAGGTCCAGCTCCGTGAGGTTGGCCAAGTAGGCAAGCTCAGTCTGGTCTATCCTGCTGATGCTGTTACTCTGCAGCAGCAGGGTCTGTGTCCCCACAGGGAGCCTTGGGGGCACTGCCGTCAGGAAGAGGTCATTGCAGTCCACAGTGGTGGCTTCACGGTAGGATGAGCGGGGTGTGTACCAGGGCCGGATCTGGCAGGCACACTGAGGAGGGCAGGGCACGTGCCAGGGTACCACCGGCACTGCAGCGGTGGTACCAGCCGCCCAAGATAGCAAGAGGACAGCCACGAGGAGCCTCATGGTGGAACTGGAAGGCAGGGGAGAGTCCTGCTCTTCACGACTTGCAGACTGAGGTTCAGCAGCCCTGCCAGGGTCTGGGGAACCACCCTCTCAGGGCAGTCATTCTACACAGGGTGGGTGGGCATCACTTCATGCCGTCCTGGGTGTGGGTCCTCATCTTTGTGCACTGGACTGGGACATCCCACTCATTTCCTCATCGGGTGGCCCTGGAAGGAAACAATAGAGTTACAGATGTGCAGGGCTGAGGGGTGGAATCAGTCCCTCCAGTCTCCCTTGGTGGGCTCTAGAAACCAGAGGAGCCCAGGAGCTTGATGTGAACCAGGCCTCCCAGACCCTGTCCTGCAGTCCTCAAGATTTCAGAGTCCTCTCAGCGAAGGAGTGACTCTGAGTCTTTGAGGGAAGTCTTGGGGTAACTTAGGTGTGTGTGTGGTGTTGTGTGTGTGTGTGTGTGTGTGAGGGGAGGGTAGTGACGGGTAACGGTGGGGGTTATAGTAGGTTATGTGTGAGTGTTTGGGAGGGAAGGAGAACGGATGGGCTGAAATTGTCATCAATGAAATCCAGATAAATGTGGAATAGATTTTTTGACCTTTCCTACTCTTCCCTCCTTGGCTCACGGTTAAGTGAGATAAATGATCGTTTCTAGACATTTCTTTGATGATTCAGGAGGAAGGAGGTAGTGGAAACAGACCCAGCTCTAAAATATGGATGGGTTTCTTAGAACTCTGGAACTGGACAGAGGATCTTAGCCCACAATCACATGGGCTGGGGCGCTCCTACCCAGGGTCTGCCTAGGCTCTCTGGTGTGCTGGGGTGGTCCTACCTGGAGTCGCCCTAGGCTCTCTGGGTGCTAGGGTGGTTGTACTTGGGATCCCCTAGGCTTTCCTGGGTGAGCTTTGGATTATGGCCACTTTCCACTCTGAAGGCATGGACCTTCCTTTTTCAACAGCCTGTTAGAATTGTCCAGCAGATGTTCAGGGACCAGACTCTAATTACCTCAGCCCTGTAGGTATGGTCTTCTGTAATCTGGCCTGGCCCTTCCTGGTTTCTCTTGTTTCTCTTTCACGCAGACTCTCTGCACAAACTTTTTGAGGGTGAGGTCACCCTGACATGCCACCCCCTTTTATCTCATTTCTCTCAGACAAATTCTACTTGTTCTTCAAGGCTCAAGCTCAGTCACATCTTACAGAGTTTCTTTTGGGCTGCAGAACTTCTGGAGACAACAGGCAGTAGGGCACAATAAGCCTCCACCTCTGGGGCTAAGGGGCTGGCACTGTGACTGGTGCAGTGTTGTCCCAGCCCTGACCAAGCCATCCAGAAAGCTTCCTCTGGCCAGAGCCCTACCCTCTCAACACACCTGTAACACAGGGTATGGCTTGTGCTTACTGTAGGGTCCAAGTTCTGTGTCCTTAGGGCCTCTTCCCCAAGGAGGTCTCTCATACCCAGAACCCAATCCAGAATGTTTCCTCCCTCCTGGGTGTAGAAAATCAACTTGTCTTCTCTCTCAGACCAGGGTGTACTGCCCCGAAGGTACATCAAACCATGACTTAGAACAGAAGACTTTCACAAAATTGGGCCAGGATTCTGAGTTCTGCTCTTCGGCCTGGTCTGCTTGGCCTGGTCTGCCTCCTGAGCAGAGGTCTGATCCTGGTAGATCTTCAGTGGCAGGTGTACAGAATGTGCTTACTAAGACTCTGACCAGCTTCTTTGATACATAACTGTACTAACACCTCTGGTTTGCATAGGTCCAGAAGAACTAGAAAGAACTAGGCTTCACTCTCCATGCTGGGAAGCAGCCACGGATAGGAAATAAGGCCAGCTTCGGGGAAGTGCTGTTTATACATCGCTGTTCCCACCCCAGGTCTGGCCCAGTTTGCTTTAGCCTAGAGCTAGGGTGTACTGGCTGCCCCAACGCAATGCAGATTGGTGCCACTCCTGTCCTCTGGGTGAGATCTCCTTGCCAGGAAGCTGCAGGAAGCTCTTGGTGTTTACCAGCTTCCAGGCAACACCTCCAGCTGGCCACTTGGGGCTCTTCGGCTCATCATCCTGCTCCAGGATGCTGGGCGGGGAGCAGTGGGGGCAGGGCAGCCTCCACCAAGCAGCAAGCCTGTGTACATCTGACTGCGGCCCACTTTTCTCAGCAGCTATTTCTGAAGGTGGGAAAAACAACGGTGACTTGAAAGGCACAGAGGTTTGCGTAGGGGTATGTGTGCGCTGTCACATAGATCTCAGGGCAAACAAACACACATACACACGTGCATACATGTTCAGCGGAAGCCCTGGGAAAACAGCTGCCCAGCTGGTACCTGGGCTCACAAAGGGGGCAGGGGGCTCGGGGTCTACTTTGTGGGTGGTGAAGATGCAGGAAACAAGCTGAGAAGCACCTGTCATTCAGATGGTTCTAAGTGCCACACTTTCATACCAGATGCCAGGACACCAGACTTGGCTCTACCTCTGCTCTGGGAAAACTGCGCAACTTCTCCAAGCATCTGTGGCTTTATGTTTCCTTTATTTTCTTACAGAAGACCATCATGAGACTGAAATGGGCATGTTGCTCATATTGAGAGTCATAGAAATGTTAGCGTCTCCTTTTCCAGGATTGGGAGATGCTCCTGCCACATAAGACCTTTTTCACTCCCTCCTTTTCTGATCCAGCCTCCATTCTTTCTTCCTTCCTTCCTCTTATGCAGTCGAGGCTGTCCTTGAACTTAGGACCTCCTCCTTCCATCTCCTAAGTGCTCAGAGTATAGGCACACCACACAGTGTTCAGTGACCATAGGACATCTAAAGGAATGATAATCTTCTAGACAGCAGACAATAGGGTACAATAAGCCCCCTCTCCACTGAGCTGAGCCCCTGGGAACACAACACTACTCCCAAGGTGGGGTGGAGACCTGTGAGCTGGTAACATAGCCATCCAGAAAAGAATGCCAATGGGTGAGGCAAAACCCAGGAGAGTTCCCAGCTGGCGAGGAATGTGGTCTGAGTAGGTAGCAAGGGCTCTTTGGAGAAGACCCCAATGTGTCACTGACCTTCAGATAAGACCTGAGCCCCTAGCTTTCCTCTCCTCCAACAATACCTTTGTGCTGAGTGTCAAGCCAGCATCCAGTTGTGCTCAGGGCGTTAAGAAGCTACCAAAACCTACAAAGTTCCATGGCAAACATCTCTGCTGCTGGCCTTATCTGTCTATCTGTGCAGGAGCAGCAGGGTATATTATTCCTGGGCTAGGAGTAGGGCTGGCTTTAAGAGGCAGCTGAATCTGGGACCCCAAAGTGTGGTAAAGTCTCAGACCAGTCCTTCCCTTGAGGCTTAGCACACACCTTCTCACCACCACACCTTCAACTCCCACACACAGCTTCTCCCCCGCCAGCTTCTCACCACCACAGCTTCTCACACACAGCTACTCCTCCCACACACAGCTACTCCTCCCACACATAGCTTCTCCACCCCCAGCTTTTCACACCACAGCTTCTCCCCATACATACAGCTTCTTCCTCCCCTCCCCCACAGTTCCACTCCCCAATGGAGCCCAGAGCTGCCATTCACTTGCCACTATCATTAAAGGCTGACATGGCCCTACTCATTCCAGATGATTAGTGAGCTGTACAGGAGCTACAGAGAAATCGAATTGACTTTTCTCTATAATGTCCCAGGTGACCAGGAGTTCTTGAGCACATGCACACCTCCCGGAAGCGCTCTGCGAGCTCTCTGTGTCCACAGAGAACCAAGTGATTCGGAGTACTTGTGGGTGAACATGAATAATATAACATGCAGAACAAGGAACATTACGTTTCATATTTCCTCCAGCTCCATGTGTGGGCAACAAAGGCATTCTTTACCTTCACTCTGTCAGGAGCACAGCTGAGGCTCAGAACGGTTGTATCAGAGGTCACACAGATTTTCTTTTTCCTCTTTTCACTACAACCTGCCCCGCCAGCCTGGTCAACAGGGATCAATACTTGCTTGAGAGGAGCTGGATATTGGGCTGGCTTAGAACACTTGCCTCAGTGGCAAGTTCTTTCAGAGATGGACTTGGGTCCTTAGTAAATTTATCTTGTTCCCTGGTGGGTCCAGCAGACCTCTTCCTTGGCTCCTGGTAAGACTGACCCCCTTTAAGAACATGCAGGACGAACTCTTAATGTTTGAGCCGGGATGGGCCTAGAACCACAGGGTCAAACAAAGCCAGCTGCTGCACACAGACCTGATCCTGCCCTCTGACTATGCAGTGGATGCCGGAGACTCCTGGAGTCATTCCAGGCCCCATGGCTGGTGGCTTCCTCCAAGACACACCATTAGCTTGTTCTACAAATTCAAGTGGACCCATTTCCAGTTGGATTCCCTCCGGGAATCATCTTTGGTCTTAGCAGAATGGGTAGAATTGATCCTTCAATCACTCTGCTGAGAAGACCCTTGATGAAACCCTAAAGGAAGAGTTTTGGGGACAGTGTCATCCCATCCTTCTGTGTCCCTATCTCCTGCAGCACAGAGGTGGAATCTACTGGTGAATACAAGCTCCCTCCTCCCTCCTTATCACCTTCCTCTGCTTCTCTAGTCCCTGCCTAACCCCTGGGAGCAGACGCCTTCAGCAGGAGGCCAAAAGGCAGGCAGCTACCAATGGCCTAGCCTTGGCTGCTTTGGTACCAGGTCCCCCTGAGCTGTGGAGACAGAGAGGCAGCATAATTGAGTATAGCATTGATAAACTCTGGCCTCCTCAGCAGCAGATAAGTGCTGGGCAGGGGCAGCAGAGGGTGGGAGGCGAGCTTCCATCTGTACATGTGGCCTCCAGTTTCCTTGGGAGGTGAATAGGTCCTTCACTCTCTCTCAATCACACACAAGCAGAGTTTCTGCATGGGAGACTACCACGTTTATCTAGTCTTCCAGAATCTGAATTCCATAAATGTCTATGTGAAGGAGGGCGGGTAGTACAGAAGGGACTAGGCTTTGCCAGGGCATTTGAGCCTGGCTCTGCACTCTCCATGTGACCCTGGGCAAGGTACCCAGCTTCCTGAGCCTTACATGCAGCAGCTGTGGAGACAGATGCAGGGCCTCTCTTTGGTCCCTTTACTTCTCCAATTATTGTGGTTTCTTGTCCCATCTCTGTCACCATCCTTTGTAATGTTTTTGAGTGGTTGAGGTGTAAGATACTGCACAGGCCTGTGTATAGCCCCAGGAACCATGAACTTGGGCAGATCTAGATGCAACTACCCCAGCACTCTAGAAGGTTCCCATGTGCCCTTGCACCATGCCCAGTTACCCACTGTCCTGACCTCCAGACTCACTAGTCAGTTTAATTTTTTTGTTAATTAGCCTTTTTATATTAATTTATTTATTTAAATTAAAGGTGCCTTACTGGTCCTGCTTCCATGATTGGCCAAGATCAAGGGAAAGGGGAGGGCAACCAGCTGGTGCAGGGAGGGGCATTCCCACATTTCATTTTCACACAGAACTAAACAGACAAGCACAGAGTCACTATTGTGGTTAGAAGTTGGCAGCATGGGATGGGGAGGGATGAGGAGTAGGGGTGTCGTTAAAAAAATACAGGCTCCCCTCAAACTAGGTGCCTAGGACGGGACTTGGTCTGCTTCAACCCAAGAGGAATCAGAAGATCAAAAGAAGTTTGGGAAGGTCAGAACCATCAGGGATGGGGGGAAGAGGATGTCCAGGGGGTGGGAGGGATGTTTGGCAACTGGGGTGAAGGGATAGCCCTCCCCCTGATGGGATCCCTGCAGCCCCTCTGATCTGGCAGGTAAAGGGCAACCTGCAACACCCAAGAGCAGGTCTGGGGCTGTTAGATGCTCCAGGCAGAGGTTGGAGGTGGCTCGCAAAGGCTTGCCCTCCAGGGAAACGACGGCACTGTCACCTAGTTTCTCTGCCAGGGTGCAGCGGTTCTTGACCTCCTCGTAGCAGTTAGCTTGTCATTCATGCTTGATTCCTGTCAGTTTCTTCTTGATGGCATCCTTGGAGCTGGCGTAGATCATTTTGCTCTTAAGGGGTGCATTCTCGGGGGCACAGAAGATGAACAGCAGGTCCTCCTGCTTGCTCTCCTTGGTCCCCTAGGTTGCATCATAGAGAGCATAGCGGCAGTCCTTATCTGGCAGCATCTTAACAAAAGTGGTATAGGGGTCATCCACGGTCTGCCCCACATCTCCTACGAGGATCTCCTGGTCCTCCTCCAGGATGATGTTCTTCTTGTCCTCACTCAGGCAAAAGAGCACTGCCTCCTTGTGTTTCTTCACTTCTTCTGGTGGTGAAGATTTTCGAACTTTCATGTCATTGAACACCTTGATGACACCATCAGAGACCGCCACACAGGGGCCATGTTTCCGGAAACGAAAGGGACACAGAAAGAGCTACTGAAGACCTGAGCCGCTGCGGCTGCTGCGGGGATCCGACTGAATTGTCAGTTTAGTTTTTGAGCCCAGCTTCCTATTTCTTTTCCATCCTAAGTTGAGAACCAAGTCGTTGGACCTGGGCAATTCACAGAATGCCGACTACTTCTTCCAAGTGGTCCAGAGCCTCTCAGCATCCTTCACAGAAGGGAAAGTGGGGCTTCTTTCTTGTTCTTACACCTAGAAATAGTTCTATGCCTCAGGGTCCCAGCTCTGGCTAGAATCCTCATGGTCTGGGTCTGGCTGTTCCATGTCCCTTTGAGGCAGGAAGACAGCTTGGTGACCTCCTGGTACCCATGTTTCTAGAGCTTCTTATCATGAAGTCCTGGGACAGTAGACAAGAGGATACATGGGAGTTACCCTGAACTTGTCCCCTATTCTTCTCTACCTGGTAGTCTCAGAGCCTCTCACATTCTTCATCTGTTCCAAAGCCAACATCTCTTCTCACCAACCTGCTGTTGCTCCTCTGGTCACATCTTTGTCAGCTTCAGCATCCTGCCATGCCGAAGATTAGAAATCACCATTTTGAACTGCTCCTTCTTCCCTGGCAAATGAACCTACCTTTTGTCTTTATCCCAGTCTTGGCCCTTATGGTGGCCTCTTTGATGCTCTCTGTTAACATCAGAAGAGTCCTCCATTCCCAGATCTGCCCCACCCAACCTGCCACTGTCCACAACACTGCAGGTTCTCACCCCAACTGTGATGCCCTGCTCCCTTAGACTCTCAAACTCTCCTTCAACCATAAAACCTATCCCAAACACCACTTCAACTGCAGGAAGACATATGCCATTCCTGAGGGCTCATGGGCTAGACTTCCTACATGCTAGCTGTAAAGGAATTCTTTACAGGATTCGTAGGCGAGAAAGGTAGTTCAGAGAAACTAGGGTACAAGACTGAGGTTTTACAGCTGGCTCATGAATGGCCAGGAGGGACCCGGGAGACTTCATTCACAGCTCTAGTTATTTCTGGGGTTTTGGTGCCAGAGCTCGTCTGGCCTGTAGGGGTGACAAGGCGGGGAGAGTGAGACTCCTGTCTTCGGCCTTGCTCTCTCCTTCTCCCAGGAATTTTAGAGGTCAGGGTTCTGGTAAAACTCCTTTATGGGTGGGGAGGGAAGGGTCTTGTTGCCAGGCAGGAATCTCTATGTTGTCAGCTCTCCTGGCTTGTCTAGGCAGAAGGGCATGGGAGTTCCAAGCTAGAAAAGGAGCCTGCCCATTATTCCTTAATTGGAATGGAGGGTGCCCGTAGGTAGCATGTAAAGTCATTTCTATCTGATTGCACTGCACCAAAACAAGCTGCAGGGGAGCAGGGCCAGCAAGCCCAGGCAGAGAGTGGCTCAGGCTGGGTCTACCTCTTCTTGCTACTTGGGTTTCTGAACCCCACCCCACCCCCAGGACTGCTTCTCTGACCAAAGCTTCTCTCCTGAGCTCCTGGGGTGCCCTGCATCCCTGCATCAGAGCCTGACTGTTCTCCCTGCAGACTGAGAAGTCCACAGTGGCAGGAGCCTTGCTCAAGCTGCCAGCTTGACCAGGCTGGCACAGTAGGAACTCAGAATATATCTGGACAAGGACCAGGCAGGGGATGGCTGTCTGTCTGTCTGTCTGTCTGTGTTAGAGATCAGAAGCCACAGGGACCAGAGAAGAGAGGCCTTCATGTGGGTGATTCTTTCTGCTTCTCTTCCCTTAAAGGAGACCAATACCATCCCATAGTCTGTTTTTCCCACTTCAAGCCTTTCTGTGGCTCTTTTGCCTTCTTGGTCACTGCTCCTGGGTGAAAGTTACTTTGTTCTCATTCAAGTTTCTGCCTGGTTTAACAGGATCTTACACTGGTCTTCACCTTTCTGGGGCTTTCTCCAGATCCCTCTAGAAATTCTACAGACTCTACTGGCTTCTGCTCTGAGCCAGTAGTTCAAACACTGCTTTGGAGGGGGCTCTGCAGTTGAATCTGGTTTCTGGCTGTTCCTGTGCTCTTGGGCCTTCTCATCTGTCAGATGGGGAGGAATGTGCCCTGGTGGAGTTAGAAATCTTTGTAGAGATCTGGGGCTCAGCATCACCACATTTCTTTGGCTGGGCTGTACCTTGACTTCTAGATCTCCTATGTTTTAGGAGCTAGGGCTCTTTCCTCTGCAGGCTGGCACCTTTTCCAAGAGAATCAGCCCTCTTCTAAGTCACTAAAAATACTCCTTGGGGCCTTTAATGGGGGTCTTTGGCTCTATGTTTCAGGACAGCTCCAGGACACCATCCACCAGATCACAGATCTCTAACACAATAGCTGCCCAATAAACAGGTCAGATGCAGGCAGTGAGCAGTGACTCTTCTCCCAGGTGCTCCCTGCTAGGTGCTCCTAGGATAGGTCTGACTGCCCCAGACATATGCCAGATGGGCAGTCTAGACACACTGCTGCCCAGGTGGAGGTGCCAGGCTGAATAGGCAGCCTTTCCCAGCTACCTTGTGAGCCTGTGTCCCAAGATGGCCTTTAGCCACAGGGCACTAGGAACAGGGGCAAGGAAGGCACTAGAGAGGACACAAGCAATGCTATTCCCTATTCCCATTCCTCACTGCACGTCTAGGAAATCCCTTCCAGTCTAAAGCCTCAATAAGCTTTAGTAAGCCTCTGTGGAGCACTCACTCCTGGATGAGCACCTCTTGTTCCCTCCATCCGCTATGAAGCCACAGCCTGCAGTCCTGTGGGGGATCTTGTCTCCTCTCTGTGCACTGATAGAGAAGGCCCCGAGTTTCCAGCTGATAGGAAGGGACGGAGAGGGAGGAATCTGCTGTGCTTGTGAGGAACTGTGGGTCTCCCATGCACCTGGCTACATGCAGCCGGAGGTGGGGTGGCAGGTTAGAAGGCAGAGCGGATGCGGAACAGGCTAGTTAAGCACGGAGAAAGGCTAAACCCTTCTAACAGAAAAGGAAAATGAAATCACAATGAAAATTGATGAGGCGGGGAGAAAAGAAGACTCGTTTCATCAGCAGGTTTACCAGATGAAGCCCAGAGATAAATCACGCTGCAAAGAAGGCCTGGGCTTGAGGGCGCAAGCCTTCCCCTCTGTCAGCCGTGGCAGGCAGGCTGGGAGATAAATGGCTGCAGCTGAGGACCTTGGTGGGTGTTTTTCTTTCTCTTTTCCCCCTTCACTGCAGAGAGATAGCCTGTCAGCCCACCACCACCCTTTCAGGTCTGCCTTGGCCTGGCTCAGTCCTTTGGTCCTTCCTACCCCACAGGTGACCTCCACAGCTCAGATCTTTCCTATTCTCTCTGTAATCATCTGGACTACCTGCCCTACAGCCAAAGGGGAGACAGCCCAGCACAGGACGAGGGAATTGGTGGTAGGCAGTGCAGTCCAGGCTACAGCTAGGAGTAGGTTTTGATCATGGCTTCATCCCTCTTCGAGCCAAGTGGGCCCTGAGCCATCAGTAGCAACAGTTCCAAGAAAGTCCTCAGAAACATAGATTCTCAAGTCCACCCAGCCCTCCAGAATCAGAGACTGAGGACGGACAGGGCCTCGAGACCTGTGTTTGAGCTGGATGACTTCTGAAACCCCCACTCTATCAACCAAGGAGTGATACTTAGAAACCTCCAAAGCATTTACTCATGATATGCTTGATGTTACTCTCCTGACAGGTAAGAATGGAGTCTTCCAGAATCCTCTCTGTCCAAGGTACAGAGAAACTTCCAAGGAGCATCAGTAAAGGTCCAATGGTCTGCTGGGCACTTCTCTCAATGGAAAGGCAAGGGACACAGTGTACAGGGAGGGCAGGTGGGTTTTCACAGATTGGGAATGAAACAAAGGACAATCTTCTGTGGAATATAAAGGTATTATAGAGGGGCAGGAGGGTTCAACTGTGGGAACCGGCATACGTAGTTCCCCCACATGTAGGAAGTTAGGTGAGTATTGGAAATGGGCATAGTCCCACCACATGTAGGAAGTTAGGCAAGTATTTAGAGGAAATATGCTGAAAACTAGTGTGTGGGCTAGTTTTATATCAAATTAACACAAATTATAGTCATTTGGGAAAGAAGGAGTTACAGTTGAGAAAACATCCACATCAGATTGGCCATCTTGATTGAGGGTTGTTGGGAGATGGCCTAGCTCACTCGGGGCAGTGTTACCCCTGGGCTGGTGGTCCTGAGTTCTGTAAGAAAGCAGGCTGAGCCATGAGGCACAAGCCAGTAAGCGAGATTCTTCCATGGCCTCTGCTAGCTCCTGCCTCCAGGTTGCGGCGTTGACTTCCACCTTGGCTTCTTTGATGATGGACAGTATGCACAAGTGTAAGAGGAGATTAACCTTTGCCTCCCCAAGTTGCTTATGGTTCTAGTGTTTTATCCCAGTCGGTATCTAAAAGAATGATGTTGATAGGGACTTTGATAAGATTGTCTTTAAAAATTTCCCTAGTGTGGGAGGACCAAGCTCCTGGAGGGAGTCTGGACCAAGAAGGGTCAAGGGAAATACAGATAATGGAAAGACATTCAACACAGGAGGCACCAGAAACAAAGCCCTGGGAGAAAACTATAGGAAATGAATGGCAAGGAGTGCTTCCCTGTGGCCTGTGAGGAGAGTGGTAAAGAGCATTACAAGCCAGGGCCAGCATGGCCTAGTCATGATCCTGTGTGTAGCGTAGGCCTAGTGTAGTCACAGGAGCCATGGAGGCCATTGAGACTTCAGACATTATTGATAATCCACTGAGCCAGCTGCACCTTGTGATTGAAATTCTACCATCCCTACTATCCTATGATGCTATGGTCTGAATGCAAACTCCAGATTCTCGGGTTAGAAACCCAATCCCCACTTGGGAGGCAGAGGCAGGCGGATTTCTGAGTTCCGAGGCCAGCCTGGTCTACAGAGTGAGTTCCAGGACAGCCAGGGCTATACAGAGAAACCCTGTCTCGAAAAACCGAAAAAAAAAAAAAAAAAAAAAAAAAAAAAAAAAAAAAAAAAAAAAGAAACCCAATCCCCCCTGTGGAGTGTGGTGATTCAAGACCCTAATCCAAGCACTAGGGAAGCAGAGGCAGGTGTATCTCTAAGTTCAAGTCCAGCCCGGTCTGTAGAGTACGGGACAGCTAGGACTACACAGAGAAACTGTATCTCGAAAAGCCAAAATAAAAAGAAACGCAGTCCCAATGGCTCAGTATTGGGGGTGTTTTGGTCATAAGGGCTCTACCTTCCTGAATGAACACATGATATTTTAAAAGGCACAAGAGAGGGAGTTTTGTCTTTTTCTGTTAGTCTGCTTTTTCCCCTTCCACGTGGGGATGCTGTATTCCTCAGGGAACCCAGAATTCAAAAAACTACTTTGGAAGCAGACAGCAGGCCTCCCTGCATGCCGACTCCTCGATCTTGGACTTCTTGGCTTCCAAAATTGTGAGAAACAAAATTTTTAGTCTTTATAAATGCCCAGTCCTTGGTGCTGTCCTCAAGCTGCATAAAGAAGATGTGTTTGATGGCCACAGATTTCACTGCCCCTGTTTTCGTGGAAAGAGTCTCAGGTGACTTGCTCAAGTTCACCCAGCACACAGTACTGGGTCAAGGCCAGAGGCACAATGTGCCCCAAGTCCAGTCCTGATTTCCCTGGTAGGCACTGAAACAGCCTGACAGTGATCCAGGTCTCAGATGTCTGACAGGAGTGGCTGCCCGTGTGCTCATAATGCCACGGTGATGAGGGAACGAGGAGCTGTACTGCAGTGTGAGAGGGTGCTCTGCCTCGCCTGAGAGGGCTCGTTGGTAAAGCCAGGTCATAGCTGGATGCTGCCAGAGCCTATGATCTGGGACCTGATCCTTTGAGATCCTCCTGCCTCACTTCCCAGTTCTCCTTCATCCCATAATGGAATGGGGGGAGATTTCCAGTTGACCTTCTCTTGATCAATCTCCTTTGGGTCTGGGCCAATGCAAGAAAGAGAAGCTGGCCTCTGGTCTAAGTTTACAGGCCTTCCGTAAGGACGAGCCTTTCCCTGCCCTGGTACAGCTTCTCCTTCATACCTGTGCAGCACCACAGCCAGCACAGACAGGCTGACGGCTCTCAAGCCCGGAGCCCAGAGGAGGGAAATGCTTCTGTCTGTGATCAATACCAGGCATAATTCAGTGACTGCAGCAAGTACAAAGGAGTGGAGGTTAAATCAATATTTAGAGGCTTCAAAATTAAACTAATTAAGAGCAAGCCTTAATGATTTTTTACTGTCTGTGAATAAAAAAGATGAAAAGCCCGCCTATATTTCACGATTCCGCTTTAGTAGCTGGTAATAATTTGGTAGAGCAAAAGTGAACGGTGCTCTGGCGGCTCTGGGCTGTGCTGGAGAAGAAGGGCACCTTGTCTATGGAGATGGAAGATGGGAGAAACTGGAGCACTGAGGAAGCAAGGCCAGTAGCCTGATGTCAGGCATACCATGCACTGCACAGTGTCCCTCTAAAAGATATACTGAATTCCCACTCTGAGTACTTGTGAATGTACCCTTCTTAGAAAATAGGATCTTCATAGATGTAATTAGACAAAGATAATGTCAGGAAAGACCCCAATCCAATATGACCGACGTTCCATAAGAGGAGGAAAACGCCACATGAGGCAGATACTCAGGGAGAAGGGACAAGATTCAGCTTCAAGCAAAGGAGTATGCCCTGCCCCCCACTGATGACTGTTAGCAGAAGCCAAGAGGGGCAAGGTTGGTCTTTTTGAGGGAGGCTAGTTCTGCTGACACCTTGAATTTGAACTTCTAACCTCCAGATCTCAGACAATGAGTTTATGTTGTTAGGAGTTTATAGTGCTTTATTATGATGGTCTTAGGAAGTTAATCAGGGATTCTGGGTTCATGTTCCAACTCTGCCTCTTACTAACCATGCCAACTAGGGTGAGATGCTCACCCTCTATTACCTCCTCAGAAAAATGGAGATAAGACCTCACCATGCTCTTTTAAAGATCTAAGACATGAGGGCAAACATGTACAACAAGCTGCAGTGCTAGCTCAGCCCCTCCCATTGCAGGGCCGAAGCTGGGGAAAGACTCAATAGCCAGCTGTCAGATGAGCCTGGTCCTAGGCCCATTCTACAGATGCAATCAGATCACAGGAGTGCCCACTGTGTCACTAGAGATGCTATGAACATAAAAGGTGTTTTTATTGTCATTTTAGTTGGGTTTTACTTTCTGCAAGCTGATTTTTCCTAATCTGTAAGAGGAAAATTACATAATATCATCTAAAAGATATTTTTGCTATCACATGCATATATACATAGATATGTATACACACATATGCATATATACATATATGCATACATACACATGCATATATGTATATATGACTTATACCTGTAATCTCAGCATTTTATTGGACTTATACCTGTAATCTCAGCATTTTATTGGCGGTTGAAGCAGGAGAATTGCTGTAGCCAGCAGCACCTTGTGATTGAAATTCTACCATCCCCTACTATTCCTATGGAATCTATGGTACTGAAATGCAAACTCCAGATTCTCGTGTTCGAACCCAATCCCCCCTTGGAGCAGATGCAGGCGGATTCTGAGTTCCGAGCCTAGCCAGGTCTACAGAGAGAGTTCCAGTACAGCAGGGCTATACAGAGAAACCGTCTCGAAAAAAAACCGAGAAAAAAAAAAAAAAAAACAAAAAAAAAAAAAAAAAAAAAAAAAAAAAAAAGAACCCAATCCCTTCCCTGGGAGTGTGGTGATTCAAGACCCTAATCCAAGCACTAGGGAAGCAGAGTGCAGGTGTATCTTCTATAGTTCACGTCCAGCCCGGTCCAGTAAGTACGGGACAGCTAGACTAAATACAACAGAAGAAAATGTATCCTCGAAAAGAGGCCAAAAAAAAAAGAAACCGGCAGTCCCATGTCTGCATTATTGGGTTGTTTTTGGTCATAAGGGCTATATCCATCCGAAATGGGGTGGGGAAAAAAGAAATCTAAGGGGGGGTTGGGGGGGGGGGGGGGGGGGGGGAACACATGATATTGTAAACATGGTCCCCAGAGCGGGATATTTATTATGACAATTTAATCAGTTTCGTCCAGCTTTATACCTATTATTTTTTGTTTATTTTCTTGATTTTGTCATTGGAATATTATGGATCGATTTATACTCCTATTTTCTTTTTAAATTTTGTTTTTACCTCCCCATCCACGTTGGAACTGAAATTCCTCAAGGGGGAACCCGGAGAAATTCCAAAAAAACATCTAGGAACAGACAGCCAAGGCCTCCCTTGCATGCCGACTCACCTGCACAGATCTATGTTGTTGGACTTCTTGGCTAACCAACATAGTTGAGAAACAAAATTTTTAGTCTTTATAAATGCCCATGTCTGTGCTGTCCTCAAGTCTGCATAAAGAAGATGTGTTTTGATGCCATGCAGATTTCACCTTGCCGTGCCCCTGTTTCTCCCCTGTGGAAATAGATCCCGGAGACTTGCTCAAGTATACAGGGTCCAGCACACATTACTGGGTCAAGGTCCAGCTGCACAATGGTCCGATCCAAGTCCCAGTCTAGATTCTCCTTGGTATGGCGACTGAAACAGCCTGACAGAGATCCGGTCTCAGATGTCCTGACAGGAGTGGCTGCCCGTTGTTTCTCACTAATGCCACGGTGATGAGGGAACGAGGAGCTGTACGACAGCTGTGATGAGAGGGTGCTGCTGCCACGCTAGCTAGGGCACGTTGTAAAGCTCCCGGTCAATAGCTGATGCTGCCCGAGCCTGCTGTCAGGGACCGAGAGACCTTTTCTATCCGCCTGCCTCACTTTCCAGTTCTCCTTCATCCCATGAATTGTAATGGAGGGTCGATTTCTCAGTAGACCTTACTCCTTGATCAAATCTCCTTTGGGTCTGGGCCAATGCAATAAAGAGCAGCGTGCGCTCTGGTCAACGTTAACAGGCCCTTACCGTAAGGACGAGCCTTTTCCCTGCCCTGGTACAGAGCTTTCTCTTCTCCTTCCATACCTTTGCCCGCACCACAGCCCACGTCACGACAGGCAGACTGTTCCTCAAAGCCCCGGAGCCCAGAGGAGGGAATGGCTTCTGTCTGGTGATACAATACCAGCATAATTCAGTGACTCAAGCAAGTGACAAAGGAGTGTGAGGTTAAACATATTTAGGAGGCATCCAAAATAAACTCCTAAATGGGTGAGCACAAGGCCATAAAGAATTTTTTAAGCTACAGTAGAATAACCCTCTACTGACAATCCCGCGCTACGTATTTTCACGATTTTCCGCTTTAGAACGCTGTAACTCATATTTGTACGCCTGCAAAAGTGAAAAAACCTGTGCTCTTTGCGGCTCTGGGCTGTGCTGGATAAGAAGGGCCCCTTGATCTGCATTGAGAATGGACCTCATGGAGACCCCTGGTAGCACTGGTGGACGCAAGGGCCAGTAGCCTATGTCAGGCCTAAAATCCCAATGGCCACTGCCACCGTGTCCCTCAAAAATGGCTATCCATCCTGACCCCACTGGTCTGAGTCCCTTTGTGACAAGTTAAACCCTGTCTAGAGAGAAAATAGTATCTTCAAAAGAGTACATAGACAAAGATAAAAGTCAGTACAAGCCCCCATCCAATATGACCGACGTATCCATAAGAGGCATGCCAACGCCCCAATAGGACAGATACACATGGAGAATGGACACATATTCCTCTTTCCACTACTATGGTGGCTGGGGCGGGGTGGGGGGTGGGGGCCGGGGGGAGGGGGGGAGTGACATGGGGGGGGGGGAGTTGGGGGGGGTGGGGAAGCCGGGGGCGCGGGGGGGAGGTGTGCGACATGCCCTAACGGGACTGAGACTGTTAGCAGGGAGGTGTGTGAGGGGTCCTATGAAGAGGGGGCAAGGGGTGTTGTTCTATTTTGAGGGAGGCTTAGTTACTGCTGACACCTTGAATTTGAACTTCTATACCTTCCATATCGACAGACAATGATTTATTTTTTTATGAGTTAATAGTGCTTTATTATGATGGTCTTAGTAAGTTAATCAGGTGATCTGGGTTCATGGTACACAACTCTGCCTCTGTACTAACCGATGTGATCCAACTAGGGTGAGATGCTCACCCTCTATACCTTCTCCGGAAAAATGGAGATAAGACCTCACCATTGCAGCTTTTAACAATCTACCGACATGATTTGCAGAACATGTAAACGCTACCTAGCTGCAGTGCTAGCACAGCCCCCTCCCATTTGTCAGGGCCGCAGCTACTGGCGGAAAGACTCAATAGCCCTCTTTGTCAGATAGCCTGGTCCTTAAAGGCCCATTCTTCTATCAGATGAGCAATCAGATCACAGGAGTGCCACACAGTAGTACACAGGTTCTAAACACAGGACGGGAAATTTTTTGGAAAAATAACCCTTAAGAAAACAACCCCAAAAACAGTTTTTATATGTAAGCCCTATCTCCAAAACCACCCCCAAACAACCCGGGTTGGATTATTGGTTGTCAAGGATTCCCCAAAAGGCCTTTCTGTCTTTGGGGGGTGGTGGGTTAGGGGAAGGGCTGAATTTCTTTGCTTCCGCCTGTTTGGGAAAGGGCCCAGAAAAAATTTCCGCTTTTAAGATAGAAAGGAATCCCCCAGCCTTTTTTCTTCCTCAAGGGATACAAAAGAAAGGTTCCTCAAACCCCCCTTTAGAAAGGGCCTTCGGGGAATTTTCCCCAGGAGCTCCTTTTTGTCCTCCTCGGATATCCTGGGGGGAGATTTCAAAAGGCTCGTTTAACCCAAGGGGGAGGGATCCAAAATGCGGGGAAACACCTTCTTTCCCAGGGAGCACTTCCCCAAAGCTGGAACCCTAAAACATGGGGCCCCTTTACCCCAACCCGGCCAAAGAACCCATCCAAGCCACCACTTTTCCCATCCCCCAAAACTCTAAAACCCGGGGGGGGGCCGGGGGGGGGGTCCCCTCTCCCATCCTTTCAATGCCACTACCCCATGCCGCCAGGATGTTCCAAATTCTAGTTTTGGGTGGTCTCTGTCAAACCCCACCTATTTGATGACCCCCAACCCTGGCATCCTCTTCTTCATTCTCTGTCAGCATCCTGTGACTCACAAGACCCGGGTTCCACCAAAAAAGAAAGGGGAAAGCCTCACATCTGGTGAATGTACACTCTTGACCAGATTTTTCCCCACGGGGGCAAAGACACACAAGACATCAAGATTCCAAAAATGAAAGAGGCGGGGCACAAGGGTACAAAGAAGTGTGCACATGGGCTTTGTGGGGTTTGGGCATGAAAACAGAGCCAGGAACAGGCATGGAATTTGGGAAAGGGCCAGCAGGGGCAGCCCAAATCCACAGTGCTCTGCTTTCAATTTTTGGACAAGAAAAAACCCATTTTTGTTCCCAGTTAATTTTTTGTTTAGCAGCTCTTGCAATATCAGAAAATTGTGAAGGGAATTTTGGGCAGGTTTTGGAAATTTGCAGAGCCACAGTCCCTAAATGTTATGGGAGGCTGAGAAAGGGGTCTCTGTCTCTGTCCCCTCTCTCTCTCCTCATCTCCTCTCTCACTTCACTCTGTGTGGTGGGTGTATGTTTTGTGTGTGAGTCGTCCCTCTGAGAAAGCATCTCACTATATATCTCTGACTGGCCTAAAACCACTCAATGTAGACTAGCGGCTCTTAACTCACAGAAAGCCATCTGCTTCTGCCACTCCCAATGCGGGGAATTAAAGGCATGCACAACCACACACCAGCCAGGACCTCTTAAATATACATCCCGATACCCTACAGTTGTCACTCTGGGCCCAAATGTTGGGGATCTTTGAGGGAGGATCCAAGCAAGGAAAACCCAAAACAGAAACATTCTAGGTTTTTTCTTTTGAAAATTTTAAATACAAAACAATCAAACAAAGCACACATAAAGCTTCAGGGTTCTGGAAGGATGTAGTCCAAGTCTACGACTTAGCCCTAAATGAAATAAAAAAAGGGGTACCTGAGACGATGGACAGAGCTGGTAGGGTTAATTGAAACCAGGCATTGAGCCCGGAGAACCCCAAAGATTCCCCCCAACCTTACTGTCCGGTGTAAACTGTATAAAGAAAATTTTTGGTAAAGGGGGTAAACCCTATTTGGGTTTTGCTGCAAACTAGGGCTGGGCACCATGCCTTTAAAAGAAAACAGATGTTTTGTTGCACCCTCCACATGATGAAGAGCAAACCTGGTTTCCCACTTACTCACCCAGGTCCCCTCTACAAGCATTAAAAGATGCTGCTGAGTGCACGGGGGGATGGGGGATTCGCAAAAGGGCCCGGGGAAAGTGGAGGGGGCTGTGTAGGAGATGGGCTGCTTTTACCTACCTCCCAACCTTTCTGCACTGTTGGCCCGCTGGGCTGGGACTCAGAGTGGGGACAAATCTGTAAAAATGCAACCAGTCCCCAACCTCCCAGTTTGAAAGCCCAACATTACTCACCCAGGGCATGAAAAACAGATTCCTAGCGACGAACAACAACCAGTGGTGGGGAATTATTAAATCCCATTGTATTATGCAGCTTGGTTCCCGCAGGGCTGTGGAACTGGGAGAAGTCGGGAGAATTCGCCGGGGGTTTCTTTGCCTCCTTGCTGCTTCTGGTCTAGCTTCAAGAAAGCACGGGTGGAGGGGATCCCTACTGTGATTGCCTGCTCTCACAGCCTTGGGCCCAAGGCTGTGGTGTGGGAATACAGTCCTAGTGCCACTATTCAAGTGGTGGCCTCTTTTTCAGGGCCAGGATCCAACCCTGGCTTCAGTGTTACCAGTGCAGCTCTGGGCTAGATGGATCTTGGGAACTCCAAGGCCTCACTTTATTGAGCACCCCCGTTCCTCTGCAACATGAACTACCAGCGTTCCATTTTACAGTTGAGGAAATCGAGGTATACAGAGGTGAAGTAAACAAACCTTGACAAGTATGTGTCGCAGAGAAGCCAATTCAGATTTGCCCGATGGTAACATAGACACTGTGGTCCTTGTGACCCCTCATCTGCATTAAGTGGAGCAGGGTCCCGGGCTGGTAACTGTCCTGGCCAGTTCTGGAGGTCACTGGCTTTTAGGGCACCAGTAGACTCCTGGCCATAGGGCTTCCTTGGGCTTCCCAGGTGGTTAGACTTGTCTGGAAGAAGAGAACTCTCTTTCCAGGGCCGGGGCCCTACTGCAAAGGGAAAGAACTCCTCTTCTCTGAGCCTCCTGGACACGACATCATGGATTAATCCACCCAGCCACCTGACTCTACACTTGCATCCCCACAAGGGCAACCTTGTAGATTCCATTTCCTCATTTCTAATGGGGGAAGTGATAACGAATGCAGCAAAGTTAGCAAAAATTTCTGCCAGGCACTTGCCAATAACCATCCTGATAAATTCTCACAGCATGTTGTCATCATCTCTGTCATGCAGGTAAGGAAACGGCATAGAAGAAGGTAAGCGTCTGCCCAGCTAGAAAGGGCATGAACCAGGGCTGCCAATACTATGCCATTACATCTAGACACACCCGCAGCTGCACACCTCCACACACAGACACATGTGTGGAACAGTTATGCTAATGACTTCTTTAGAGAGAATTCATGTACAATGAGCTCACAGTCACCTATTTTATTGCTTAGCTGGATTGGCCACTGTCTTAGCCTACTTGGGCACAATCACTAAGTACCAGAAACCGAGCAGTTTATAAAGAACAGAATTGATTTCTTGGAGCTGGGTAGTCTAAAATGAAGGGATCAATAGATGGGCTTGAGGAGGTTGAAGGCTACCCTCTCACTGTGCTTGCTTGTGGTAGAACAGGTCACACAGTTCTGGGGCTTTTACACAAGTACTTCCCCCACCTGTGACCTAATTGTGTCCAAATGCCCACACCCTGTAAATTATGTTTCGTCACTTGGGATAGTGGCACCACTACCCAATTACAGCAGCGCAGGAAGCATGGGCAAAGCACTTCCTAGACATGCCTTCTCTTCTCCCAGCATGCTTGAGAGCTGCAGCCCTGGGGCCTGGCTACAAGGCCTCCTGTTGTTACGAAATGCTTCTTTTTTCCCCTTCCCTACCTTTGAGACCCTGGGGTATCCATATGGTTGCTTTTTTGTCTTACAGCTTTTGGCACCAAGTGACACCCTGAGCAGTCTCCAAGTGAATTATGAGACAGGACAAAGGAAAGCCAAGTAGCTGAGTGGGAGGGAGCCAGTCCACAGCACCACACAGGTCTTCCCAGAAAATATCAACATTTGACAGTTTGGTTTGTGTGGAAATCCAGACCACAGTCAATTTTATCAAGCTGCAATTCCCTTGTCTATAAAATGAGGATGTGAGTTATCTACCTTGAATGCTAATTGGTGTCATGTATTAAAAGCTTATAGCATATTGGGCCTTTATAAAGTTTGAAAAAAATTTACTCTGTGTGTGTGTGTGTGTGTGTGTGTGTCTGTCTGTCTGTCTGTCTGTCTGTCTTTTGAACCAGGAGAGGGCACTGGGTCCTCTAGAGTTACAGTCATCTGACATGGGTGTTGATGTGGGCAGTGCCAGCATGTTTTCTCAGGGAATGAGCCAGGGGACTGTTCTCCAGTCAAATAATGATTAAAATCCTAAATAATGAACACCCTACAGCTTCTCTATCTCCAGTGCTTCTCCTCCAGACCTCAAAACTCTGGGCAACCAACCAACCAACTGGCTGACAGCCACACAGCACGACCCAGAATGGCTTAGGTATGGCCAGACTTTGTCTCTAGTTGGGAGAGAAGCACAGGTGCCCAGGGACCAGCCTTGCAAGTTGCCTTTGAGTGCCACATCACAGCTGGAAAAGGATTCTGGGTGTTCACTTCTTGTGGGTCTGCTTGTATCCACGCCCAGGAGGATCTGGTTGGCTGGGAAGAAAAGGTGCCTGCCCAACCTTCAAACGTCCCTTCCCAGAGCTCCCAGCTGCCTCTGCTCAAGCAGGGCTGTCAGTGTCTCTCAGCTAGTGGGGATCACATCCTGCGGGGCTTGGCCCTGCAGGGGACAGCTGATGGCTTTCTCTGGTCTCAGCCAGGAGTCATTACACATGGAATGCCTGGTTTAAACAAGTAATAGGTGACTGTATTAGAAATGTACGTGCTTCCCACCCGAGAAGGATGGAAACTTCCCAGACTGCAGTAACAGCTGCTCTCCTGCAGAGCCTTTTCTGGGGGAGCCCTGCATCCTTCCTGTGAGTCAGGGTCCAGAAGGGCTCTAAACTGGACAGGTTGTCAGCACAGAGCCCATTCCTGACTGCCTGGTGCCTGCCCACACCTTTACAAACACAAGGACCCCCGTGAAGTTTAAACAATTGTAAAGTTCTCAGGGAGGCTGTGCCCTCCCCTCCCTGCTCCACACTGGCAGCTGGGCTTGCTGAGGTGTCACTTCTCCTTCACCTCCAGGAACTTTAGGGCAGGAAGGAGTCAGAGGAGAGACTGAAGATGGACTTCATGATAAATTTGCTCCACCTTCAAAGCTTCCGGTATTCAAAAGCTTTCTGAGTTTGGGAGCCCATGGTGGGAGATTCCAGGCCAGGGCAGGGCTAGGTAGAAATTGTAGGTAGCCTCAGGGTTCAGTTTTGATGAGGTTCTCAGCAGCTGCTCTGTCCCCTATTCTGCTCCCAGCTTGATTCTGGATGCTGGCAAGCCTCTTGCTATGGCCACGGCCTTTTCTACCTGCTGGAAGCAAGCGGGGCCTAAATGAAGATGACACTGAGGCAGTTTGCAGACCCTGTGTGGAGCAAGTGCTGGGCTCCTCTTCCACACAGGCAGTGATGGAATGCCTTCCTCGGTGCCTCATTTTTCCCCCAGCTGTGACAGCTCCATATCTACCATTCCCTGTCACCATGCTGACAGCCTTTAATGATGAAAACAGCCCCAGTGTCATATAAATTCTTCCAGAATCCTAGAGGCTAGAAGGAGATCAGGTTTAGGAAGCTGGGAACCAAATGCATTTCACTACATGGTGAAAGAGAACACAGCCTCCAAAACATCAAAGACTCGTGTTCAAATCCTGCCCCGACATCTTTCTAGGTCTATAAACTTGACAAATGACATAACCGTTCCGAGTGTCAGTTTCTAGATCATGAGATGAGAATGGTATTTCACACTGTTGTCTTAAGCGGTAAGTAGAATCATCATGACAGAGAATCTGGCATAAGGCAGTTCAGGTATTCAACAAGTGAGGTCTCTTCTCCAGTCAGCATGGGTAGGGACATGGAATTACTTTGTTAGGTCTCAAATCTGGGACAAGCAGCTAACTGAGGTGCCTATTAACATATCAAAGTGGGCACTGTCTGCCAGCTTCCCTCAGCCTCACCAATACCTGTTCTGGAAATATCCTAGCTGGCAAACCCCACTGCCTACCCTAAACT
Source organism: Mastomys natalensis (assembly GCA_021653895.1). Classification (NCBI taxonomy): domain Eukaryota; kingdom Metazoa; phylum Chordata; class Mammalia; order Rodentia; family Muridae; genus Mastomys; species Mastomys natalensis. The sequence goes on along the minus strand of JAJTUV010002840.1, from coordinate 140,209 downwards.
TTCCAGCCCAGAGACTGGGCTGGCCCTTTCCTCAACCTTCTCTTCCCTATATAAGGGAAGATGTGTGTGTGTGTGTATGTGTGTGTGTGTGTGTGTGTGTGTGTGTGTGTGTGTGTGCTGGGTCTCTTGGCCTCTTGGCTGCTGTTCCTGGTTTCTATTCTCCAGGTCCCTGGGCTTCTGGCTCCTCTTTATACCCCCAGTTCCTTACAAAGACCCATTCAGTCTGCTGGTCGTGTTCACTCTAGACTCTTTCAGATGCCTCTAGCTATGTTCTCCCTCATACCTACAATAAAGTTTCTCTTCTACTCATCATGTTCTCTCTCTCTCTCTCTCTTTTCTCTCTCTCTCTCCCTCTCTCTCCATTCATGATCATTCTGGTAGCTCTAATGAAGTATGAGGGAAAGGGGGCCCTAGTGGGGTGACCACTTGGTCCTGTGGAAGTGGTAGGCAGAGGTACTCTCCCGGTGCTTCTGACTAGAGCCCACCAGTCCTCATGGCTTCCCTACGAAGCTGTCCCTGGAGCCACTCCCTGACATCCTACAGCAGCCATCTGGGCTCCCTTCTGTCTTCTCTGTCTGGGCTCTCTTCTGTCTCTTCCCTCTGTCCTCATGAGAGGTGCTAATCTCCTTGGTGACTAGGGCAGATCCTCCTCCAGTCCTGCCACCACCTCCGTCCCTGTACTCACAGGATATGGGGCTCTCCTTTTTGGTTCCAAGTCCCTAAATCTATCCTTCTGGAATTTTCTTGTCTGCTCAGGGAAGTCTTAGTTGTTTGGCTCTTACCATCTATCTCCCTTGTCATCCTCCCTGCTGCCATAGTGCCGGCCCAACCTAGCAGGAGCTGGTTTCCTAGCAACCTTAGCTGCCTCCCCTAGGCTGAGCTCCTTGGAGCAGGGGCTGGGCACGTGGCCAGTGTTCATCGGTTTGTGTTAGGTGGAACAGATTATGGGGGTACCCTTCGATGGAAGCTTCTTGTTAAGGGAACAGTTCCTCTCTCCTCGCTTGGTTCTTACCAGAGCAAACTTGGCCCCATATGTAGACAAGGCATGAGGGCCAGGTCCGCTCAACTGGAGGTGTAGCCACTTGGAGTCTGCAATTCTCTACTCCATGCCAAGGCAGAGAGCCAGCATAGCTCAGGTATCAGCCCTTGCACCTATGCAGCAAAAAGGCAGGATGGGGATGCAGAAGGGATGCACATGCATGAGAACTCACTCATGGTCTCATCTCCCTCTAAGACTGACATCCTGCAGTGATAGATTGTTGAAGGAATCAAGGTGACTTAATGGTCAAGAGCCATCTGAGAAGCCACACAGCTAAAACTGGAGCCAGACTGGTTTAGCTCTGAAGCAAGAGTTCATTTCTAAGATGCTTCCTTCTTCAGAAATTACAACACAGTCTCCTAGGTGTGTGGGGGATGGGGGAGGCTCACACTGAAAAAACTGTATCTGTGTTCCTGCTATTTCTCTTTCATAGACCACAGATGATAGGTATAAGAATGTACAAATTGATGGGTTGGTAAGTGGATGGATAGATGAGTTTGTGGGTGGGTGGGAGGATGGATAGATGGGTTTGAGGATGAGTGGATGGATAGATGGGTTTGAGGGTGGGTGGGTGGATGGATAGATGGATTTGAGGGTGGGTGGATGGATAGATGGATTTATGGGTGGGTGGATGGATAGATAGGTTTATGGGTGGGTGGGTGGATAGATGGGTTTGAGGGTGGGTGGATGGAAGGGTAGGTGATATGATTGCTAATAGTGATTATCAACTTGACAGGATCTAGGATCACTGAAGAGACAAGCCCCTGGGCATTTCTATGAAGGGTTATCTAGATTAGAGTAGTTGATATGGGAAGACTCATCCTAAACATGGGTAACACCATTTCAAGGACTGGGGTGCCAGACTTCATAAAAGGAGAAAGCTAATTGAACCTCGGCATTCATTTCTCTTTGCTTCCTGACTACAGACACAGTGTAACCAGCTGCCTGAAGCTCCCATTGCTGTGGTTGTTCCACTATAATGGACTGTAGTTTTGAACTGTGAGCCAAAATAAACCCTTCCTCCCTTAAACTGTTCTGTTGGGTGTTTTTGTCACAGTAACAAGAAAAGCTACTTATACAAGTGTGTGGATGGATGAGTAGATGTATGTATGGATTGGTAGGAGGAGTGATAGGTGTAGGGGTGGCTGGATGGCTGGATACATGGGTGGATAAGTAGGTGGATGGATGAGTGGACAAATGTATGGGTATAGACAGGTAAATGTATATTTATGTATGTAAGCATGTATGCTGTATGTATGTGTGCTGGATAGTTTTATGTCAATTGATACAAGCTAAAATTATCTGAGAGAAGGAAATCTCAATTAAGAAAAGGCTTCTGTAAGATCAGGTTGTAGGCAGGCTTGTAGGGCATTTTCTTAATTAGTGATTGATGAGAAAGGTGCTATCTCTGGGCTGGTGGTCCTGGGTTTAACAGGAAAACAGGCTGAGCAAGCCATGGGGAGCAAGCCAGTAAACAGCATCCCTCCATGGCCTCTGTATCAGCTCCTGCCTCCAGGTTCCTGCCCTGTTTGAGTTTGTGTCCTGACTTCTTTCAGTTCTTCTTTCTGTTCAGTGATGAACAGTGCTGTGGAAGTGTAGGCCAGATAAACCCTTTTATCTCCAAGTTGCTTTGGTCATGGTGTTTCATCACAGCAATAGGAATTTTAACTAAGACAAGAATGGATAAGATAGGATGGGTATAGATATGTGAATGGGTGGGTGGGTGACTAGATGGATAGATGGGTAGATGAATAGATGGATAGATAGGTGAATGTATACATATATGTATGTATATATGTACATACATATGTAATGTGTGGGATGTGTGTGTGTGTGTGTGTGTATGGGAAATTGGTTGATTTAATTGCTGAGGAACTGAATAGCATGGCAGCATGTATATTCCAACATCTGCTTCTAAGGTGTCCTCTACGAGTGACACCACATGAAGCAGGGGTTGTCCTCTCTACTTAACTGACAAGAAGCTCCAGAATGGCTCGTTCTCCAACTTGTTGACATTCCTGACAGTTACTGACTTGCCGCCCCACCATATGTGGCCACCTGTACTATCTGGCCAAAGTCTGCATGCTGAAGCATGGGAGAAGGACCAGAGGAAGAAGTAGGGAAGAAGTCCTCTGTGTGAGAGAAGAGGAGACGTCAGACATGGAAGAGAGAGGAAGGGCTGGACCAACCTGCTGGATCCAACGGGCCTATCTCCCCAGGGACTTGATTTTTTTTTTTTTTTTTTTGGTAAGAAATATGTGATCTGAAACTTTTGGAACTTACTTCGAGTTTTGGCACTTTTCCTTTTTATATGTGTGTTGCTGTTTTTTTTTTTTACTGAATATTCCTTAAAACAAACAGACAGACAAACAAATGAACAAACAAACCCTGTTGTTTTCATTGAAGTTAAGAGGAAATAGGGATGGAGAGCTACAGCTAGGGAGCTGTATATAGAGAGTATATAGAAAAGCAGGAGGAAAGGAGGGAAAAGGGCTAACAGCTAGAAACATGGTGGACATTCTTCCTGTATGAGTGAGCTGTGGTCCAGCCAGGATCCAGGCAGGCCACTCTAAGATCCACATCAGGGTCCCAGAAACACTCATATACTCTCTGTGTGGGTGTCAGGACTGTCCAGAGAGTGCTGGCTGTCAGCGAGACTGGAGGCTCTGTGGAGGCGCTTTGAACTGGCCTTTATTGACCAGAAGATAGCAAAAGGATGAGGAAGTGTCAAAGGCTAGAAATAGGTAGAAGGACCTTGGGACTTGGGGGGCCTGTGGGGTTAATCACTCATTTCCTTCAGGAGATTTCATGGTGCATTGAATAAATAAAATACTATGCAATTGTAAAAAATGTGTTCCACAGTGCATTAGATACACCACCCTGTCATTGCATCTGTCAGCCACTCTCAGAGTGACGGATGGCTTATCAAAAAGCCACTCTGACATTTCCAAATGTGATGTTTTGATAGAGGTGCCATTCAACAGGCCAGAACCTCAGGTCCATCCTGAATGTAAATGAGGAACATTTGCCTTCTATGTCTCGTGACATAAAGGGGGAAACATCTGACAAGTCTTTCTTCAGGACAGCTAAGGATGGAAAGAGGGAGGAGTCTGGAGTTAGAGGGTGAGCAGGTGAGTGGAAAGGGAGTCAATCCCCAGAGAGTCCAAAGGAAGCCAGGCCAGGAGAGGTGGCTTTGGTGTTTGAAGTGAGTCACCTTATGTCTAAGAAGAAAGGAACAGCACTAAGAACAGTGGCCTGAATTGTCTGATGTGACAGCCTCACCTCCCAGGTGGCCTCTTGAGTAGCTGTGATTGTGGGGTTCCAAATGGAGCTGGGTGTACATGCAACTACATACCCAACATGGGTACTGGGAACAGAACCCAGGTCTTCTTCAAGAGTAGCCTCCCCCCTCGTGTGTGTGTGTGTGTGTGTGTGTGTGTGTGTGTGTGTGTGTGTATGTGTGTGTGTGTAACTGATGAGCCATTGCTCTAGCCCCTGAAATAATATTTTTATATATAGGCTTAGTGATAATAATTTCTCCTGTTCCCATCTACTTATTTAATGTGTCCATTCGAGTACTGTCATTACACTGTATTACACTCCAGGCTGTATTCTATTTCTAGAGGACATAGACTGTGGATTAGAGATTTAGGTTCAAATCCTACCTCCAATAATTACTTGGGGACTCAGCTAAAGTTGGGCCATCAGGAAGAGCACAAGACTAAGGCTGGCTGAGTCAGGGGTTGGCAATGGGGACACAGAGGTACCTGGGCAGGTCGCAGGTGAAGAGGGCCACTTATAGGCTGCCCTCACTGTCGTGGGTCTTACTGCAGACTTCAACATGGTAGAGCTTGGAAGATACCTGATAGATCCTCTGTCCTAGGTTTCCCAGGAAGGCAAGCAGGACATTCTTTCCTTTCTCTATGTCCAGATCAATGCAAGTTCTAGCCCTGCAGAACCTCTGGTTAGAACATCCACCCCTAACCAGTTACATGGCCCTGTCTGTCCTGCAGGGTAGGCTCATGGGGTCCAGACCTACTTGTTAGCACACAGTTGGGCCCTACCATCCTCACTTTTCAGACGAGGAACTGAAGTTCAGGCATTCAGTGTTACCCATGGTGGTCTCAGGCCTAGATCTACACCTCTCTGGGCAAAGTAGGACCCTGGCCTATCTCTGCTGGCTCCACTAGTATGCGAAAGGCAGCTGGCTGGGTAGGGTGAGCTTCTTCCAGGATCAGCCACAGCCTGGTGGAAGCTTCAGAGCCAAGGCCCTGCCTTCAAGTTGGAAGAGATCAGAGGACAGGATTTGTAGATGGCCACAGAACAGATCAACGTCAGGGCTCAGGATTCCTATTCCAAACATGTCCTCAAGCCACAGGGACTGGGAGGGGTCGACAAGTGGCCCCCTCTGCTGTAAGGAGCAGAAGCTGGGGGGACAGTGCAATCCTCTCCCTGCTGCTAAGAATCCAGGGGGACAATCATGCCAATGACTACCTCCCAAAGCTGGGGCTCTGGGCTGGATGGCTCCATAACTAGAGGATATTATGGAGGTTGAAGGGCAGGTGAGGGGATTAATCTTTTTCATCCCCAGATCGTGGCATATTTCTCTCAGCACACAGCTGCAGTGCAGAACGACTGCATAACTAGATTGACGGGTAGATGGATAAATAAATCAAGCCAACCTAGTCAGACGTGAGGCTGAGTGGAGGCGAGGGATGGGTCAAGGCAGAAGAATGCGGGACCAGGAAGCTGGTTCTCCCTTCCTTCTTTGCAGCCTTGGCTGCAGCAGGCATTGTGGGTGTGGATCACAAGCAAGCATTTTAAGAAGGCCCAGGGGAGAGGAGGTTCTGTAAGCATTGACAAACAGCAGGGAGAGCTCTGGGGTCCTACAGAGTTCTGATCTTGACCAAGTCCCTCTCTCTTTCTGGGCCTTGATTTGTTTATCAGGAATTAGGGTTAAACTCATCAGACTTGGGCTGGAGAGATGGTTCAGTGGTTAAAAAGCACTGACTGCTCTTCCAGAGGTCCTGAGTTCAGTTCCCACATGGTGGCTTACAACCATCTGTAATGGGATCCGATGCACTCTTCCAGTGTGTGTCTGAAGACAGCTACGGTGCACTTATATAAATAAAAAATAAATAAATCTTTAAAAAAAAACAACTCATCAGACCAAGGTCACTTCCTAACTGACCCCAACAGCTGGTAGATGTGAACACTTTACGCATTTCCTCAGCTGCTGTGTCAAGGTGGGATGGTGGTGGGGGCAAGACCAAGTAGAAAGACACTCTGGCAAGAGGGAGGCCGACAGATGTTCTGGAAGCAGGCCCCCAGAGATTGCACGGCTAGAGGTAACTGGCTGTGACAAGGCTCAAGCCCGTAGTCAATTCCATTCAATAAATCCTTGATTGCCTATGAGCCTTGTAAACAGGCAGCTTCCCTGTGGGCCAGAGACTCTCTTCCTTTTCCTCTTCCTGCTGTACCCACTCTGGGCACTGTGCCAGCTCTAAAAGGTACCTCAGCTCCAGCAGCAGGGTGGGCAGCTGAGGGTTAAATAACCAATGGCAGGTGAGGGCCTAGGCCTGGGGACAGTGGAAGTCAGAGGCAGCCGGAATCACTTAGCCCTCATTAGTCGAAATTAAAATCAGGAGCGAGATGACAATTACAATTTGCAGTGGGCTAATTGTTTTTCCTTAGAAGCTGATCGTTTTGCAGATTGGGGAAATTAATTGTTTGAAATCCCAGGTGGACTGTCTTTGAACCCAGTGGAGGGAGGCAGACCCTGCCTCCACCTGGACAGCACTCCCTAAAGTAGTCACTAGCAGTGATTTTCTGTCCTTAAAGGACCTCATGCAGTGCCAGGGCTGGAGGGAGCTTTGGTCTGCATGACATCACCTGCCATCAGACTAGACAACCTTGGGCCCTGGGAACCCTCCTTGGGTTTGTCAGATGTTTCTGTTTCCTTTGGGGATTTAATGGCCACTAGAATGTTCCTTCACTTACTACACCCAACAGCCCACTATGCTCCAAGCACTAAAGGGACAGTGCTATGCACACTACAAATACTGGTCTCATGGGGGTGACATGGGATGAGGGCATTGTGTGTGACAAAGGTGACAAGGGCTCAGAAGGCACTTTGTAGGCAGATGAGTCCTCCAAAGACCTCCATTATGAAACCTGGTGACCTGGCTTCCTTACATGGCAAAAGACTTTAAGGTTAGAGAGTGGGACAGCTCTAAGCTGTGTCTAAGGCCACACCTACTCCAACAAGGTCATACCCACTCTACCAAGGCCACACTACTGCAACAAAGCCTCACCTCCGAATAGTGCCACTCCCTGGGCCAGCCAGATGAGTCCTCTAGAGGAGAGTCTTTCTTCAGCTAGAAGCAGAAGAGTGCCAGCATTTGGGGATTTGATGTACACATTATTGCTTCTGAGGTCTAGGAAGCTGTTCAAAAGGCAGCAGAGAGCCTCTGGGGGCTAAGGGTGCTCTCAGCTGATGGCCAGCATAGAAACAATGTTGGTCCTTGTCTTCGTTAGGGTTTTACTGATGTGAACAGACACCATGATCAAGGCAACTCTAATAAAGGACAACATTTAATTGGGGCTGACTTATAGGCTCAGAGGTTTAGTCCGTTGTCATCAAGGGGGGAACATGGCAGCGTCCTGGAAGGCATGGTGCGGGAGGAGAAGATTGGCTCCCAACATGGCTAGGATGAGGGTCTTAAAGCTCATGCCCACAGTGACACATTTCCTACAAGGCCACATCTCCAAATAGTGTCACTCCCTGGGCCAGGCAGATTCAAACTACCACAGCCCTACAAAGAACCTGATGTCATCAACCACACAGGTGGAGGGTAGAGCAGATCTCCTCCATGGTCTGCCTGACACCTTGGTTTGGCCTTTTGTAGCCTAAACTTGAGGAAACGGGGTCACACAGCTGGACCTGTGAGGAGCAGGACCATGAGACAATACTCGTGTGAGGCTTGAAGCCATTACCACTGGTGACATATCATGACGGCAATAGAAACCTGAGCTATGGTAACAGGGATGTAGTACCCCAGTATTTCGGCAGCCTCTTGGAAGAAGAGACTTATGAAATGAGACTGTAATGATGAAGGATCAGAGAGGAGGTGACCAACTTGATTCTACCTTCCAGTGTTAGCACTGAAGGCCTGCACCCCCAAACCTTTCCAGCCTGGGAACTAATGAGGAAAGGTTTGGGATGCAAACTGAGTAACTGAGGAGAGAGCCCCTCCCCCAGCTGCGTGGCTGGACAGGCACCACTGTCAGCCTACCCTACCCTGTCCTGCCCCGTGCCACCTCCCTCCTCTCTGCTCCCCCTCCCCAGCTGACCCCCTACTAGTGCTCAGGTGTCTCCATGTGCCACAGTACCAGGTGCCTGCTGCTGCCTTCCCCAGCAGGGGGTTGGCATACTGCCAAGCAGCGCATCTCACAGGGGGGTTTTTCTCAAGTTGTCTTTAATTAGGGAGACAATAGGAGGCTGCAAAGAAGGAAAGGGAAAGGTGGTGGACTGCTTCAAGGTCTGTCAAAACAGTGGCTGCACACCTGAAGAACCTCATGGAAGCAGAAAGAGAGGAGGGAAAGACAGGCAGGCACTGGGACCCTCTCTACTGCCCTGTCACTCACCCTCTCCTCCCGTCTGAGTGGGTGTTTGGGCACTGTGGGAGAGCAAAGGGCTGGTTATGTGTTCAGCTTTGTCTCATTGTGTTCCGTGTCTGGCAAGTTAATTGCCCTGGATCTCAGTTTCCTCTTCTGTACAATTAGAGTAGAAATTCCTTAGAGATGTCAAAAAGTGATCTATGTGGAGTAGGGACTGGATAAATGGTGGCTGTTTCCTGTTGGGGAGCCACACCTCCCAGGGCTAGATGGCAGCCTTCTTGCTGAACAAAAAAGCCTATAATTAAGCATTCATGAACCCAAGGCGGGAAGGTTAGCAATTCAAGACTATCCTTGGCTACAAAGGTTAGCCTGGGCTACATGAGACCTTGTCTCAAAAAGAAAAAAAAACAGCAAACCAAAGGCAGAGTATGCCCAAGAACCACAGAGCCATGATAGCGTCCAAACCCCATGCTCCTTCATGGGGCTTCCTGCTGCTTGGAGGGTGGGGTCCAGAGACCTAGGAGGGAACTAGCTGCAAGTAGGTGATTCAGATGTGAAGCTGTGTCCACCCTGCTGTCTCAGGGCAGTGTCTGACCAGAGCCGCTAGCCACTTTTCTGGAGTCAGCTGGCTTGGAGGCGAATCTTCTCCCACCTCCCACGTCTACTCCCTGCTTAGGGCTTGTTCCTTGGACAGCTCTGACCCCTAAGCAAGGTGAGCTGAGTCTCAGTGCTTTTACTTTTAAAAGACTTATTTGTTTTTATGTATATGAGTACACTGTAGTTATCTTCAGACATACTGCAAGAGGGCATCGGATCCCATTACAGGTAGTTGTGAGTCACCATGTGATTCTGGGAATTGAACTCAGGACCTCTGGAAGAGTAGTCAATGCTCTTAACCACTGAGCCATCTCTCCAGCTCCTGATCAGTGCATTTGAAACAAAGACCTGCATCTGCCTCATTCTACTTTCCAATGAAAGAAATGGAGGGGACAGGTTTGCTCTCCCCCCCAACCCCCCCAGAAGCATATGCCCAGAACTCAGCATCTGCGACTCATGGGCAGGATGAAAGCACAATGCCTCTCAACTGAATTCTAAATGTCAGGGATGCTTACACTTCTCTGGGCTCCACTCCTCTGCTATGAAGTCATGATAAGCTGGCCCCTATACTGGGACCCGCCAGGGGCTGTTCTAAGTACTTAGCATGGATTCTTGCATCTCTTCTGGTGATGTGTTTACCCCCATTTGTAGGCAAGAATGTAAAGAGACAGGGCCATGCAGCTAAAGCTGGGATTTGAATCTTTGCAGCCTAGCCTCAGAGTCTGTGTCTTTAACCTCTCATGCCTTACGTGGACACTCTCCTCTTCCTCTTTGTGCGTCCATTTCACGTCAATGCTACCTTCTGTCTGCCAGACAGGGACAGTATATAAGCTAAACACGATCCACTGTCTGTTCTGAGGAAGCCTTTTATCCAGCAGGGCAGATGGGCAGCGGTGGCTTATGGCTGTGACATGTTGCACAGACACCTGCAATCTAGGATGCTGGCTTTGCGGACAGTGGCTTTAGAGTCACCCATCTTCTCTTAGCTTCTGATATTTCTGTTTCCTCTCCTGCCCTCTGGCTCTCTGTATCTGCATGTGACAAATCACACCCATTGGTAGGTATGCTATAACATTATTATTGAAAAAAGAGAAAACACAAAAAACATGGAGGAAATTTAAACTATGTTCCGCCTCCCCTTCCGGGGCTAACTGCCCTTACACTCCAACACTGTCTCGCCAGCTTTTTCCTGTGGTGATAAACACTTTTTGTCTCCTCGTCTCATGCCATTTTTTTTCTTAAAAAAAACCTTGTTTTTTGATACAGTACATCTTCCAGTTACTTTTGAAAATTATTCATTTTTATTTCATGTGTATGAGCTTCCTGTCTTAGCTTCCCAAATTCTGGACTTAGAGAATGCAACAATGACCTTAGTGTATCAGGAAAGAGTCTTGATATGTAGCTCAGGCTGGCCTGGAACACTTGACCCTCCTGTTTTGCCCCATGAATTGGGATTCAGATATGAGCCACCACACCCAGACAGAACATAAATTTTAAATTTCCAAGAACTCATTCTTCTTTGTGTGTGTGTGTCCAACCTTAAATATCTACCAGCATGGATTAAAATGTAATGCTCAACAAATGGAAGAAGACATATCCATGCATTGCAGCATTGCTATCCAATCACATCAGGAACGAAAGTAACAATGTGTGCAGCAAGATGGAACCTTGAAGGCTGTACATCAGTGCAAGAAGCCAGACACGAAAAGCTATACACTAAACGATTCTACCTATATAAAATGTCAGGGCAGGCTGCTCTATATAGAGAGGAGTTAGTACTTGCCAGGGATGAGGGAGTAAGTGCCTATTAATAGGCACAGGGTTTCCTGGGGAGGGTCATGAAAACATCCTAGAATTAGGGGTGATGGGTGAATAGCTTTGTGAATCCACAAGAACCCACTAAATTGTGTATAATAGTAAGATGAATTTTATGGAGTCTGAGCTAGTCCTTAACTTTAAAAAGCATTCCACACTCTAATTTTGTGGCCATAATATCTCCTTGGAGGATATTACCTATGGTGGCTTGGTGGCCTGTTGGCCCCCACATCTTTCACCATGTTTGATTTCTTCACATTATTTTTTATTCGTCTTACCTCTCCCTCCCCCCAATATTAGAAATTTTCTTTTAGAATCTTGTGGTTCAGAAACCATTGGCCAAAGCCAATGGTTTGCATTTTTTGAGAGCGGCCTTGAAAGGCAGATTTAAAACATTCCACATGCCCAAGGATAGCTGTGAACTGGCAGATGTCTGAGCTCAACACCCACGATCCCAGCATCACCAGCATCCCAGAACTGCTGGAGAAGCAGTGGGGAGGGGAGGGCAAAGACCTCTTCATGTTGCCTACAAGCTGTTGGCAACTCTCCATTTTTCAGGCTTGCCTCATCTCCCTTTGTATTTGTGCTCAGGTCCCCAGGTGGAGTCACTTCTTGGTCAGTGTCTCAGGGTTTCATTGCTGTGAAGAGACACCATGACTAAGGCGACTCTTATGAAAGAAAACATTTCGTTGGGGCTGGCTTACAGGTTCAGAGGTTTAGTCCATTATCATCATGGCGGGAAGCATGACAGTGTGCAGGCAGACATGGTGCTGGAGAAGGAGCTGAGAGCTCTACATCTTGATCCACAGGCAGCAGAAGGGAGCCACACTGGGCAGAGCTTGAGCATAAGACACCTCAAAGCCCACCTCACAGTGACACACTTCCTCCAACAAGGCCACACCTCCTAATAATGCCACTCCCTATAGGTCAAGCATTCAAACACAGGAGTCTATGTGGGGGCCATTCCTATCCAAATCACCACAACCTATCTGGGAAACAGAGTTTTCTTTAGGGTCTTTTGGGGGTAAGGGAGGGACAGTCACAGGGTAAGATGTAGTTAGGTGACCTAGGATGTCACTGTTCCATACCATTGTTTTAGGGCCGTGGAGTTCTGAGCCTTTGTGTGGCTCTGTGGCAGGAACAGCCAGGCCATCCCTCCTCTCTGCCCTCCCTGCACCCCTCTACGAGGCTTTTGATTCTCTTCCAAGTCAATGTACTCTCTTCAGTTTCCATAACGGGACGCAAGCTGCTCATTAGGTTTGCTCTCCTCTCCCTGCCCCTCCTTTGCTGTCTTTTCAGTGTGGTTTGGGAGGGAGCAGGGAGACTCCTGGATGTGTTTACTCTGGTATGCTTCACTAGAATGCAGTAGCAGACACTGGCATTTCGGGTTTAGGATAAAGTTGTGTCTGTTGTCCTGACCATGATCTACCATGATATGCTGACCTGCAAGGATTGAGACTGGTACTGGAAGGGCCCTGGGACAGCTAGGAGTTGGAGATTGTGCCTCTGCTAAGCACTCATTACAGTTCCAAGCCATACTTTAGTGTGTGTTATGGGGAAAATGATGTGGTCTCTCTAATCCATAGACTCAAGGGCTAGGCTGTATCCCTTGAGAATGTCAAGGGTCTATTGTACCTCGGTCGCTATGGAAACCAGTTCTCTTGTGGCAATCATGTTTGTAACATCCTCAGTGATGTGATGCACACAGATTGGAGCACAGCGGTCCCCAGATAGAAAGCCACCTTCCCCCTAACCACTGGCCACATCCTTTTATGATGTCTCCAGGGTCTCCTGGAGTAAGCCTGAGTGCCTTACCCAAAAGTGTGTCAGCTCAGAGGAAAAGGAGAGGATGAGCCTGTTGGCCTGCTAAGGCCTAGAATTACTCAAGGCTACTTGGAACCGCTTTGAAGCCCACTTCCTAGGACTCCTGCTTCCATGTTCACCTGTGTGTGGGTGGGGAAAAGGGGGAGGTTTGGAACAGAGCTCTTAGACTGTGTGTGGGTGTTGGATAGTTCAAAAGTCATTTCTGTTTGGTTTTGAAATGCATCATAGGTTGTTTTTTTTTTCTCCCAGCACACTTACTATGCAAATGAGTTAATATGTGTGAAGTGCTTAGAACAGCCCGGCTCATGGTAAGTGCCTTATAAGTGTTTGCTATTATTATTATTACTAAAATTGTATTTAGCTCGGGTCCGTATGAAAACAAATTTGCATTCTCTGCTTCTTTGCAACAGTCTTAACAAAGAAAATGGATGCTACAGAGACCCAGAGACTGAGAAATCCTGGGTCTTTGGACTTCTTTACATAACAGGGGATAAGACACCGTCTATCGTTTGTCTGTTCTCCCAACTCACTGAAATGACACTTTACCAAGAACTAATGCTGGTGCCTACAAAGGTGTCTGTGGCCTCTTTCCAGGGCATCCTCCTGGCCACCTTCTCTGGGGCAGGGAGGGTAGGGGCCTCTGCTCCTCCTCTCCAGTTTCCTGCCCTGCTCATTGCCCCTCCCAGCCGTTCATTCTCTCATCTGTTCCCATCTCTCCTTGCCCTCTCTACCAGGACCGCCATCTTTTCCACCCCTGGGCTAAGCACTCTTAGAGACTGCTCTTGTTCATTTTTACAGTCAAATGCCCAGCATGGGGCCGGCCATGTAGTAGATATTAACAATGTTTGTTTTTCTTTGGGGGTGGGGGATAAATGTCACCTTATTTCTCTAGTTGCTGCCCAGTGTCCTCCACCTGTCCCTTCCTCCCTTCCTTACACACACACACACACACACACACACACACACACATACACACATACCACACTCCCTCTACCTTTCCCTGGGCGGCTGCTCTGCCTGCCCGGGTGCGGGAGGAGATGGTGTTTCCCACTGCCAGGAAAGCCCTTCTGACCCCGCTGAGGAAAAGGGCTGGAATTGGTTCCTCAGCTCAGCATGTCAGCACTGATACCTCCACACAGGGAGGAGGCTTGTTCTGTGCAATTTCCATCTCATTTGTCTCTTCATTTGTAGCTGAAATTGGCCAATTTCATCTGGAGTGTGCCTGGACTTTCTAGCAACCCGTACCCACAAATGAACAACTTTAGTTGCTATCTAGAGAGGAACTGGCAGGAATTGGCCCAGCATCTCCCCAGCTGAGCCTCCTGTGTACTGTTTTGAAGAATGATACCCCTACATGTGGTCTCCACACCTGAGTGTAGTTTCCACAAGGGCGAGCCAGGAGGATGAGGAAACTGAATGGCAGGGGTTTAGGGTTAGGCCTGACTTCTCTCTGTGTCTCAGGAGAGGCCAAAGCACACAGGACAGGAGAGACGTGGCTTGCCCCATTAAAAGTAGGCGGCACAGACAGACATGCTGAGGGAAGGAAGTCAGATTCTATTCAGGTGAAGTTTAAAACAGGTAAGATGGAATCTGTGTGGTCAAATTTGCTTCTCTTGTTATGAAATATAAGGGAACAAGAGTGGTACTGGGTGTTCTAGGCCTTCATCTGGGAGTGATGACATAGGGGATACGGCATACATCATGTTCAAGTTCATCAAGTTGCACACCGAGAATCTGCTTGTTCTTTATGAATTCTACCACAATAGAGCATGGGGAGGAATCCCCCAGTGTTTTTCAAACTTTATTGTGCTTATTATCTCATTGGAGCTTATTTGAAATACAAAGTTCTGGACCTCTGAACTGCAAATATATTATTCATTTATTATATATTCACTGTATGGAGAATCTACATTTTTAATGCTCCCTACTTTTAAATATTTTTTGAAGCAGGTGGTCCACAGGCCATATAAGAGCACAGACAACCTTGGAGAGCTATCTAGACAAAGGGTCTGGATTTTGCCAGGAGCCACATAAGTGGCTATGTGGTGAGGGGTCCCCAGTTGCCTATGGCAGGGAAGGTCAGAAGTTGTCCAGGCTGTCAATAAAGGAATGGCTGTCAGAACTGCAGATGAGACAGTTGACTAAGCTTGGATCAGGACCGGATACAGACAAGGGGAGAAAATTCCTCTATGCCAGGAGCATTTTCCAGTACTCCTGTCCCTGGCACCTGCCCAGGATGGCTGGGCAACCTCATCAAGTGGCCAACTGCCCAGGGAGTGCGGTCCCCAGCAGAAAGATGGCATGGGACTGCAGGGTCTGCAGAGTGGACTCCATCAGTCTGGCATTCCTCAGCATGCATCTGCTGTTCAGCAGGATGATGTGCCCCTGGGGAGGGTGCAGACTATGTGGCATTCCAATAGAGAGAGGCTGGGGTAGGCTGGGTGGCTGAAAGCATGTGCAAGTGATGTCTGCTGAGCTGCCTTTGAAGACCCGAGAGGGCTCTAACAGAAGGAGCAGAGCCACACACAGGCACGGGACAGTTGCAGTATCAGCCCTTCACAAGACCATCATCCACTGAGTAATGCTCCATTGCTTTATAGATGATGACACCAAGACAGGTCACCAACCTGTCCAAAGCCACAGACACACACAGTGGGAACTAGACTCAGGTCCCTATGGCTCAGCACTGGAATCTGTCTGCTTGCCATTTTCCTCAGTCTGTGAGAGGGTAGTTAAAGATTTCCGGATTGTTCTTACCTTACTGTAGTTTATTAGTGTGTTATGTGAATCTGGTACTGAGCTCCACGCTATTGAGGAAAGATCAATCTGCAGTCAAAGAGTGACAAACCCAGGCTGATCAGTCGGTTGGTAACTGGGACCTGGAACTGAAATAGAAGGTGGATTCTCCTAAGTCAGCTGCAATCGTTTATTACTGGGGGTGGTCCTTCTCAGATACAGCCTATTTCACAAGTATTAGAAACTGACTTTTCAGGGGCCCTCTCTTTTCTCAGAGTGACTCGTGGGGCCAGGCTGAGGAAATGATCTCCATGGGGAAACAGAGGTCCAAAGAGCTTTAGTGGGGTTAAGGTTAACATAATATTACACAGGACCCCAAGCCAGAAGTGAAGCACAGATCCACATTTCCTTCTGGCTTTACTTCCACAGCCTTTGAGATGTCCCTTCGTCTGTATTTTCTGCCCAGGTGCTCTCTTGTGTCTTTCATTTGAACCATAGATGACAAAGGTGCAATGAGGTCACCAACCAGCGCTCAGTGAGGAGACAGGATAGCAGTGTATAGGCCTCATGGACATGCAACATGTCAGCACAGGGAGGGGCAGAAGATGACATCTGCATGATACTTCTCACTACTTGTTAACCTGGCTAGCAGGGAGCCACATTCAGTGTGCAAAGTCTTTGAACAAGGGCAGCTTGGCATGCATGTGGTTATTGTTCACTTGCTCCTTCGCAGCAAACATTTTGAGGCAAATGTGATTTCTCCTGGCTGCCCACTTTACACCAGAAAACGCACCCTGCCTTCTCTGCTTTCTCCAACTCGGCGTTAATTAGGCCAGTGACTGGGGGCTCTCCTGTCAACACGGCGCACTTCAGCATAGGTGGACACTCTGCTTTATCCTACAAGCTGTTTGTTATGTCTGTTCCTGTTATCCATTCTTTGCACCCTGTCTTCTATCACCTCCCTAATGGAAAGGCAGGACACAGCCCCCACAGGCTAGCATTCATCTTCCCAGCCTGACCCTTGGGAAGGCTATTAAACCGCTGTTGCCAGATATAGGAGGAGAAGGGAAAAAAATGAAACAGTGCTCAGGGGAGCAGTGGAGGGCAGAGGAACTCAGAGTCAGTGGCATCCATAAGTCAGGCCAAGGAGAAACAATGTGAGCTTTTAAGGGAGGGATATCTCCCAAACAGCAAGGCCGGTGGGGGGGGGGGGGGGAGGGGCTTCCAGAAGGAGGCCAGACTCTCCAGGAGGATGAGGTCACTGCTGTCCCGTCTCAACTAAAACATGAGAAAGTGCCCCCTCCCAAAGCAAATGAAAATATGGAAGCCGGTAGATTGGCCCTATATAGAGTATGATTCCAGCTCATCCCTCTTCCTCTGGCTGCTGCCCCAGCACTCTGCACAGCTCTGATGGAACACGCTCTGCTGTGCTCCATCTGCACCGTAGACGCTGGCAGGTGTGCTCTCTGCTGTCCTTTATGTCCTCTCTGCCAGCCTCATCCCTTCCCACCCCAGGAAACTCACTCTCTTACTCTCCTTCCTCTGCCTTTAAGACGAACAAAGTGTCCCCTTGGTTGTCACTCCTAGCTACAGATCCCTTCTGCTTAAGCCTCCGTGATTTGCTGTTGGAGCTCGGGGTTCTTCTGTGTTTACCCTCATCTCCCTAGCTTCCAACCTCCAGGGAGCACCTGGCATCAGTTAGCAGGCTAAGAGCCCTGATTCTCAGCCCTTAGCTCGTGCCTCCCTTGAACTCTGTTCTTTTTGGGCCCAACCTCTGCCCACCTGCAGGCCCATTCTCCTCTTTCATGGGCTCTCCTTACAACCTCTTGTAATCTCTTACACTGCCAGAGTTGGCCCAGCAGCCATCTCTCATGCAGATTTTTCCTTCCTGTTCGGTTCCTTCAAGCACCAAATTCTACTTGTGTTTTTAGATATTCTACTTACGTATCCTAAATCAGATATGCTACCCCTCTGCTCTTGTGGTGCCCCACTTCCTAAGAGTCTGTTCTATGTCCCCAGTTACCATTCTATCTGCTTTAGTCGGCTTTCCACTACTGTAACAAAACACATGGGATACCTTAACTTACAAAGAGGAAAGGTTTATTGAACCCACAGTTTGGGAGGGTTCAGTGACTGACTGGTCGTGTTGCTTTGGGCCACTGGTAAGGAAGTACGTTATGGTGGGGAGCATGTGGTGAAGCAAACTGTTCACCTCATGGCAGGGATAGGACAAGAGGAAGAGACTGTGGTCCCTACAATCCTTCCCTTTTGAGGACATACCCCCAACAGTGACCTAAACCTCTCAACAGCACCACTCTGGGGAATATACCTCTAATACACTGTCCTCTGGGAGACCCTACTCAGAGCACTGTGCGATGGTGCCCTGAAGGCAGAGTGCTCGTATGTTCCAGGGCCTGAGGACCCAGTTCCAAATGGACACGAGGAGGCCACAATTACTATGAGTCTCATTTTAAACTGTAAAATAAACATCTCAGCAGACGGTGCTTGCTTCCCCCCAATGTTTTCCCCCTGAGTTTGTGTGTCCCTAGGGCACTGCTGCTGAAAAGCAAGTTATGAGAATGGTTCTCCAGTGCCCAGCAGGAGCTTAGCAGACAGGAGACTCCTCCAGGATTCTGCTCAAAACGGACTCTTCCATGTACAGCTATGGGTGCTGGAGCCTTTGTGATGAGGTAGGTCCAATTATTCAGAACCACTTCTAAGGGGAGTCAAAGCCATTGGCTCTTCCTTGAGGTAGAGCCTAGTTATACCTATGGCCGTTGGTAAGGCCCTGGTTGGGCCAAACCATAGGTTTTCTTAAGGCCATGTGCCTATTTCCACACGCTCCCTGTATCAGTCCTACCATGGATACCCGGTGTATGCTTAGTGTGTCCCTACAAGCAGTGATTGGTTCTCATCACCCTACCAAAGAGAGGGAGGCAGGCAGGAGGAGCTCAACTAAGATGTCTCCTGGGTGTTGTTCCCACAGCAGGGCTGGTCCAACTCGTGGTTGCTTTCCAGTCACTTAATGCCTCTGGCACTGCACACCTCAGGTTGAGGACTAAGAGCTCCACAAATCCTCCTTAATTAAACCTCCTGGGGCCCCTGCTGAGTGGTAATGACTTGTCACCCCTTCCAGGAGCAAAAACACCCAGGCAGATTTTGCAGCTTAAGATGGCATGTTCAGGACCCAACAGATTGTTTTTTAGGCGGAATCTGCACACCCTGACCTAGGACCACTCAGCCTGACCCAGGAGCTGACATCTTGACCCAGCACTTCCTGGGAAGGCAATGGTGACAAGGAGCAGGGGTTGCAAAGCTTGCTCAGCATTTTGATTAACCGAGCAACCTGCAAATTCGATGCAAACTACCATGCAAATATGGAAATTACAAGACAGCCAATAGTTTTGGACATTTTAGGCAATAAAATAGCAGACCTGTCTGTGATCAACACTTACAATCCCAATTGATTTTACTTCCATTCCAAGTAAAATGGAAAGTGCGGATGTCAGGCACAATACTGAGAAGATCCAGTCTTGTCCTGCAAATGGTGGCACTCAGGGCAAGCTGTATGTGACTCTCACTCATGTAAACACAGGCGCATCTCATGGGCAAGCATTTACTGAGGACCTACTGTGTGTAGAACAGCTTCCCCGGTGCTAGAACATACAGTACCCTCATGCAGTAGAGCTCAGTAGAATAAATATCTATTCGTTTTTCTCTCATTTAATATTTACTAAATGCCATTGGCTAGTTCTCTAAGTGTGTTAGTCTCCTCACTTGTAAAATAGAGTGAGGCAATTATCTATCTCCTGGTGGCTGAATGGTTCAACAAAAGGTAGCACATCCAACCCTCTCTTAGAATACTACTCAGCAACAAAGATGGATAATGATCGATGTTGATCATGACTTGATGGATCTGAAGGAGAGTATGCTAAGTGCAGGGGGCAGAAATGAATGGTAAAAGATTACTGCCTATATGATTCATCTTACAGAACATCTGGACATCCTATAAACTATAGTGACAGAACAGAACATCTGGACATCATATAATTAGTGGCAACAGATTGGTGGTGGTGCACTATTATAAAGGGACAGCAGAGTCCTGTGCCTCTAGTTAACTATCTTATATTATTTAGTAATGTGAGATAGTGTCTCATTATGTAGCTCGGGCTAGCCTGGAACTCTTTATGTAACATAGGCTAGCTGTGAGTGCTGGGATGGCAGACATGTTCATCATGCCTACCTGTTTAGTATCTTGATTTAGGTTATGATTACACACACACACACACACACACACACACACACACACAAATGAATATGAAATGTGAATAAGGTCTATGGGTCACACCAAGTCAGTTTCCTGTTTTTCTTTTTTCCTTCCTTCCTCTCCTGCCCCTAGCCATGGTTTCTCCATTAAGTTCTGGCTGTCCTGGAACTTGCTCTGTATACCAGGCTGGCCTTCGAACTCAGAGATCTGGCTTCCTCTACCATCAAAGGTGTGTGCCACCATGCTCGGCTTAGTTTCCTGGCTTTAATACTGTAGTGTAGTTAAGCAGGATGTTAAATGCAGGAAAGGCTGGATGAAGGGTCCTTAGGACTTCCCTGTACATTTCTTTGTACCTCCAGTGAATCTATACTTGGTTTAAAATAAAAATCTGCTTTAAAATTCAGCACGTCTAGTCCACAGCAAGTGTTCAATACGTGCTATTTTATTGCTACCGTGGAATGCCAGCATGGGAGTCCCCCTGTGAATAAAACCCAGGCTTTGTCATTGAGGTGTTTCCAACCCAACAGAAGCAGAGGACCAGCGAATAAGGGCGTTACGTAGACTGTGCAGACTGTGCTCAGTATGTGGGAGGAATTTCCTGGAAGGATGTCAGTAGATGTGCATGCTGAGGTGTGGGGAAGAGCCAGCCAGGAGGGGAGACTGGAAAGGTCCCCCGGGGTGAGAGGTGTAGAGCAGCAAGGGGTGGCTGGGGGAGCAGGGCAGCTGGCTCAGTGAAGGCTGAGGAGAGGCTGGTAGCATGGGAGAGCATGGCTCCTGGTCTTCAGGAGAGGATGCGAGGAGCACTGTCGTCTGTTAGCTCCCAGGTCTTCGTTCTTCACTGTGGGCTCTCTGGGAACTTCTGCTTCTGGATGGGACATTGTCCCTAGCCTGGAGGGGAGGTTCTGAGGATCTCTTAGAAAGTACAAGGCTGGCTCCCCTCAACTGCAGGTTGTACCTCAGGTCCTATCTTCCACCTCATGGGGGTTTGGGTTTTGGTGTGACTCCTCCATCTTTTGCTATGGATCATCTTGGGTGGACAACAGCCTTTTCCCACAAGCATAGCCATGTAGCAGCGGGGATAGGATTGGAGTCAGGCCCCAAACATGAGGCTCAGGTTCAACTCTACTTAATCAGCCACGGGACTGCATGGGAGCCACCAAACCCTGCTCTGCCACAGGACTGCATGCGAGCCACCAAAACCTCAAATGTCAGATGTGAAAGGGTTCTCGAGAGAGCTACTCGTGGGGAGAGGCCTTCACAAGAGCCCGTGGCTTCCCTTTAAACCTGGGCTGGGTCTGCAGCTGGTGGAAGAGAGGGAAGAGAGGTGTTGAGAAACACTCAGAGGCCACTGGCGAGATCCGGCCTTTGGGTCTACCAATGCCATACTCAAGAGCCAGACTTTCCTCTAGCTTAGGAATTCTTTTTTTTTTTTTTTTTTTTAAGATTTATTTTTTATATGCGTACACACTGGAGCTGTCTTCAGACACACCTGAAGACAACACCATTATAGCTGGTTATGAGCCACCATGTGGTTGCTGGGAATTGAACTCAGGACCTCTGGAAGAGTAGTCAGTGCTCTTAACCACTGAGCTATCTCTCCAGCCTAGGAATTCTTTAAAAAATATTTGTTTTAATTATTTTTTATGTGTATGTGTGGCTTGCATTTGTGTATGTACACCACATTCGAGCCTGGTGCCTGTGGAGGTCAGAAGAGGGAATTGGGTCCCCTTGGACTAGAGTTACAGACAGTTATGAGCAGCCATATGGGTGTGAGGAATTGGACCTCAGTCCTCTGCAAGAACAGCCAATGCTCTTAACTTCTGAGCCAACTCTCTAGCCCTGCCTGCTTTTTGCTATGAGACTCTGTTAGTGTTTAAAGTTATTTTCTTAATGAATTCACTCCTTAATATTTTTAATTCTTTTTTTTTTTTTTGTTCTCTCTGTCCTTTTATTTTGTTTGAAGCAGAATCTCACTATGTAGCCCAGGCTGGCCCCAAACTCATGATCCTCCTGTTACTACCCTCACAGTATTAGTGTTACAAGTATGTGATTACCACACCCAGTCCTCATTTGAGATTTTGAGAGAGCTCCTTGTATGATCCGGGTTGGCCTTGGATTTGACATCCTTTTGCTGATAGCTCTCTAGTGTTGGGGTTACAGGTATGAGCCACCATACTTGCTCTGAATATTTGTGAATACCTAATCCGTGCCAGATGCCAGTGATGCAAGGTGACTACACCGAAGAGCCTCTACCCTCATGGGGTCGCAGCCCTAGTGAAGGAGAAAGCATTTCTCTGCAAAGTTCTCATTGATGTGTTTAGTATTGAGATGCATGTTGTGGGACCCGAGAGATAGCTCAGAGGTTAAGGGTACTTGCTGTTCTTCCAGAGGTTTCCCAGCACTCTTGTCAAACAGTTCACAAAGTCCTGTAACTCCAAGGGATCCAACCCCTCTTCTGGCTTCTACTGGGCATATGTGGCACACACACATACAGACAAGCGTATCTAAAAATAAGAATAAGCCTTTTGTAAAAAGGGTGTGCTAGGTGTGGTGGTGCACACTTTTGATCCTGGGACTCAGAAGGCAGAGGCAGGTGGATCTCTGTGAATCCCAGTCAGCTTAGATGGCACAGTGGGACTGTTTCAAAACAAACAAACAAACAAACAATTGTAAAAAGGATATATATTGTAAAGGAAACACATGGGATACCGTGAGTGTTCACCAGGGGTTTGAGGAGGTAGAGGGTCGATTTTCTAAAGAAAGGCAATTGAAGTTTATACCTGAATTTCAAGAGAAGTAAAGGATCGGAGTAGCAAAGGAACAGGGGACAGAAGGCACGAAGGCCATGAGGACATAAGAGCAGGTGTAGAACTGGGGCTGGGGCTGTAGTAAAGACCCTGCCTCACCAGAATCAGGACTTGTTTGGTTCCCAGCACCTGTGTTTTACCAAAACAAATCCAGGCATGGCAATATGCACATGTAGATCTGAGGCTGGGGAGGCAGAGGACCCTGGGGTTCCCTGGCCAGCCAGCCTAGCCTACTTCATGAGTTGTAGGCCAGTGAGAGATCCTTTCTCTAAAATAAGGCAGTTCTTGAGGAACATGATGACTTCTGAGGTTTTCCTATGGCCTCCACATGTGCCCCTGCACACCTGTACACACACGAACCTGCATGCACGAGTGCACACACACACACACCCACACCGGAGAGCTCAGAGCTCAAGAGTGCGCTTCGGGGCAGGCCTGGGACAAGTCTCACATGAGACTATTTCCTGGCCATCCCAAAGAGCACTGGGATGCCCTTAAGAGTGCTGAGGCTATGACAGACAGAATGTGCCCACTAGAGCAGTGACTGAGAGGCAAGACTAGAGATGCAAGGTGGCCACAGCCAGGGAGAAGATGATCCCAGCGGCTGGAGTCAGCTTGAAGTGCAGCTGTAGAGGAGGGGCAGTGAAGCGGCTGCACAAGGGCAGATGGGACCTAGCCACATACTGGACCTCAGGTGGGAAAAGAAGAATGGTCAAGGAGTCCTAGCCCATGGCTTGCAGAACAAGCAAGGAGGTGGCACTGTTCGCAAAATCAAGTCATGGCAGGCAGAGATGGAAAGGGTGTGGGGAATTAGGAAAAGCAGGACTCTGGCTGAGATATCCCAAATTCAAAGTTTTCTGGTGTATCCTTATTCATCCCAGCATATGGCTATGAGGATACAGAGCTAAGATGGAAAGACAGACTAGAGATTTGGGGGTCCTCTGCACGTGGATGATAAGGGGAGCTCTTCTTGTGAAGTCATGACCTGGAGACAGGAGTCTCAGTCTGAAAACAGTACCACCGACTGAGGCAACGGCAAGGAAGGCTAATGTTTAAAGATGGAGAGGAGACACATGAGTCAGCAAAGAAGACCTGGGAGTAACCAGAAAAGCCAGGAGTATGGGGTCAGAGAAACCCCAGAGAGAGGGAAGGGCCAAGAGTGAGGGGAAGTGCCTCCACAAAGGGAGCCTGTTACCCCCCAGCTTGAGCAGAATGAAGAGCTGCTTCCCAGGCTGGGGGAGGAAGCCATACCCGAGTGGGGCTGAGGAAGGTGTGGGCGGTGTGAAGTAGAGCACACTGGTGGAGCCAAGTCTCTCAAGACACTTGGCTGGAGAGGATGAAGATGGGGGCGGGGGCAGCAACTGGGCTGGAGGAAGGACTGCGTTGTTGGTTTGCTTTCCTGAAGCCAGGAGAAACTACTGGAGAGCTGAGGGAAGGTGTTGGAACCCATCCACGGCAAGCGCTGACTGAGGTGGCACCTGTGACCTTGGCTGAAACAGAGGGAGTCGAGGAGGATAGCAAGAGAGAGGCAGTGTGTCTGAGGGGTTGGGAGGGACAAGCTGGGAAGTTCTGCCTGAAGACAGCTATTTCTCTGCAAAGTGGGAGGTGAGGTCCTGGGCTGAGATCACTGGTGGAGGCGGAGGTTTGGGGAGGAGGGTGTGAAACAGTCACCGGGAGACTCAGCGGGGAGAACCAGGGGATGTGATAGGAATACCAGGCACTTTTGAAGAACAAGCTGCGTTGGTGATGGTGAGCTTGGTGATGTCCCCATCTGCCTCTGTGTGTGTTTGTGCACGTGTGTGTGCACATGAGCGTGGATGTCCCCAGGAGTTTTGATCTCAGGTAAAAGCAGCAGAAAGAGCAATTGATCCAGAACTGGGACTTTGGGGAGGGGCAATAAAAAAGAGAGAGGGTCAAGACAGCTTAGGATATTGGCAGGAGGATCCTTAACATGGACCTCAGAATCTGTATGGAATCAGAGGAGTGAATGAAAGGGGTCCAGTGGACCCAAGCTCCCAACGTTCAGGAATGGTGCCGTGAGGGTCCTTGGCCGAGCAAGCTGGGAGAGCAGGAGATGGTCATCAGAAATCTGGGTGTTCCTCTAGGTGACTTTGCAGGTGTTGGCCCTGATGGGGAGGACCCACTGAAGGGCTGCTGGGCCTGAGGTAGGATATACTGTCCACAGAGTCACTGATCTTACTAGGTGACAGATAGGCTTGGAAAGAGGTGGGTAAGAAGGTGGAGTCATTATGGGAGGATGGGAGAGAGGGTAGGTATGGGGGAGGGGAAAGAGAAATATGAGCAGGCTAAAGGTCTTACTTAATAAGGAGAGTGGCTAGCAAAGAGGCAGGGAGAGTCAGTGTGACTGCGAGGCTTAGAGAAATGGCCTCCCCTTGCATCTGACATTCCCTGGGAGCTAGCTCAGGAAAACAGAGAAAATCAGGAAGAGCAGGCAACAGATGCAGCACAAGGCCCGAGTTAGAAGCTTTATGTTAGTTCCCACAGCTAAACACATGGTGTGACCTCAGGCAAGTCATTTCCCTTCCATGCAGCTGAACTTTCCCATAAATAAAAGTAGGTCTCGGGAAGTGGCTGAGGTCTGGCTTCCAACCCAGGTTAGAAATGACAGTATGGCGTGTTTGGATAGTAATCCCTGGGTCAGCAGGAACCCCTAAACATTGTCACCTGGATATGAGCTACAATGTGAACCCAACTAGTGAGCCAGTCCCTGGGGCCCAGCATCCCTGCCGTTACACCAGCATCTCCAGTGTGCCTTCTCAGAGGTGGCTGTAGGCGGGCTCATGAAAGAACAGACACTTGCTACAGGCAGAAGCCCATCTGCTGCCACAGAGGAAGCCAAGTGTCCTAGCTCCCCTTGTTCTCCTATCTTACGTTCTTGCCGCAGCCAGAGGAGCTAGGCCATGCTCATCTGACCAGGAGGGAGCAGGTGCTCCCTGCTCCTCTTTTAGCTGATGGCTAGGGTGGTCCTCGGTGGCCCCTTGCTGCTTCAGAAGTTCTTTAAGGTAAAGGAGCGATCACCTGTCAGCTCCTTAACTCTAAGCCTTACTCCTCCTCAAGTCAGCCCTGAAAATGCTCACCCTTTCTAATGAGTTGGACAGCATTATCTCCCTGCATTGCTTAGAGCCTTCATAAGGCAGGTCTTTGTCTAGGGGTCAGCCACTTCTCAGGGAGTCACATCAGGACCACTTCCAAGGTGCCCGAATTCTGAGAGGTGTTACATGCTCAGAGGATGTACAAGTAAACTAGTCCACCCTAACCTCAACACACCAGGAAAAACCCTGCATCTGGCTGGATGCTTGTACTCAGTAGTCAATAGTCAATAAACATTTGCCGAATAAATGAAGGCATTTCAAATATTTAAAGAAGGAAACCTCACCAAGTCCACCAGAATTCTACATTATCGATCGAATTACTCCTGTTTATTTGGCTAGATAATTAAAAGTCTGCTAAAAAACATTCTCTAATATTTATCAGGGCCAACCACGCATCGCGAATTTTTACAAATGTGAGCTGATTTTATTTTATGATCCCGTGAGCTGGATATGTTAATCCCACTTTAGAAATAAGCGAACTGAGACCTAAACAAAAGTTAAGAGCCTGTCTTGAGGCCATAGAGTAAGTAAGCGGTGGCCCCTGGCTTCTAACCTAGATTAGGAGCTAATTTTAAAGGTGGAGCTGTGTTCAGCACAGCAGCTGCCCCCACAACTTCACAACACAGTGACATCAGGAGTGACAGGAGTGGAGGGGAAGACTGAGAAGTTGTGTGCCGGAAGGCTCCCCACAGCCTCACCCCATGGCCTTATCCTGGGGAGGCTGTGCACACTTCGAGCTCAGGGACCTTTGCCCAAGCAGAGTAGAAAAGGGTCTGGCTCCCCACCCGGCTCTCCCTCTTTGATGGCTGGGCTAGTTCTCCCTTCACACTGCCCTCTTACATTTCGTTCAGAACTGTACTTCTTAGTTCTCTGAATGCTCCAGAGGCCTAGAAACAAGCCAAGCCTTAGGGCCTGTGGACATCGTCCTCACCCATGTCCCATGAGGTCCATGACTCCTCGCCCCAGAAGGGACCCCTTGTTCCAGAGGCCAGGGGAGAAGGCAGGAGAGTTCCAGAAGACATTCGTGGTTTGATCTGCTACAGCTAAACACAGCTGTAAGCTCCCCACACCTGTTCAAGCCTGTCTGACAGGTGAGCAGCTGTGTTCTACATCTGCCTGTCCATCTGTCTCCTTTGCAAGTCTGAAGGGCAGCCAATGCTCTTCAGAGGGGAGGCTCTAGGCCTGAGGTAAAGCCCTTACTTGAACTACTACTCCAAAAGGACTAAAAGAGGTGAGGAAGGAAGGCCTGTGCTTCAGTCTCCATTGGACACTCTGAACCCCTCCCCATGGCCAAGCCTCTCACTGCCTCCAGCTCCTCCTCCCAGCTTCCCAAGCTTCTGCCTGCCAAGCTCTGCAAATTACCACACATGCCAATAAGTCATTAGAAACCAGAACGGGCAAATGTGGGGTTGCCATGGAGACCAACACCAGGCACTGGCAGCCCTGGGGGCTGGCCAACGGGGTTCAGGTGTATTAGGGGGAGAGCTGGGAAGGCTAACTGCCTGACAGAGGCCGATGATAAGATGCTACACTGAGCTGCTGCTGTCTCTGCCTCCTTTCTTACTTCCCATTCCCAGGACCTGTGTGCTGTTGTTCACCTGCAGCTTGGTAGGATGATGAATCCTGCACAGACTGTGGTGGGTGGGGGCAGGTGCAGAGGAGGTGACCGTGATAGTGTCCAGTTGGCAACCCCAGGGCAAGGAGTACTGCAGCCCTAAGTAGCCTGGGCTTGGTTACTTATGTTTTGGAAAAACTAAGGGCCCAGTGAGGGTCTGAAGGCAGGGCAGAACCCAAGCAATACTGTTCTGGGTCTTACTTTACTTTGGCCAGGTACTTAGCACAGCACTCTTTGTAGGTAAGTACACGCACACTCGCGTACACACTGGTGAGTGGAAGAGACTTTACAGAGGCAGGCAGGATTTGACAAGATAAAAGTAAGTCCAAGGTTGGAAGCCTAACTTGTTTGACAGCTCAGTGTGTGACCTCTAGCGAAGTCCCTTCTCTCTGTGCCTGGGCTTCACTGTCTGGAAGACATGGAGGAGGTCCTTTAAATCTAGTGTTTCAAACTAGCTTTCAGGTCTCAGGATATAAAGTGATTCCCCCAGGGTCTCTGGCAGGTCAACAGGATCTTGAGTGAAGTTCTGGTCTACCTCCCTACATATTGGGTTTTTTTTTGTTTTTTGTTTTTTTGCCTTATACTCACTTTACTATGGCTACTGTAACAAAATTAACATGAATTCTGTGTCTTACTTGAGTTTATTTATTATAGGCACAGGTTCATTCATTTCTGGAGGCCCCAGGGGACACCACTTCATGCTTTTCCCTTCTTCCAGAAGCTGCCTTCATTTCTTGGCCTAAGGCTAACAATGACTGGTCAAGTCTTTCTGAATTGCATCTCTCCAGCTCTGACTTCTGTCCCCTCTTCACAGGACCCTGTGGTTACACTGTACTCATCAGGATGGCTCAGGACATCTCTTGATTTGAAGGTTGATGGGCACCTTTCATTTCTATTTGCAAACTTACCATCTCTTTCCTATGTAACAACATAGTCACAGGCTTTGGGGACTAGTGTAATACTAAAGGACTTTTACACTGCCTACCAGTTTTGTTTCGAAACAAAGCAAAACACCCAATTCTAAAAGCACTGGAAAGCACAAGGCCAGACGACTTTCAGTTCTAAAGTAACTGAGACCCGGGTTCCTCCTCTCATCTCTTGAGATTTCCTTCTGAGAAAACAACAGGAACTCTGGAACAGTCCTGTGGCCCTGTTGACAGGAAGTTTCAGGCTGCATAGAGATGACTGTAGGACTATCAGAAAAGGGGGGATCTAGGGAGGAACGAATGAGAACCATTCTAAAGAACCTCCTTAGCTCCACCCCACATTCACCTTGACATTCAGATTACCCTGTAGCGTCTGTTCTTGGTTTTCTTTCCAGATAAGGTCAGATTGAGCTACGTGTGTAAGTCATGTGCAGGAGACACACTGATTCAGCCGTCAGGAAGCTGAGATACCAGACTCTCTTCCACACCCTTCAAAAACCATACCCAAGACTGGAAAGCTCGGTCTTGGAACCTTCTTGTGAGGAGCTTGCCAGACCTAGGGGCCATTTCCAGCACTGGCAGGTGAAAGAGCTTCCTCCTTGCTTTGGGGAAGAGATGGTCGCTTCCTCTCTCTTTCCACCTGACCTCAGTCCTCGTCTTGGCAGATATAATCTGCCAGGGCCTGAGACCCCGTAAGACTGAATAACACTACACAGAAAGGTGGGAAGTAACCGTGGCCTGGTGTCTGTAGATTTTATTCAAATGGATCACTCTCTTCTCAGCAGTTTCTCCCTTGGTATAAGCCAGCAGTTTACTCTCATTGCTACCTCTCGTGTTCCAGGGAACTTCTGGATGCAGAAGGGGAAAACTGTTCTCTGGAGGATCGGCCCTGGGGAACAGGAAGGGGAAAGGAACTAACATTTATTGAGAGTCTACTTTATAGTAGGCACTTTACACAGATTAGATCATTTAATGTGGTGGCTGAGAACCAGAGCTCTGGAGTCACAATGATGTGGGGCTGCATTCTGGCTCTGTCACTTGCCGACTGTGTGTGGCCTCCGGCAAGTGACTTAAAGCTTCTCGGCTTTAGTTTCCTCAGCTGCAAAATGGGGGAAAATAATGTCTGCATCCCAGCGTTCCGTGGATTAAATGAGATGAATGCAGTAAAGCCTTGGGCACCGCAGAAGCACGCACAAGTGTTAGCTATGATTACTAACAACCCTGGGAAGTAGCTGTTATTAACCCAGACTTAACACAAGCCCAAGCTGAGGCTCAGAGAGGTTAAGCTAAAATGCCCAAGGGCAAGTAGCTAGAAAATGTGGCTCTTACCCTGCTCTAGCTGACTCACTGCTGGAGATTGTGAGCCACAAGGCCAACAGCTTAGACTCCACCCTGTGGCTTCAGGAGCTGGGCTGAGGCATAGTTTGAACATTCCTTCCTCAGCTCCTGAGAGTCCAGCACAGGAGAAGGGACTGGTAGAATAGTGGCAATTTTATCAGTGTGACTCTTGGCTTCAACTCGTTGGCTGAAGTCCAAGGAGAGATGCATTTTTTGCTTATACTTTGAGTAGATGAGGGCACCCCAGTGGATTCTCTTACCCTCTGCTGCAGAGGTGAGCTACCCTCTGCTCCAATGGAGCATCCCCTACTGCGGGAAAGGAGCAGGCACTTCACTCACAGGACTGTCATGGAGTAACCTGCCAGATAGGAGCTCAGTGCCACTAAGATGCAATAGGAAAGGCTGGTTGCTGACTAGATAGGAAAATGGAGCCCAGGGGCATTCCAGAGCAATGGACCACAGGTACCAGACGGGCTAAGGACATTTGTGGACTGCTCATAGGGATTCCGAGAACAGAACAGAAAGCAGCTGAACCTGGGAAAGAGGCAAAAACCCTGGAGGACACCATGAGAAACAGAGGATACAGGAAGGGACTCATCCCCTACTTCCCTGCCCGGCACAGAGCTTGCTGACTTGCTCCCTCCCCTAATGTGACCCCTAATCTCCTCCCTCCTGCTTGATCACCTCTCACCCCTCCAGGTATAGATTCTTGATCCCTCCCCTCTGCAGAGTGGAACCCCACTTTGTTCTCCAGGCCCCCAGTCTGCTGCACCTCCCAGGGAAGTGTTCCCTGGGTACTCCCACACAAAGCGCACAGTTCTGATAACATTTATAGTCTAAATCACACAGTTTAGCACTTGGTTTTAAATACTGTCTGGTATTATTCCCTCGTTATTTCAAAGTATGAGTTCTGCCTCCCCAACTCTTCTGAGCATCTCCCTACCGGCAGTGACTAGGTCTTAACACGTTTTCACATCCGTAACCCAGCCCCCCACACCAAGTGCCACAAACAGGTGGGCACATACTGATTGACCAAAATAGTCTTGGTGACAGGAGAATGTTGGAAGCCAAAGTCCTCACCCAGAACCCTAGCTCCAGTCTGGCTTTTTGGATATTCCCCAGCCTCAGCGTCTGCCTTTCTCAGCACTATACTCTCACTAGCCTCTCTTTGCCCTTCTCCAGCATGCCAGGCCCCATCCTGCCTTCCAGCCGTCACATCAGCCTTCTGCCCAGCACTCATTTCCCGTTGTCTAGTAACCTGTGGCCACCCTGAACAACCCTACCCCTCCACCCCAGGCCTCTCATCATCCATCTATTTCTCTGGCTATATTTTTCTCTGGAACACTTTACACTCTCTAATATGCCGGTTGCTTTCTAAGTTTACTTTGCTGTATCCCCAGATGGCAATATAAAAGCTCCTTAAGGGCAGAGCTCTCTGTTATTCCCTGCTGCCTGTACGCCTGGGGCAGGCACGGAGGCTTGATAAACACTGGCTAATGAAGAGGCACACCACCCACCCTGTTTATGAAGGCAGAGGTGTGGCAGTGCCGAGATGGGCTGTAGGTGGAGCCATTCCACAGATCCCCTGGGCTATGGGAGTCTACGTCCCTCCTTGCCTGGGCCATCCTGAGCATCAGGTCAAATGTCAGCCTCGCTCCTTTCCCTTTCCTCTAGCACAGGTTTTACAGGACATGGAGACTTTCGCCTTCCTGAGCTGGACCTTTCTGGCCCTACTCCGCATGCCCAAGTGCAGTGCTATGCAGACATAAACCTTCCTTGCTGTTATTCTCTCTGCTTCCGGGAAGGATCAGATAAGAGGGACCCACTTCTCCTGGGGGACCCAAGCTGGCTGCTTCACAACCATCGCCCCCCTCCTACCTCATGTTTTCTCTGAAGGAGCTGCCTCAAGAGATGCTTGTAAACAGAACCCGCTGCACTGGTTCTTCCCAGCACACCGAGCCTGCTGTGTTAGCAGCAGCCCATTGCCGGCCCTACATAGCCTGCCTGGCTCCTTTCACCTTCGCAGTATGTGTTCCATTCTCCCCTCCTGCAGTGAGCCATGCTTTGGTTGGGCCCTCTCCTGTGTCCATGGCACCAAGTCAGGGTCAGCTTCTTGGAGGCCCTGGAGGCTCTGACCGAGACAGAAAGAAGCAGTGTTAGATCTTGTGTTTTGTTTCGTTTTCAGACAGGGTCTTACTGCATAGCTCTGGCTGTCCTGGAACTCTATAGACCAGGCTGGCCTCAAACTCAGAGATCTGTGTCCTTCTGCCTCCTGAGTGCTGTCATGAAAGGTGTACGCCACCACTGCCTGAATTGTCAGGTCCTGGGGGTTGCAGCTGTGACTCATGGTCAGAGTGCTTGCTTAGCATGTGAAAGATCCTAGGTTCTATCCCTAGAACCACTAAGAGACAAACAACAAAAACAGGTTAAAGGTATTGAATATCACAACCTGTGGGAGCCGGAAGAAGGGGTGGGGGAGACTTTGAAGTTTCCTAAAGAGGGAAAGGTGACCACTGGCTTGGGCAGGGCAGACATGGGGAACTTGTTCCTGTAGGAAGAAGCTAGCTAAGAGAGTGGGCTACATGACTCAGGGTACCTCTAGGCCAATAATGGCTAAGTCCTGAGGGTGGTGAAGGGGCTGGAACCCTGAAGTCAGAGAAGGGTTAAATCCCTCCCTCTTTTCATGTCTACTTCAGCAAGTCCAAGCCTCAATTGTTCTGTGTTTCAATTAGGGACAGGAGAGCCACCCAGCTAATAGGGGTATTTGGGGTGTAGTTGGGCAGGCACTTTGCACAGTGCCTGGCACACGAGTGCTCAGCTAGATGCTGTACTGTGTGTCATTACAAGTTGAGAGGTGGAAGCTGAGAAGCCATTTTTGCCCCAGGAACTCTCTGATGCTCTTCATGTTGGAACTTGCTTCAAGTCCATCAAACGCTGAACAGCAGGGAAGATGTGGGTGGAAGAAACACACAGAGACAAACTGAATTCTAAAGCAGACCTGGTTAAACTCACCTCCTACAAGGCAGCTCTCGAAGGCCAAAGCATCTCCCAGGTCCCCAGAAAGTACCAGAAGCCAGAATACAGAAGCCTTGGGTATAGCAGAATTGGGACACTGACGGCTTAGACATGTGTGGGGAGTCAAGGTCACACAACCAAACCCAGCAGGGCTGCACCAGGCCCCTGCTTAGAAGCTCACTCTTTCAGACCAAGGGGTGTGGGGCTGTTCTGGGCAGCTAGCCAGTCCCACTAGAAGCCCAGCTCCAAGAATTAGGAACAAAAAGACTGAAGAGGGCCACTAAGTGGTGTTAGTGATGTCCATAAAGGACAACACATACACTCCTCTGTGCCTTGTCATATCTGTGCCCCAGATACCCTCAGCACCACTGTCCCGAGGCTCCCCACTTCTGCTAGCTGGCCCTCTTTCTGGCCTTGCCCCAAATATCGAGTGTTTCAGCAAGTCTTTTCTAGTCTAAAGACACAAATACATTCCTCTATTCAACTCTAAACTATATAGCACCGACTCCTTGCTAATAATAACAACAACTTTTATAGCACTTACTATATTCCAGACACTTCCCTGGGCTCTTTGGCCTGTATTCCTTCCCTTTATGAAGTAGGTGCTATTATAATACCAGTTATAGATAGAGAAACTGAGGCTCAGAGAGGGTAGATGAGTTTCCCAGTGTCTCCCAGCAACAAGTGGTGCAGCCTGGGTAGAACTTGGGTGGGTAACTCCAGAATCTATACCCTTACTGTGCGTTCCCTAAGGGCAGAGACTGTAGCTGATTCAACTGTTTCTGAACAGAGTAGGTGCTTAAGGGAAGATGAATTGACTGACCGAGTAAAGCCCGAATGAGACAAACTCCATGCCTGTCCATAGCCTAGACACAGCTACGCTACTCAGGAAATCTAAGATAAAGTCACCTTTCTGGTCTGGCCTCTCTTAGCGGCCAGTCACACACTTCTGCAGCAGGACCTATCTTGCTGTGGCTATTTTTTCCCACACCCCTGTGTTTGCTTTGAAGTCATCTTCTATCACTGTCTTCTTCCTGTTTGTGTTGACGTAGCCTGTCCCCCTTCTACCTTCGACCACTGACCTTGTCCTGGCCCGCAGTCCTTGCAAGTACCCAAGCTACCCACTCCCCTTCTCTATCTCTGGGCTTTTGTGACAGTGAAGGCTTAGCTGAGGAAGCAACACGGACTCATTAGGCTGACCACTGAAGACATTCCAACACTGGCCTCAGATAAACACAGCAGTGACCTCCTCACTCTTCACCTCGATAAAGGTGGAGACCGAGGGAGAGTGGTTGCCACCTACTTCTGTAGGTCAAAAGGATTCTCTGCCCTCCCTGTGTCCTCTGCAATGCCCTCCTTCCCGTAGGAAGCCTTCCTGGATCATGTGAGAAGGTTTATTCATGCAACCGTTCAGCAAATATAGTCTATATTCTAAGTAGAGAGACAAGACACACCCCTGAAAAGCTAGGGCAAATGTGGGCTCTGTTACAACTGTAGAATTCAGCAGATGTGGTAAGTATCATAAGAGGCAACTGAACTGCAGTGGTAGTTTCCAAAACCACGGAGGGCAAGCGGTCC
Organism: Mastomys natalensis; assembly: GCA_021653895.1. NCBI lineage: Eukaryota > Metazoa > Chordata > Mammalia > Rodentia > Muridae > Mastomys > Mastomys natalensis. The sequence continues at coordinate 105,919 of JAJTUV010002840.1, read as the reverse complement.
ATTCTCTTTAGGCCCCAGATTCCCCAGCTAGAACGCAGAGACTAGGATGCAACCCTTTAGGACTGCATACGATGGTTTCTGTAAAGCTCCTCACAGCCTGGTACAGAGCAGCTGCTCTATGATCTGTCTTTAATTCCTTTCTTGAACGAACCACTGATGTTTACACAGTCCTGGCCTCCAAGATAGATGATATACAAACCACTCCATCCTTTCAGGTTAGAAACAACTTAAGTGATACATTGTATATAGGAAGCAATGGGGACCGGATGTTTAGGGTCATTCTGTGATTATGCTGTTAATTTGCTGGAGTTATTAATACTCCTCGTCTCCCTCCACCAAACCTTTGAAAGAAACTGGCGGGCATGGAACTATCAAGTTCAAATACAAGTTCAGTTCTGCCTGCGATGTGGAGGTTTGTCTATTACCTTCATCCTCCACGCTTAAAACAGGCACATAGTAGGTGTTTACTAAGTAGTTGTTGGACAAATAAGTTTTTTTAAAAGCAATGCGTTTCCTCCTCCCCTTCAAGCAAAAGAAACAAGGAGGTAGGGAGGAAGAGGAGGAGCGATTGAATGAGTGGTAGGGCAAAGGGGGTACCAGGAACAAGGAAATTCAGGTGCCAGACCGGCCAGCCTGGTCCTCTCTGCAAAGGGGATGGTCCAGGGACATCGGTACATGTGCACCCACTGTCAAGAGTAGAGGAAGCCATTGTGTAACCTTGCGGTTTAAGCTGCATTTTACAGAAAGGCAAAGGTGGAGGTAGAGATCTGGAAGGAAGGGAGGGAAGTAAACTTGGAGGGGGATGGGGGAAGATGAGCAGTATGGTCTGAAAGCAAAGGGAGATGGAGATGCTTTGGGAGGAGGGAAGAGTAAAGGAGGGACAGGGGAAAGGGGAAAGACGTGGGCAATTAGGAAGTATTCTGCTAACCTAGCTTGGTTCAGTGAGGCCCAGACCTCTGCGTTCTTATTGCTATTCCGTGTCTCCCTCAGGGTAAGCTTTGGCAGGAAATCTGGTTTTAGGGGTGCTTCTAGGTGCCAGACCCTGGGACTGTCAAAATCCCTGAGGTGCCAGAGAATTTTTCCACTCTACCCTTTCCAAATAACATTCTACCCTAGGCCCCAGGCCCCTTAAACAGGCAGCAGGCAACATCTGAAGCAGTGCAAGGAAGGAAGAAGGCCGAAGAGGCACAGACCCCTAGCTGTGCTCCTCTCTTCCACTTCTTCAGGTCCTGGCCAGGAAAGTGGGTCAAGCCACCACAAGGTAGGGAGAAGACCCATTGGCCAGGGAGCCTTCCTGTCCTGCACATAGCCCTGCTCCTCCCTCCTCTTTTGGAGGACTGTTCAAGGAGCCCAGCGGCCACAGACAGGAGGTTTTTGGCTTTCCTCGGAAAGGGAGCACTGTCCAGAGTGATGTTGAGGCAAGGGGCATGAATTCTGGATAAGTGAAGATGTCTAGATCTTTGCTCCTGGTCCCCTCGATAATGGTGAAGAAGCTGGCAAAAGGCCACTCCTGTTGTCCTGACCTGGCTGTTCTCTCCAGTGCCCTCCTGCCTCCTGGGGTCTTCAAGCAGACGCCAGCCAGTCCGTCTCTGGCAACCAGCGGCAACCAGCGCTGTGCCCAGCCCACCCCCTCCAAGCCCTGCCAGTCGCCCAATTAGAAGCTGCGTTGGCTTCAACAGATGGGAGCTGCGGCAGCCTGAGGAACAGAGCACAAAGCCCAGCTGACATTTTCCTTCCTGTTCATTTGGTGGGGGAGGAAGGGCAGGGGCAGCCGGGAGCATTGCAACACCCCACCAGGGCCCACCCCCGGGGTGCAGTTCTCTCCTTCAGCTTCTCAGTTCAGCTGCCTCACCCCCGCCGCTCGCGGATCTTGACTGGCTGGGCAGTCTGCTCCCGTACAACCCTGTCATGCCAGCAGGACAGACGGCCCACCTGTAGCTGGCCAGCCCAGCCTGTTCCTGGCGTGATGCGGTGGCCTCAGAGCTGCTTTAAACCGCACAGCGCCCAGGCTAAGCCCGGCCGGCCCTCCCCCACCCAAAAGTCCCATCCTAGACTGCAGTCAGACCCCAGTCTCCCGCCCGGGAGGAGCCTGGCTCTCAGTGCCAGATACTTTGTACAGACCCAAGGCCATCCTGTCTTTTCTGCATGGCCACCACCCGAGCTCCCAGGAAGGGAAAGTCCCCTAGGCTCTGGTGCGCTTCCACCCTGCGAGTCCGCCTCTGTCACGCCCTCTCTAACCCCGTAGCCACCTCTTTGGCTCCTCCACATCTCCTGGGCTCCCGCTACCCAGCAACAGTTTGAGGGGTTGGGGCCTCTCCCAGTTGGTTCAGGCCCCGACCCCCTTCCCCGCCGTAAAGGTCCTGCCGGTGCAGCGGCCACCTCCTTTGCATTCTCCAGCTCTCCTTCCTTTGCCCCTCCCGGCCTTCTCTCAAATCACCAGCTCTCCTGCAGGCATCTCGGCGACCGCCGCGGTCGCGGCCGCGCTCCCCTCCCCCACCCGGTCATCAAAGCTCGGGCCGCGGGGACAGGATCGCGGCGACCCTCGAGGCCACGCCAGCGTCCTCGGAGTCCACGACCCCGGCCGCCGGAGAGCCGCACACTCACCGCGCGGGCGCTGTCATATGTCTGTCACTCGCCGCCCAGCTGGGATCGCTTCTCCACTGCGCTCTGCTACCCAGGCCCGGGAGGCTTGCCCGGCGCCTTCCCTAACCTGCACTTGTCCTGGGAGTGGTCGCAACGCTGATCCTTCGAGGGCGTTAGCAGAATGACAGTGTCCTCAATCCTGCGCACCGCGGCCGGAGGCTGGCGGCCAGGGCCGGCGCTCCGGAGCGCCGCGCGTCTGCGGAGCACGGAGCAGGCCCGCGGCGCCCGGCGCCCCCGCGCGCCTCCTCCCTCCTGGCTGCTCGCGCTCGTCCTCCTCACTAGCTGCTCCGCCGCGCTCCCAACCTCCCTAGCCCACTCCGGTCGCCTCCTCCCTGTCTGCTTGCCACGCCAACCCCCTCCAGTCCCGCTGCCATTTTAACTCCTGAGTGGCCAGAAGCCCCTTCTGCCTCACTTGCACACATCCCAGAGGAAGGAGTTGGGTGGGGCCCGATGCCGTAGTTTGAGCCGGTCCTTCTGCATCAAGACCAAAGGCTTACAGGGAGAGGGGGAGAAGGGCATAGCGCTTGGGGGTCAGGGGAGAAATAAGTGGCATTGCTGATGCTCCCTCCGACTCTTTTGCAAAAGCCAAGAGAACAGATGGGAAATTCAGCTTGTAGGACAGATGTGGCTCATAGGCACCGCTTGTGGCTGTGACCACAGTTTTGCATGGTACTACCCTCCCCAAGTTAACGGTGGGTAGGACAGTAGCGGTGGGTGAGTTTGTCCATGGACACTGGCGGCTCTTCTGTTAACAGAAGTAGACTTTCCAGTACTGCTTTCAGAACAGGCAGCTCTAGTCTTCTGGCACATGGTTAGTCTCAGTGGGCTTAAGAGAGGAGCTGACAGGTCCACACAGGGACCTAGTTGCAGGGTTCTCCACCTGCAGGCTGGTCATCGTGAAGCTAAAACTAGGAGGTAAAGCAGGACTCTGTGTATGCAGAAATGGGTGCTGGGCTACTGCTTGGTGGCTTAGAAAATTTGGGTCACCAGCACACATTAGGGCTTAGAAGAGTAGGTCTCCTGCTGCAGTGAAGGCTTCAGGCCCGAGTCTTTGAAAGGCCTTCAGTGTGGCCCACTCAGAATGGATACCAGAGCTCAGCTTCATAGCAGGCCACGCCCAATCAGAGCCTATTAAGTCAGTATGAGAGAAGTCCCCAAGGCATGGGCACTTCTGCAAGTCCCTTAGGGGCCATTCTTCATGACTGGCTTCAGCTCAGTGTCCCTGGCCAGACACAGGGCTTCCGGGTCCTGTCTTTTTTGAAGAATACAACCAGCAGTGACAGCCATGCCTACAGGCTTGTCGACTGGACTTGAAGTTCTGTGTTCTGTATAGACAGAGGAGTTGGCCCTTTAATCCTTCCAGTAAGCACATACTAAATTCCTGCTGAACTACTCCCAGGCCTCCACCCGCCACCCTGCTGTGGGGTATAATGGCCTGCGGGAGCTGAGGGACGGGTTGGAAGTACTTGAAACAAATTTTTAGCATTTCAAGGCAATGGAAGGTGCCATAGAAACGCAGAATGTAATGCTCTGGGTTATTCATGGGAGGTTTTATAGAGGAGCTGAGCTTCCAGCTGAGCCCAGCTGGACCGATAGGATTTAAACTGGCAGAGAAAATGGGACCAGCTAGGCAGGAAAGTTGAGGCAAGCAAAATAGAATGGGCTGTCTGAAAGGCAGGGGTCAGGGAGGAGAGAGGCAGGCAGCAGAGGAAAACTGGGAATGAACTAAGAGACACAGAGCCTTTTCACACAGCTCTTGTCTCAAGTTGACATATGTCTCCATTTAAGAGCCCAGCAAATGGAGACTGGGACAGGTGGAGTCCTCATCCTGGTAGCTCTCTGGCACAGGTAGTATGACCTCGGTTGTGCAAAGTGGGAGAGCCTGCCACCAAGATCTGAAAACTCAACTGTGGCCCAGTACACAGTGATTTAGGATGAGGAGAGGCCAGAGGCTGGGAGGGTGGCTGCTGTAGAGACAGGAAGTAAAGGAGCACTGAGAAAGGAGAGTCTTTGTAATGGAGACTGGGCTGAACCTAAGGGAGCAGAAGGGTTCAGCTCGTGGCACAAAGTGCTTGACACTTGTCAAGTCAGTGGAACTACGTTTCCAGCCTAAAGGCCATCAACATATGCAGACGGATGTCCAAAGAAGAGATTTTGCCAACTCTTTTCCCAGCTCCAGGTCTGAGTTGGCACAACCCCCTGCCTCCTATTACCCACACTACCACGTGTGTCTAAGCCCGACTGGAGCACACACTCTGGAAGGCTGTGCCTGACCCAGGCAGCACTGAGATGAAACTAAATTGTTACAGTGGATGCCCAACAGCTGGTTGATTCTGCCACTGTTGCAGTTTTTGAGACAGGGTCTTTGTAGCCCAGGCTATCTTTCGTGTGATCCCCCTGCTTTCAGCTTTCTCAGTGCTGTGCCACCACACCTGGTAATAACTAATCAGTGAACAAATCATATTAGCCACTGGCTGATCCCAGAGTGGCAGACCCTAATACACATTAGATAAGCATAGGAAAACCACATGAACTCTTAGAAAAAAGTTTCATATAACCCAGTGGGAAAGAATTTAGATTCAGGGAGATCTGGGCCTGAAACTTGCTGGACCACATTCTGTGTGGCTTTGGGAAGGTTATTGAGCTTCTCTTCTTGGTGTAAAAATATTAATGTTTAAATTAATTCATAGAGATCTCTTAGGAGTAGAAATGGGCATTTGCTGACTGTCTACTATAGGCAAGGGTAGTGATCTCATTTGTGTGTCATCTAACTGAAAAGTCCCAACAGGCATAGGGATGCCATAATCTCAACTGTTTTAGAGGCAGAGGCAGAAAGAATATATATCTGGGCAACTTATCAAGACCTTGCTTCAAAACAAAAGTAAAAAGGGGTGTGGGTGGCTCAGAGGTATAGTGCTTGTCTGGTGTGCATAAGGCCTTAGGTTCAATCCTCAACACTTAAAAAAAGAAGACAAATACAACAACAAAAGAAGAAAAAAACCCCACCAAAGCCCAGGACTCTGGAAAAGAACAGCATCCTTATAATTAGGACATAGTAGAACTGAGATCAGAACTCAAGACCACTGCATACAGAGTTCAAGCATGGAGAAGTGCCTGTTGCACTTCTTTTAGAAGGAAGGTGGCAATCCAGGCACAAGTGTGCATTCAAGATTGATCCAAGATGGACTGGGGGCTCTGCACATCTGGGATGGGCATGGTGTCTGGACACAGCATCTCTTTCAACTCACTCCATGCTATCATCTTTCCCTTTATTTTTATTTTATATGTATGGGTGTTTTGCCTACATGTATGACGGTGTACTACATGTATGTGCTGCCCATAGAGGTGACAAAGGACATTGGATCACTCGGAACTAGAGCCATAGATGGTTGTGAATATGGGTGCCTGAAATTGAATGTAGGTCCTCTGGGAGAGCAGCTAGTACTCTTAACCTCTGCGCCATCTCTCCAGCCTGAAATAAACTTTTTTTTTTTTTTTTGCAGAGAGAGTCTTGTTCAAAAGTCTTGTAAGGGAGACCTGGCAGAGCCTAAGTGAGTAGAGGGTTCAGATTTGGCCCCAAGCTTTTGAGTCTGATCTTATAGGACACTTGTGGTGTCAGTGGATCATCACCAATGTAAGCAGACTCATGTCAGACAGGAGTGGTCTGGAATGTACCGTGTAGACCAGGCTAGCCTTGATCTTACAGAAGTCCACCTACCTCTGCTGGTATTGCATTCTCAGGCAGATGCTTCCCTGGGAAAAGACAGGGACTCAATGCAGAGAGTCCTTTGGAAGTAGGTAGGTAATTACTCAGAGGATTTACTGGCTCTGGTATTGACCTTTTGCCCTCCAAGTTTAATCTCTGGGCTTAGTAAGTACAATGTCCTGCCAGGAAGCCTAAGACTCTAGAACATCAGAATGTTTTAAGAGAGGGATGTTGGGATTATGTACCCAAGAAAAAAATCCTTGGTTCAACTTCACTTGGCTATTTAGTGGAAGAATCAGGATCCTGAACTTGTGTGTGTGCTGGCTGTGTATTTAGAGGCTCTAAGGAGAGGAGCCTGGAGCCTGAACATACAACATGCAAGGAGTGTGCCTGGAAGATGGGTTGGGACAGAGGAGAGATGCTGGGATGAGGTAGCTCATTCCTCCCTTTCAAGGACTCTCCACTGCTCCATGTCTCCTTTGCTCAGCTCCCATCCCAGGAGGAGTAGGATGGAGCCTCAGGGGTGAGCGAGGATTTTTGTTCCACCAGTGACTCAACTATGGGGAGTATGACCGTAGAGTGGTTGGCTTCAATGTGGAAGTCATGCAGAATGATTGGACAGACCTTGCTTTCAAATGTGCTGGCTGGAGTGTCCACTGCTCTCTGTTCCCTTACCTGGGCTCCCCAGTGTCTTAGTCACTGTTCTATTGCCACAACCTAGGCAACTCCTGTAAAAGAAAGCATGTAATTAAGAGCTTGCCTACAGTTTCAGAGGCTTAGTCCATCATTATCCCGGCAGAGAGCTTGGTCCAGGCAGGTGTGGTGCTGGAAAACTACTACATTCTTATCTGCATGCAGAGAGGTGGGGGGTGAAGGGGACTGGGTTTGGCATAGGCTTTAGAAACTCAAAGCCTACCCCTAGTGACATACTTCGTCTAACAAGACCTACCTCCTAATCCTTCCACTCTTTTTGAAGAGTTCCCAGGTGCTTAAGCACTCAAATATATGAGCCTGTGGGGGCCATTCTTATTCAAATCACTACACCTGTGCAGTCTTGTCCTCTGGGCTATTGGAGACTAACTAGAGACAGGAGAACAGCCCTAGGCAAATGCATAGTGAAGCTAACACGGTTTAAAGCTTGGGGGTTTCTCTCCTGTGGAGAACCAGGAGAATCAACTTGTGAGATGGGAGTAGTAGACCTTCTGTCTAGTCCTAAATAAAAATTACCACTAGAGTGTCAGGGAGGATGGGTACTGGAGAGATGGTTCAGCAGTTAAGAGCGCTGGCTGCTCTTCCAGAGGAACCAGGTTTGACTCCCAACACCCAATGGCAGCTCACAACCAGCTATAACTCCAGTTCCAGGGGATCTGATGTACTCTTCCAGACTTCTTGGGCACTAGACTTGCAAGTGGTGCATAGACATACAAGCAGGCAAAACATCGTACACATAAAAATAATGAATAAATTCTTAAAAATTACCATTGGAGCTGATTTTGTGGGTATTTTGTTTGTTTCTTTGGAAATTGTTGTTTATTTGTTTGTTTTCTAAGGCACTGGGGACCTGTCCTCATGCATTCTATGTAAGTACAATATTAACTAAATCATATCCCCAGCCTCAGAAGCAACTGTAATTCTGTCCTCTGTTTTCTTAAGAGGGCCCCATGAAGCCAAGATCTTCTGTGGTCACCTGTCCTTAGGAAGCTGCCAAGACCCACAGATGCCCTGGCAACTCAATGAACCAGAAAGGCAGCCAACCTTGTACTGCAGATAGCAAAGCTTGTGGGACTGAAGGCAGCTCTTGAGTTTAGCCTGGGTTATATTCCTGGAAATGGCACTGCTGGTAAAAATGGTGTAGGATGAATTTGTTTTTACTCCTATGAAATGTGATAACAGAAATTACATTCCTCACTGAGATCCCGGCGCCCAGTTGTTTGGAGGCGTGAACATAAACACCATATTTAGTCACCTGTAAGGGATACACCTGTACTTTGTGTTTCTGAAATGGAACCCAAGTTTCTAAAACAGTTAGACTGGGCAATATGGTACCCAAATCTCATTCTGTTTAATTTAATGTATTCACAAAAAGAGTCGGCCGTGGTGGCAAATGCCTTTGATTGTGGCACTCTGGAGCCAGAGGCAGGCAGAACTCTTGTGAGTTTGAGGCTAGCCTGATTTACATAGTGAGTTCCCGGGTATATGGAGAAATCCTATCTTTAGAAAAGAAAAAAAAAAAGAAGGAAAAAAATTCTTGGGGAGTCGGGGGACAGAATGCTATTTGGAGGAGAAGGAACATGGAGCAAATAAGAGATTGCTCTTTCTCCACAGAGGCCTCCATAGGCAAGAGGGTGGCTCTCAGAAGTCTGAAGCTAAATGAAGTAGGGCTCTGTGCCACACAGCACATCTGGAAACAGACTGGCCAGGCAGCCTCAGCAGTGGTAGTGCTGGCCCATTCTGCCCATGCATTAACCAGGAACTGGGGCCTCTGTAGAGGAACCAGGAATGCCAGAGCCAGAGTGATTCTGGATCTTGGGGTCCTGCTCTAGAAGTGTTTTCTGGAAGCTGAACTTTGTAGATGCTCCAAGCAGCAGGAATGATAAAGCTTACCAAGAGCTCAGGGCCCATAGACTTAACTTCTGGCCACATCACCATAGCCTACAGGAATCAGGAAGACCATCCCCACGGGCTTGTCACCCACCTCTCCTCTGCATGATAGTGTTGAAGCTGCAGGCAGAGACCCACGAGTGGGTTCCAGTGAGCACTTTAAAAGCAGATGAAATAGAAGAAGGACGTATTTCAGTGATGGCTCAGTTCTAGGTTTACATAAGTATTTTGTGGGTACTGAGTTAGAGTCCCATGGATTCTCCCTAGGAGTCACTGTTGAACTTTGGTTATTTAATCCGAAAGCCTGCAAAAAAAGTTACAAGTCTGGTGTTTCATGTGTTAAGAAGGAAATATGTGCCTCTGTAATGGTCATTATTACTTTGAATAATGTTGTAGTGGTCTGAATAGGTTTGGCCCCCATAGACTCATGTGTTTGAATGCTTGGCCCACAGGGAGTGCACTATTAGGAGGTATGTCCTTGTTGGAATAGATGTGTTCTTGTTGGAGAAGTTGTCATGTGGGGATGGACTTGGCCAGTTTTCGCCTGTTGGTTTCAGAACAAGATGTAGAACTCTCAGCTCCTTCTCCAGAACCAAATCAGCCTGGATGCTGCCATGCTTCCCACCATGATGATAATGGATTAAACCTCTGAACCTGTAAGTCAGCCCCAATGAAATGGTGTCTCTTTACAGCAATGGAAACCCTCACTAAGACAACTGTATTCTTTTCCAGTCAGATTGTTCATTTCTGAACATGTCATTTCTGAAATTGTTCATAGGTCAAAGACCCTGGGACACCAAGTCTCCTGATCTTGTTCTTTAAAAACAAAAACAACTTTCCACTATCTCTGACCATATATATTCCTTCCTTTTTACTTCTTATTATCTCAAAACCAAAACCCAAATAAAAGGTTATTATGGTCTCACCTCTAATACTTGAATGAATTCCAACATCAGTCTTAGGAGTCTCCAAAGATCTCATTATAGTCTTCTCTTTAGCCACTGGGTCTATTTTGGTCTTTATTTTATTTATCCTAATGTTATAAATTTATATATGTAGGAGTGTGCAGGTCAGGGTCTAAAGGGACTGAGTGTCTCCCTAGATTAAACAGTGCTGCTGATTGGTGAATTGGCTCTGTCTGAAGTCTCATCCTTAGAGACTTAGGGGAAAGTGAATAGGTAAAAGCCGCTGGGTCCTGATGACCTTTGGACGTGGGACGTGTTTTAGTAACCCATCCAACAGTCCAGGTAAGGGTTGAGTGAGTGGTATGCAGTTTCCTCAAGTTAGCAAGGTAGTTAAGTGCACAGGGAAGAGGTGCCTTGAGGGCCATCCTACACAGGCAAGATCCCAGAAGGAGCACCTGCTGAGCTGGCCCCATGCCTGCCTTGCTTCACCTCAGTCCCAGATACCTCAGGGGCAGCCTGAGGTTCGTAGTTGGGTCCTAGATCCTGACCCTAAGACCAAAACAAGACCTTTGGGTTTGTTTGTTTTCTTCTTCTTTTCCCTCGAAAGTGCTCCTGTCTCTCGTGACAGAGATCCCACAATTCCCAGAGCTGCCTGTCAAAGGGATTAAAGTGGTAGTCAGAAGCTCATCCTTCTATCAGATCTGTATTGCTCCCTTCTTCTCAGTTCATCCCCTCACCCTCTGCTGGGTATGGGCAAGGGAGATGTGCACCAGTCAGCCACTGGCCACAGCTGTTGCTGGTGGCCACCTTGGGACCTTTTCTAAAGTGGCTTCTGCTTCTTTTCTTCAGGAACATTGAAGTGGAAACTTCTTAGTTATGTCAAATGTTTTGCTGGAGACACTTTGAAAGGGTGTCTTGCTAAAACAGACATATGAAAGACTGTTTTCCTGAAGCAGACACATGTGAAAGGATGTTTTGATATAGAAAACGCATGAAAGGACACTTGAAGGAGTATAAGTATGACCCCACAGACAGTGGGAGATGAGCACTGAGCTTTGGTTTATTCCACCTTGCTATTCTTCACTAAAAACACACATGCATTGGTTCACCTTACATAGCATTGTTGAGCTCAACTCGTGGTAACGCTGAGAGAAACTCACTCAAGAACTGCTCGTGAGGTTCCTGCGGCAGCTTGCCGCCTCTGAGGCCTTGCCTAGACTGGTTGATGAGCCTGGCAGTTTCTTCAGGATTGAACTATAGCTGCCTGGTGTCTGCTTGCTGAAAGGACTAGACTGTAGCTGCTGGTTCACACCTGGTGTTTGCCTATCTAGAGGACTGGTAAGCAACTGCTGAATCATATTTGGTGTTTGCTACAGGACTGAACTGCTGTCAAAGAAGATCAAGCTTGCCCCCAAAGAACTATTGCTGAACAGGTCCACTTCCCCCATAGCCTAATAACTTTTCTCTTCCACTACCTCTGCTGGGTGGTGGGCTAGAGGACAGTTGAACCCTTATTAAAAGTATATTGCAAACATTTATGCCTACAGTACATCAAACAATCCATTTCCTCACTGGAATTTATCTCTGTCTGTGTCTCTGTTTCTATCTCTGTCTCTCCTAGTGAAGAAAATTTACAAGAAAAGTAAGAGAAAGAAGAGAAGAAACTCTTACCTCCCTGGGTAAGGGAGTCTGAAGGGAGACATGAAGTCAGCCCTGACATACTGGGCAGAGTCCAGTGCTCTCAGTCCCCCTGCTTGGTTCTACATCATTTAAAGTCCAGAGCCTGCAGAGACCCCAGATCCCTGCCTCTTCTCGGGAGGTCTTACTCCAAAGGGAAGGTGTGTTTTTCCTATGGGACTCACCTAGACATCCCAGCCACAGAACGGTAGGATTTCAGACACCTGGTGGGAAAACAAACTCAGGAACCAGAGTCAGAAACTAGCACCTCTCCTTCCCTGGCATTCTTAACAATGTCAGGTATGTGAATGAGTGACTAGTGTTTGTCACTTTCAGGCTGCTCTCTGTACGAGGAGGCACATTGAGATCCAGGTTTTAATTGTGTGTGATTTTAGCTGAGATGGTGTTAATGTATTTCCTTTGCCACTTCAGCGCTTCCTTCTTTTCCATCCTGGTGAAATTATCTGGAATGCTTCTTTCTTAGGGACAAAGAGAAAAATGCTGACCCGGCTCCTCTCCCACTGATTGATGCTAGGAATCCTTCAGGAGCTGCCAGATGGCTGCGAGGGCTGCTCTCCCGCCACCTGCCCTCCTAATGCTATGTGTGCCTAGCAGAAGGCTTCCTGCTCTAGGCTGTACCACCGGGTGGACATCAGGCGTGTCCCCAACTGAGGAGATCTGCAGTAAGGCCTACTCCTGTTTCCAAAATGACAGTTCTACCTTCTCTCAGCCTTTTGAAGAAAGGAGCAGCTTGGCATCTCCCAAAGGCATTAAGGGACAGTTTTAACCTCAGAGAGACAGAAGAGTCTCGAGAGAACTGCCTTCTAACTGGTTGATGGTGTTTTAAATTGTTTTCCTTTTCATTCACGTTCTTTTCGATATAAACATAAAAACACCACTCCTACAAGTGGAGATTTTGCTCCAGGGTTTTATTCTCAGTTGAGAGTTCCTGATTTTTTTTTTTTTATGTGTCCTGACTAGCTAAGGCCATAATGTTGACCCCGACTCACTCCGACTTTTGCTAGACAAATAATAAAAATAAAATAATTTTATTTTCCAGATGTAGACTTTTGAGTATGTTTTTTTTCCAGCTCCAGTTGAGTTCCCACTTTGGAGATAAGCTTTCCCCATTCCCCAATGGAGAACAGGAGAACAGGACATCAGAGCCTGGCCGTGCCTGCTGGGGACTGATCAACAGTCTTTTTATCCCTTGTCCAAGTCTCTTGCTCATTCTGTGAAATCTTTGATCATTCTGGCATCTAGTAGTAAATTGAATAAGTAAATGCTTTCCCAATCTTAAAGTATTAAACTGTGAAAACATGGGGCTGGAGAGATGGCTCAGTGGTTAAGAGTGCTTCCTGCTCTTCTTCAGTTCCTGGCACCCAAGTTAGGTGCCTCACAACTGTATATATAATCCCGCTCCAAGGAATCTAGTGCCTCCTTCTGACCTCCATAGGTACCCCCAATATAGGTCATTCACGCACACATTCACATATACATACACATACACTCATATACGAACACCCGTAACAGAAACTTTAAATTATCACAAAGTGCTTGACACTGCACTGTGCCTGGCACCTGACGAGCTTGGCTGCTAAGGCTCTGATACCCTGCTGCCTCCACATGCCCTCCTGTCTGCCTCCTATCAGCTGGACAGATGCTAATTTTCTTAAGGTGTTCTAAACTTGGAAGACCTCAGACCTCAAACTTGCTTTACTCAAATGTGACTAACTGTTCACATACCTTCTCCTGGTTTTTTTGGGCCTTTCCCTCAATGCCCATCAAGGAGAGGAAGTGGCTTGTGTTCCCTGTTTGCGCCCTCCAGGTAGGTGATCTCAGAGAACTGGGCTGAAATGAGACTTTCCTGTTGAACAATTCACCTCTTTGGGTGCACTGTGTGTACCAGGCCTGATTTACCAGCACACATTAGTCGTGGATACCATCCTGAGCACCCCATCTTCTATTTCAGGCATTTATTGGGATCCAACATCACTCTGATTCCTAAATGCAATTCCTAAGTCCTCCCCACTTGTTCTGTAATGCTCTGAGTTTGGAGTTTTCTATGCCTCTGAGTGCCATTCTTTCCGGCTGTGAGGCAGCCTCTCCGCCTCAAGCAGATAAGTACCTGTCTATCCTCTGTGGACCCCATCCCGGCCCAGTGACAACTCGCAATGTATGTAATGCTTTGGTCCAGATGTTCTCTTCCTCTGCTCCCTACCCCCTAACTGAGACTTCTTTCAAAGCAAACATACTTGCTATGGTAATGTGGTAATCTTGATCACCAACTTTGTTCACTGTTTCTGTGTCCTGACTGGCGTGTCCTGCTCCTGCTCCACGCCGTCCCTGCTATGTGGCCTGACCCCATACAATCCTAAGACAAACAAACCATCCCTCCTTATGTTGCTTCTCTCAAGGTTTTTGTTGAAGGAAAAAGAAAATAACGACTACCCTCCGCCTCCTAGGAGAGTTGTGGGACATGGGTCATTCAAAAACCTGTACAAGTCATAGCAGCTTTACTTGTAAATGGCATTTAGTGGGTGAATGATTGGACCAACTGTGGTATCACAGTGTCACAAAGTACTGACAACAAGCCAGAAAAATAATAATAATTAACTGACACGGTGGCAGCTTGGGTGTCAGTGGCACAGTGCTGAGTGGAACCAACAGATTTCAGAGCTACATGCTGCAGGTTCTGTTCCCAAGACAGCCTCAAACCGGCAGAATTATACAAATGGAAAACAGGTGCAGACTTGGGGAGGAGGCATGCCATGCTATGACCCAAAGGGACAGCGTGAGGGATTTTTTCAGTGGAACAATTCTGATACACACCACACTCACATGTGCAACACATGCTCACACATACTCACATGCTCATGCACGTGCACACACATTCGCATATATCATGCACATGCACACACCCATAATCTCACACATACATATATAACCTGCTCACACATGCTCATGCACATTCACACCACACACATGCAAAACATGCTCACATACCACACACATGCACACACATGCTCACATACCACACACATGCACACACATGCTCACTTACACACACATGCTCACATACCACACATTGCCACACATGCTCACATACCACACACATGCACACACATGCTCACATACCACACACATGCACACACATGCTCACATACCACACATGCACACACATCCTCATATACCACACACATGCACACACATGCTCACATACCACACACATGCACACACATGCTCACATACCACACACATGCATACATATGCATACACACATGCTCACACAACACACACAAACACACGATCACACACACCATACACACAGGCACATGCACACATACACACACACACACACACACACACACACACACCACACACACACACTCTCTCTCTCTCTCTCTGTGGATAGTCCAACATCCATTTCCTTTCTGATGTTTGTTGTGTGTGGTCACTCAACATGACTTGCCGTGGGAAAGAATTGGGTGAAGAGTCTTTGGCTCTTTCTCTACGATTCTGCAAATTCCTGTGAATATATAATACTCAAAATAAAATATTTCTTTCTTTTTAAAAGACCTTCTTTCATTTTCCCTTATCATTGTCTTCAAGCCCATACCTGCCCTGATCTCTCGTGGAGTTGGGGTGATTTGGGAAAGGCAGTCTTCTGTCAGCTTCAAGGTTAGGAACAGAGTTACACACTTGATTTCTTTTGACTCCAGTGAGTCCATTTTCTCAACTCATAATCATGTTTGGGAGCTCCTGATTCTCAAGTCTGTGCCTGCTCTTGGGACATTGTATCCTAAGTGGATTACCTACCCTGTGAATTGTGATGATAAACTAGATTTGTTTTTGTTTATCCTAAGCCTAATCAGCTTCACCTTCAAGTTGGAGAAAGACCCTGGAATTCAATTATCGTAGAACAGCTGCCTCATTTTAGAACCAAGTCTGCGCTCGCTGAGCCTGCATCCCTTTTGATGATCCCAGCCTCCACCTTGTCCTGGGCACCAAATACACGGTGGTTGTCCCCACCTCGGAGCCTGAATGAGCTATTCTAAGTTTTGATTAGTTTTACAGGCCCTTCTTTCCCCTTCAGAAACCTAGCTCACTCTGCCTACACAGATCTCCGAAAGAGAAAGGGCTTTCTGCTCCCCCACTCCACCCCTGCCCTTACCACCATTGAACAGGTCTTTTGCAGCTTGACCTTGCAACTACCAGGAAGGTAGACAACCAGACCACTGGTGTCCTTCCCTTCTTCCTGGCTCCTTACAAACAGACAAGACTCATTTGGACACAGCCCACATGTTGTGGGTGGGACCCAGAGTCTCTTAGTGGATAAAGGCAGTGCAGGCCTGCTGACTCCTGGACACTTGCTGGTGGTCCACAGTTCTGGTTTGTTCTTTGGAGGAGTCTGGCAAAACAGCAGCAGGCCATGAGACATCAGTCATCTGAGATGCTCAAAGAAGGCTAAAGAGCACCTGTCTCCCTGCTCCCTTTCAGGTCAGTTCTTCTGGAACTGTGGAAGTCAGGCCGGAAAAAGGAAACATCTTAGACTCTGCCTTTCTATGCTCTGATATTTTAGAATTCTGAAGTGTCATCCTTCTCCTGGTGTAGCGTGGCTAAGCCCCCGAAGGTGTGGGTAGTTAGTGTGACCTGGAAAGTACTGTAAGGAGTCTAAAACTTCCCAATGTGTTAAACCCCTCCTCCAACCACACTCTCACAGGCAGATGCAAGACAGATGCACAAACACACAAACACACTCCCTCCTGTCTTCTTTCATAGTGACAGCAGGGACTTACAGGCTTTCTGATGCAAGTGTTAGGACTGGGTCCCTTTTTATCTTTTCTTTTCTTCTTCTCTTTTTTTGGTACTCCCTAACATCATGCTCCTATGACTATGGAAAATAGTGAGATGGTGATTAGCTAAGGTCACAGGGTGAAGCCGTGCCACCCCTAGCTGCATGGCTTTGGACAAGCCTTGTAAACTCAGCTTCCATTCCTTCATCTCTAAACAGGGTAATGGATAGCATCTGTCACACGTGCTAGAAGAGACTGTGTGCAAAGCACCTAATCCAGTGCCTGGCATTTACCAAGCCTCAACAAACCTAAGTTATTTTGACAGCGCTGATGGCGGTGATAGTAACTATGAGTGTTTCTGAGGCATTCTGTGGCTTTGCTTCAGACACCACTTCCTCCAGGGAACCTTGCCTGATGCCACAAGGGCAGAAAAGGGCTCTTCCTTTGGTCCCCTTGGAACCTATAGACATTTTTCTTCAGTGTCTGAGGGAGATTGGTGCCAGGCCTCTTCACAACTCCTTCTGCATGTATTTAAGTCCCTAATACAAAATGGCAGAGTCTTTGCCTAGAATCTATTCAAGTCTTCCTCCTCTTCTTCCTCTTCCTCCCCCCTTTCTCTTCTCCTTCTTCCCCTTCCTCCTCCTCCTCTTCCTTGTTGAGACTTGGAATCATCTCTCCATTACATACAATCCCTTAAACAACATAAATGCTATGGAAATATCCATTTTTGGTATTGTTTAGAAATAATGACAAGGGAGGATGTGTACTTACTCAATACAGACACAGTCTTTTAAAAAGTACTTTCCCGCAGTGGTCCTTGATCTCCCTTTATACTGTGATTCAGCTGGCAGCCTGAACTGAGAGCTGTGACCTGGCTCATCCCCATCACTCATCACCAGGGCTCAGCACAATGACTGACAAGCAGTCACTGCTCCAGAAACATTTACTCGTGAGTGAATGGGTAAAAAGATGAATGGGCGAGGGTCAGTGAGGTGGCTACTTAGTAGGTAAAAACCCTTGCTTCGAAAGCTTGTGGCCTTGTGTTCAGTCCCTAGAAACCATGGGAAGGCAGAGGAAGAGAATCAACTCCACAGTGTCCCCTGAGGTCCATTTACATGCCATGGCATCCATGTGACCATGTATACTTTATACACACCCAGTACTGATGAAGCTTAAAGGAAGGAAAATAAATGACTAAAAAAGATAACATCTGAGGGACTCAACAGCCACTTTTCATCATGACACAAACCTGTCCTTGGTCCCTTGCTTTATTTTTTCTTCATATCTCTATCATTTGTATATCTATATATCATCTCTATATCTCTATATCTCTATATCTCTATCTCTCTATATTTCATCATTATCTATCCATCCATCTATCTATCTATCTATCTATCTATCTATCTATCTATCTATCTATCTATCTATCTTAGCTATGGCTATAGATAGCTACATATCTATTCTGGATCATAAGTAACTCAGGCCTTTAACTCTATATGTAGCTGAGGCTAACTTTGTACTCCTTATCTTCCACCTTCCCAGTGCTGGGGTTACAGGTGTGCTTATCGATTATCTATACAGCTTATCTATATCATTGTCTGTAGCATTTCCTCTCCAGTCTCTGCATCCTCTGTGAAACTTTCTCTGATTGCTGCATCCCTTCTTGGGTCTCACTTGTCTGACCTTATTTGGCACGGGCCGGGGGTAGCTTA
Organism: Mastomys natalensis; assembly: GCA_021653895.1. Taxonomy (NCBI): domain Eukaryota; kingdom Metazoa; phylum Chordata; class Mammalia; order Rodentia; family Muridae; genus Mastomys; species Mastomys natalensis. Next base: position 87,879 of record JAJTUV010002840.1, on the reverse strand, counting down.
TTGTGTCCTTTCCCCCCAGCTACAATTCTCAAACGACAAGGGCATTCTCCCTCCTGTCTCTGTTTCTAGAGTGCTTGGTAAACTTCAATAGATGCTCATGGGCTAAGGATCAGAAAATTACACAGGAGGCAACTGGGTGAGGACAGGCATGGGCAGGAGCCAGGGGATGCTGTGTCTCCACCCATCTTGAATGGGGCCCTGGGGCAAGTTTCTTGCTTTCTCTTATTATCTGAGGAGCCGACCTCAGAGGTTGGGTGTGAGGACTGGCGCACAGAGTGAGTGACAGGCAGCACTGTCTGCTTCTATGGTTTTTCCTTCTTCCCCTGCCTCCACTCCTATAAAATGCCATCACTGAACTAGTTCCACCACGCTGACCTGTCAGCCATGTTAGCTTGATCCTCACAGTGACCCCACAAGCATCACCCCTTGGCATGTGTGCAAAGAAACCAAGACTTGGGCATGTTGGTGGTGTGCCAAAGGACCACAGCTAGAAAGAAGATGGCAGAACCAGGAGGGAAGCCCAGGCTGTCACCTGAGCCACATGAAATGCTACATGCTTCAGGTCTAGCCTTTGCTTTGCTTTCTTGTCTGTGATATGGCTGCTCATTTAATCTTTCGATTTCTTTACAATGAAGCCATCGGGATAGGCAGTCACTCCCGACCACAGGCTATGATCATCCACCCATCTTCCATCTCTTCCAGGGCATTGACTTAAACATCAACAAGGTGACTGCCACTCTCCTGCCTGAGAGTAGCCCTGTGTGGCTGCTGAGTGGTGTGAGACTGACAGAGGGTGGTAGGGAGAGTGCTCAAGGAGGGTGTGGTCCTGGCTAAGAGCGAAGGGAGATGGTGGCATGGGTGAAGTGGAATGGGGGTGTGGCCCTTGCATCTAGGTTGAGCATGCAGGTGGGGGCAGTGTTCAACATGGCTGTCCCTGGACAAAGGGACCTATGAGCAGATATGAAGAACCCATGGTTTGGGAGGCTGTGGAGAGAGGGTGGTCTTGCTTCAATGCTGTGGCTGCAGCTGGTTATCTGAGCCCCAGCAGAGAAGATCCAGCAACAGTAATCAAGACGTTCCCTCTTTTTCATAGAATGAAACAGCTGTCTTCTCTCCAGGCAGGAAACCCAGTCTTTAATACTCAGCCCTGAAAGGTGACTCTTCTGTTACAAGACTCTGAGTCCCCAGGGAGGCTATCACTCTCCTCTGTGTTCCCTCAGCAGGAAAAATGAGAGGAGACTGTAGAGAACCCTTGGGGAGGGGTTCAAACATTTCACGTTGTCATATTCCACGGGTGGGGAGTACAGGACATCAGCATCACCACTGTCTTCCTTTAGGCAAGTATCCTCCCGACCCTTGAAGCTGAGAGGAACTGGAGAGGGAGCCACTCTTAAGGGATTGGCTATCTTGGCCAGGGGCAGTGAGGTCTGGATACATGCCCTTTCTCTGGAGGAGGCCTGGGGGCTTTCCTCTGAGGTGTTTCTTGCAGGCAGCTCTTGTTCCCTGCTGGCCTGGCTCACCATGCCGTATCCTGTTAGAAGCCCACTAATCTAATAGAGACCTGGCTCTATGGGAGTCATTTTGTACAGTCCTCTCCCGGGAACCTTCATTCTCCAAACCCACAGATAGTTCCTGATGCAGCAGTCGGGCTGGGCAGGGCCAAGGTAGACAAGACATTGCTCCTCTGCCTACTTTATTTCCTGGTTTGTAGCAGTCTGACAACCGCCGTAAAAGCAGCATATAAATTAGGTGTCTGCTGTAAACAGCAGAAACACCATCAATGCTGGGAGAAGGGTCTCCCAAGGCAGGTCATTTCTCCCTCTCTAGTAGCTCAGACCCTACGGCACAGACTCGTTCAGATCTAGGTCCACAAGGCAGGACAGCGGGAGGGTGGGCTAATATCTCCACATCCCTGCATGGCAGCTACCCACATCAACCACAAGCCCGAGCTGAGGTGTCTCCTCAGAGACTCTTCAAACATAGACATGTTTATGTCTTTTCAGGGTAGCTCAGATACAAGTAAGGAACTGGCACCTAGGAAAATAAAGTCTGGGATACAGGGTAGGGACTGTATTTTTAAAACTTAATTTAAATCAACTTCCAGAAGACCTCAAATGAGGTCAGTCGGGAGGAATCCCTACAAGAAAGCAGGCAGACTCAACTCTCAGGAGCCCAAGGACTCTATGCATAGCTCCCTTCTTATACACTGGGCTCAGTTCCATACCGCAGCCTTTACTACCCTGCTTATTTGGAAGCCCATTAACCTAAAAGAGACCTAGCCCTCCAGGATGAAGGACACAGTCTTGGCAGAGCTCTAAGGCACTGTCAGAGCAGGCCTAACCTTCTTGCAGGCATTAGCTACATCTTTGACCGTGGTGGGTAGCTGGCCTGAGGTCTATATGGAAGCACCTGACCCAGCCCTAAGCAGGGACACTCTTGTCTCCTGTCCCTTTTATGCTCGATCCAAACCCTTCAGAAGTCTCAGTCTCCAGGTCCCAAGTCATTCGATTGCCAGACTGAATGGGAGGGCACAGGTACCTACCTGCTAGAGCCGACCATTAGAGTTCATCTGGGCACAGAAGCCAACTTCTTTGACTCAGCAACACCCTCCCCCCCATTCTGTTTCCCCCGCTCATCGCATCCGCCCCCTGGCTGGCTGTGTAAGACTCTCACGGCTGAGTTGTTACTCCACACTTGTTTATATGTTTTCTTTGACTGTGTTAAGTCATTGTGTGTGCATTGCCTTCCCACACAGTGAGAGCCCAGAGAACAGGGGCAAGGGCTGCTCCGGCAGCTAGATCTGCCATCCTGAAAAATAAGAATTTGGGAAGGATTCTTGGGACATCAGAGAGAGTGCATCTTCCTACATGCACGTGGGTACACACACCTGTACCTGTGCATTCGTGCAAATACAGACACTAACTGAGCTGCAGGGCACAAGTCCGGCAGGAGCCGGGTTGCTCAAGGCTATTTAGTATTTTTGCTTATTTTTTTTCTCCCACATGACAGCTGCCCACATATCACATTCGGAAGACCTAAGGGGGCACAACCCAGGCTACGTTAGACAAGTGTCAGGTCTCTTGCATGTTAGACCAGCAAGCTGCAAAGCAGTATGCCAACGTGTGTGTGTGTGTGTGTCTGTGGTGTGTCTGTGTGTCTGTGTGTGAGAGAGAAAGAGAGAGAGAAAGAGAGAGAGACAGAGAGAGAGACAGAGAGAAAGAGAGAGAGTATGTTTGGCAAATTTGACATTTCTAATCACTGGAAGAAAGTTTAGCTGTCTCTGCTTATCCCTGGGAGATTGATTCTAAGTCCTCCCAAAGCTACCAATCCATGGGTGCTTAAGTCCCTTATATGAATTGCCATAGTATTTGCACTGCATAGAACCTATATAGTCTCCTGTATTCTTTAGATCATCCAGAGATTACAATATCTGATATAACAGATGCTATGGAAATAGGTTATTGGGAATAATCAAGAAAATAATGACAAGGGAAAAGTTTATATAAGATCAGTGCAGACTCTGAGTTTTAAAAATTAATTATGTATTTATTTATTTTACATGTGTGTTGTGTCTGTGTATCTGTGCAACATTTGTGGGCTAAGTGCTCACAGAAGCCAGAAAAGGGCATCAGATCCCTCTAGGACTGGAGTTATAGACTATTGTAAGCTACCTGTGGGTGCTGGGAATTGGGCCCTATAGCCATCTCTCCAGCTGCCTGAAATTTTTTTTTTTTTTTTTTTAATCTCTGAGTAGTTGAATCCACTGACATGGAAAGGGGTTTGAGGGAACTGACCTGTCCTATCATTTTGACTTGTAATCAAGCATTTTGTTAAGTCTAGTGAGCAATATGATTTTTTTTTTTTCAGACAGGCCACACAGCATCTCTGGGCTCAGGAAGTGAGTAGGTGACTCCTAAGAACTGATTATGAGGAGCCAATGAGGTCAGAGATGACAATGGGTCTGAATGCTTAGGACTGTAGGACTTTATGACAACCACAGAAAAGATGTGCGATGAACATGGATGGAGTGTAGAGAAGGCAGGACAGAGGTCAAACCCCAGGTGTGCTCCTTAGAGTCACACTGTGCTCTCAGGGCTGCTGCCTCTCACAGTCTGACTCACTTATCTTACTACACATACACAGGTACTCCAAGGGGTACTAGGGTGACATCCTAGGACATTTTTGCTTAGCCTGAGGGAAATAAAGCTGTCCTAGTACAGAAGTTTCCCAGGATTCTGTAGCTTGGACATAAGTTCCCTGTAACTTGAGAAAAGATGCTTCAGGCCATTGGGAGCAGCCCTGTCCCATTGGGTGACTTCATTGCTTCCCATTTTAGAAAAATGGAATTTAGAACCCCTTCTTCAGAATCAAACTTTGATCTAAAAATCGTCTTCCTGGCTGACTGTGCAGTGACATTTTCAAGCTGACCCAAGTCCTCCTTTGCAGTCCTAGCATGGGTCCCTATGGGGCTACAAGGTGTCCCAGTCACTCAGACAGAGCCTGCCTTCCCACTCTTCATCCTGAGAGTTGGAGGGTGGTTTGATTTGGGATTTGGCTAAACTCTGAATGTCAGAATAGCCAGGGTCCCTGTAGGGCTCAATGGTAGGAATTCGCTCAGGACTTTTGCTGGGAACACGAGAGGAGAAAAGGGCATGGTGCCGAGTGTTCCTCCACAGAGTCACCAGGACAGTGTTTCCCCACCTACTTTTTAGGCTTTCGTATCAATTTCAATAGAGAGAAGGCAGGTCAGGGGAGAAGGAGGGCACAAAGGAAGAAAAGCTAAAAGAGCAGAAGAGAATGGTGGCAGGGCCACAGGAGGGAGGGGGGACATGGATGGGATGAAGTGGCACTTGATTTTCTTGCTACTTAGGAGCCAATGGAAGGATTTGTCCTTGGGATCCATCTAGCCCAGAGAGAGCAGACCAGATATGCCCTACCGTTTGAAAGTAGACCTCTGAGCCCCATGCAATATATGTTGAGCAGGGCAGAGACACCTTCCTGTCCACTGTCTGAACCAATCTGTTCCCTGTGACCCAGCCAACGTGGATGTATAAACCATGGGCAAATGTCACATCCCTTTCTGCAGAGAGTGGCACTGGGTATACAGGACCTACTTGGTCAGCACCAAAGGAGAGGTGGCCTCTGAAAGGAGCCCTTCCTTTCTGCCCTGGCCCGAGTGCTGCACACAGGAGGATAGATGCAGGCTGCTTGAGGTGATCCCCACACCCTGGGCTCCATGCCCCTATTTCTGCCTTTCTTGGGTTCTGTCTCAGAAAAGGACTCACACAGAGTGGTGTTTGCAGCGGAGTTGGATTTGTCTGTGTTGCCATGACAATAGTGAGAGCTGCTCCTGTTCTCTCAGCCTCTGCTCCTTTCACAGGCTACAGACCTCTCTCTCTCTCTCTCTCTCTCTCTCTCTCTCTCTCTCTCTCTCTCTCCTCTCCTCTCCTCTCCCTTCCCTCCCTCTTCACTCCCCCATCCTTCTCCCACCCCTCCATCATTATTTCTAATTACCACAGAATCTGGACCCCCAGCCCCCGTTTCTCTTCTTCTGCGTGTGTCTCATCCAAGACTGCTTCCCACACCAGGGCTGGAGCATCCTATGGCCCTCCAGAGTTATGTCTCATTTCCCTCCTGCACAGCCATCATCGAGGACCCCCTCAGGCTCCTCTTTCCCAAAGACCTCTTGCTTTCTATCTTACGGTTCCTGGTCAGGATTTCTCTCCTACAAGCTTTCCCTATTTGACTCTCTCTGACCTCAAACACCAAGGTTCTCCTCAGCATTTATGTGTACTCCGGAGTGCTGATCTGTCCTGTGCATGCCTGGAGTCTACGTGCCCAGCTGGGCCTATGTGTCTAACCTCCTCAGCGCCTGGGCGGTGGTTTTGTCTGTCCAGCTCAGCTTGCCATCTTCCTACCAGATTTAGTCCCGTGGCTGAGTCTTTCCCTCCTAGCCCAGATCTATCTGTCTCCAGGGATGGCATCCTAACCAGACATGTCTGACAGTGCTGCCTCTGAGCTGAGGTGCAGGGCTTTCCTTCTGCGTAGGGTGATTTGGTCTGTGGGTCTCCTGGGGCCATATTTCTCATCACAGGAAAAGAGTCTGAGAACTGACTGGTGTCTTAGTTTGGATTTCACTGCTGTGAAGAGACATAAGTCCACAGAGTTCTGGGAACTCTCTTGGGGCAAGAGACATGTCACCCCTACCAGAACAAAACACCTTCCACCTCAAAGGCTGTCTCGTATGTGTAGGTCTCAGTGGTGTCTGTGGTAAAATATGAGGCATTTATGGCTTCCCACCAGAGGCAGCCCTGATTTGGATCCCTTTATAGCAATGTCACCTGATTCTAAGTGTCGCTAAGCAGTATCTGTCCAGTAGGGTGTGTGTGTGTGTGTGTGTGTGTGTGTAGGACTGAGCCTGGAAGGGCAACCAAGGCAACCTTTGCTCTTAGAAAACTTAGGCAAGAGGAACATCTCTGTGCTATGGGGGAGGAAGAGTATGCAGGGCGGCACAGGAGAAAGGGCAACCTGTCTAAGGACAGGTCTGGAAACTCTTCAGACAAGAATCCAGACAAATCTGGAAAGAGGCAGAAAGTCCATCTCCCGGACCGGACTGACTAGCACTCCAGACTAAGGTAGAAACTCAGGGAGTTCTGGAAGCAAAGGCAGGAGGGAGGCAGTGCCCTTGAATGCTCAGGCACCTTGGCCTCTCACCCCTCTCCTGGCCTCTCCTTGGTTGGAACCTTCAATAGAGCTAGCCTCAGCCGCCTTCCTCCAGGGCAAGACATGCTGGGCTGTGCTCTGGGCTGGCACTGCCCATTTCCTTATCCCACCCTCTACTCACCATTTGTCTGAATTCTGCACTGCAAGCACAGAGGTCCCTCCATGTACACAGGGAATGGGCTCAGGGGCCCCTGCAGATATGATAATTGGAAGATGTTGGAGATTCCTATAGAAAATAGTAATTTGCATATAACGACACATTCCCTGGAGCACTTTAAATCACCCCCGAATGGTTTAGAATATCTAGAGCGATGTAAATGCTATGCAAATAGTTGTTATGCTGTGTTGTTTAGGGAATAACAATAAGACGGTCTACATGTGTCTACAGGTGCATTTTCTCACCTAATTTTTTATAATCCTTATTATTAAAAAACACTTGCAAATAAATGAAAGCATCACACACTGAAATTAACTAGACTCAAAGTTTTTACAACTCAGGGAACTTGTATGCATTTAGAATAGACATTTGGAATGGAAGCTGTGGAGCCTGACATTAAACTTTACACTTTCCGAATTGAATATATTTTGTGTATTTATCCACCACCAAACCCAAGAATTCCTGACAGGATCAGAACTAGAAAAACAATTAGTTTTCTCTCCTCTCTCATTTCTCGTGCCATTACCTGCCTTCAGTCCTTACCCTTTCTTGTTCTGTCATCTTCCTTGTGCACTTACTCACACACACAGTTTGCTTGCATACATAGTACCAGCTAGTTCCACATATGATAAGGAATATGTGGTTTTTCCTTCCCGAGATCTGTGACCTCACTTAATATTGTACATTGCCAAATCCTTGCACAACTCCCAGGACTCAGACCTGGCTGGGAACGGCTAGGACGCTGGGATGGCAAGGGGATGAAAGAAAGACAGACAGGCAAATACTGAATGTGGTTAGCCTGGACTCTTCTGGAAAAACTGCTATCCCTTGGAAGCCCAGCGTGGTTATTATATAGAGTGGGACAGAGAGGCAGAGTCACAGCACATGGCTGAGCAAGGAGGCGGGGTTATTACCTACACATAAACAGGAGGCGGGGTTATTACCTACACATAAACAAGGAGGCAGGGTTTATGGCATACAGCTGGATCCAGGAGGCAGCTTTAGTATCTTTAGGAATAGTCTCAGCAGGGAAGCAGTCTTCAGGCAGTAACATGGCAGGAGAGTGAGGTGGCCATTTTCTGCACAGACTGTCAACACTCACACTCCAGCCCCTGAGGGGAGCTTTGCTATTTCCCTCTGAGCCTCTTCCTGGTAGGGAAGATTCTGCCATTCATCCTGAATCTGAGGCTCTGGGGTCCTTGACATGGGTTCCGCCATGTCAATCATATACAATCACCTGGGAATTTATCAACTCAGGGTTTCCTCTGCTCCCTATGACACATTCTAAGTCCACCAATTTTCCTGCAAAAATATTAACTTTTCTTTTAGAGCTAAGTAGTATTTCATCACACACACACACACACACACACACACACACACACTCATATACACATATATAATTTTCATTAGCCAGTCATCTGCTGATGGACAACTAGGTTGATTTCAATTCTTTGTTATGGTGAACACATCCATACATGTATGTTTCCTTTGGCTGAATCCTTGGATGAACTCAAGAATATGGAGGGACAGTTCTGCCAATAGCCAATGCTTTCTGTCAGAGGCATAGACAGAATATAGTAAACAGTGAAAGATGGTTAGTGTGTCATGTTTCACCAGCTTAGGGCACAGTCTTCACAGATCTTTCGTTTTTTATTGTTTTCCTTTATTTTTACTTTATGTGTATGAGTGTTTCCTTGAGTGGATTGTTGTGCACCATTGAATCGATGCCCACAGAGGCAGGCAGAGGGTGTCCTGGAACTGGAGTTACAGACAGTTGTGAGCCACTGCATGGGTGCTGGGAACTCAGGTCCTCTGGAAGTGAAGTCTGCACTCCTAGCCAGTGCCTCCGTCTTGCCATCAGCAATGGTTTCCACACAGGGCTTTGCCACAGATATCTTTGCTGACCAAATGACAGCACAGATCCATCCCTACCCCTCAGGACACCCATCTTGGATCTGGACATTATGCAGGTGACTTACACTCTAGCTAAGCAGTGAGACTTGAGTTTTCAGTCTCAGCTTCCAGGCCACTGAAGCAGAGTAAATGAGAGTACAGTGTCTTTAGACTTTCCCATCATTCCTTGGTCCTATGCTGTCCTACCCAGCTGTCTCTCAAAGTTCACAAATGAGGTCCCAGGAGATGGTAGCAGCATCAGCAGCTTATGTGGGCATGGTATAAAGGCATTTCTGGCTCCAACACAGATATCTGTATTCTTTGATGTGACTGTTAGTTTGGGGTGGCCACAGTGGAGGCTCAGGGAAATGGGGTTACCGTAGGTCTGAGGCATTGGGCATAATTTTCCTTACAGGGCCTTCTGGGTAAGCATCAGTGTAGGCAGGAGGTAGACAGGAAGGATTGAAGGGAGAACCCAGGAAGTGCCTTCGTGGGGACTTCAAGGGGGAAGGGAGGCAGAGTGGAGGGATGGAATGGTTTAGGAGTGCCAGCGCTGACCTGGCAGGTACCTACCTGCCTGGATCCTGGGCCTAAGATCATGTAGAGCAGTGCCCACTCTGGATGGTCTAATGTGCATATCAGAATGCTTTCTCTAAGAATCTGACTGCCCTGGAAGACTCCTCCCTCTAGATATGTTTTTAAACAGCAAAGCATATTCATATGCTAACATTGACAATGTAAACAATATATCTGATGACCCAATAGCCCTGGGGTGGGTGGGGATCAGCTCTCTGTTTTAAATAGCCTTCGAGGCCAGTCCAAGGCACATGGAGGTGTAAGACCCACTGCTACGCTAAGAGCTGCTAGAAGAGCTACAGCAGCCTCTTGTCCAATGCTTGTGCAGAGGGCACCTCCCTAACTTCACCTAAGCAAGAGGACACTCACATAGCTTTCCTAAGGGTATCCTTAATGATCCCAGCCAGGCGGCTCCGGCTCCAGAGGTTATGCAGTAGCTACCAGCTGCTGTCTTGCTCTTGCAGCTTGCCATGTGTCTGGAGACATGTCACTGACTTCTCTATGTTTCTCCAGCAGAAGATGAAGACTGAACTGATAACCTCTCAGGTTTCTTCTAGACTCCCTTTTCCTTGGTTTTCTTCATTACTCTCATGTCCTTGTCCTTACTAATAAAGAGATAATCTGAGGCAGTAAGGTGATGTGTGTGTCTGGATGTACCCAACATCTGGTAGAGCCTTGATAAATGCTTGTTGACTTTAAAATTGTCCTTACGTTGCTGCTCAAACTTTTCTTTACTTCTTCCTGCCCCGACTCTGTGCTTGCCTAGGGCTCTGGAACCCCTCCTCTCTTACACAGTGCTCTCTGTAGAGTGAGTGGGCATCCTTACAACCACAACCGTAGTCTGGAGGGGAGAAGAGTCTCCAAATACTTTCCTAAGAATAAGAGTGTAGACTGAAGGGTTGGATTGGTGCAGTCAGCACCAGACTTTGCAGTCACTGGAACGCCTGAGGACACGGTGACAGAGCTGGCTCCATGGCCCCCCCTCTTTCTGAGCCCAAATTCCCTTTCCTCTTCCAAGCTTAGCTAACTCCTCAGAGGAACAGGTTGGGTATATCTGAGCCCACTGGAGGACCCTGCTTCCTCACTGCCTATCGCCTCCGACTCTGCCCCCTCCCACCCAGCCCAGGGCGCCTCTGCCAACTGCTGGTTATTTATATCCCGGAGCAGCTGCTGACAGACAGCTGTGAGCTGGGAGGCGTCTGACAGGGACAGAGCTAGGCAGAGATGACAGGGTGGTGGGTGGTGCTGTCATTCTTCGCAGGGACTACTGGGCACAGCTTCTCCTACTTTCACCAGAAAGGTGAGCCTGACAGTCTGACAGGGTTTCTGGCTAGGGGTCTTCCAAGGAAAGGGAACAAGGGCTTGAACCCCATATGTAGGAGGCAGCTGCCGTTGCAATAAGAAGCTTGATTTTGAGGCAGGATGGGAACACCAAGGCTTATCTGGATGCTTACACATGGCACCTGCTCAGGCTATGTGACCTTGCAAAGGTCGTACAATGTGAGTCTCAGTAAGCTTGACGAGGGCATGACAGTTCTCTAAATTCTCTTCTGCCTGTGTTAGTGGAGAGGAACAAGCACAAACTCTTCCGCTTGCTTGCTGTGTGACCTTGGATAATATATGTAACTTCTCTGTGCTGATTGCGTTTCTATAAAGTAGTGGTTCTTAATAATACCTCTAGGGTTATTAAAGACCTCTAGGGTCTTTATAGGCATGAATAGATTAATGGGTACATGTGAGGGGGATAGAAGCCATGCTTGGGGGGACTTTTAATATACATTGCAGAGGAAGGGGCTTGTTTTTTTTTCTCCCACATTTATGTACCATCAGGTAGGTAATCAGTAGATGGTGAAAGGTACGGGATAAACCCAAGTCCTGGCCTCTAAAGCCTTTGCCTGAAATCTCTTTGGGGCCATTGTTGGCTTAATACAGCTGGACTAGCACTGGAATTCCTACTTGGCAGGTGAAGAAGGCGAGAGCACCATTGGGAGTTTCAGGCTAGCCTGGGCTACATAGTTAGTATCAGGCCAACAAGGGCTATCTAGTAAGACTCTGCCTCAAAATAAACAACCACAAAAAACTACTAAGTGATGTGGAGAGATGGCACAATGCTTGCTGCTCTACCACAGGACCAGCGTTGTGTGCCCAGCACCCACGTCAAACCATCTGTAGCTCCGGGCTTGGGGCATCTGAGGCTCTCTTCTGGCACCTATGCACACATGTGCATACTCACACACAGACATATAAGTAAAAATTTTAAAATATATATTTTAAGCTAGAGAAGGGTCAGAAATAGTTGTCCCCCTTTCCTGCCTGTTTCCGCTCTCCCCTGTAGCTCTTTCTTCCAGCCCTTCTCCTGTTTAACTCCATCTTGTTCTGTTTAAAGACACATTCAGGTCTTGAAGAACTCTGGGGACAGACAGCTAAGCCCACAACACTAGAGGGCTGTCAGGGCAGGGTGGATTCTGAGAAGGTGGTGACCTTGGGGTGGGGAGCTGGTGACCCGCTGGCTGTGTGCCCATCACATGAGCACAGACTCGCTGGGTTTCAGCTGCCTCTTAGCCAGTGTCTAGAGCAGCTGAGGCTGGTATGCATGATCTTCCATCTTTCTTACCAACCTTGGCCCTCCTGTTGAGAGGAGTGTCTCCCCTCAAAGAGGAGGGAGGGAGAGAGGGGGAAAGCGAAGGAGCTTTTGGTTACCATGGAAACCACTGGAACACAAACTCAGCATTAGCTTTTAATCCTTGACTTGCAGTTATACATTCATAACCACAACTTAAGTGAAAATACACACACGCACGCACACATTCACATGCACATGCACACCTTTAAGAACAAATGTTGGCTCACTCTAATGGTGGATCCAGGTTTGAAGTGAGGCTGAACGGAATCTGCCCCACTTAAAAGCCCTTGCTGTCCACTCCTCATCCTGGAAACCCAGGCACTGAATCCAACGCCCTGCCATCACCCAGAAGTATGCAGGGAGTGTTGCATCCTCAAAGTCCCTAAGGCTTTGCTGAATCATGATGGCCACAGGCAGAGGTAAGGATGTTTGCTTTGTCATTATTGGCCAGGGCCACAACTCCCAAGAAACAAGCACCTAGTGTCGGGATTGACACATGCAAGTGAAAAGTGTTAGCATTTGACAGAATGCTAACAAAAAGTCTGTTTCCCCATCATCCAGAGTCACACAGCACAAGCAATGGAAGGTACAGCACAAATTATCTGCTGCGATAATGAAGGTCGCCGTTTACTCACGGTCACCCCGGGATGCTGTCTTTTTAAGGGAGGCTCAGAGAGAAGAGAGACTGATATAAGACCCTGTCACTAACACTGCTTTCACCAAACACTCGGGCCACAGGTGGCTGACCTCCCAATGTCACCGGATGGCTCAACTCAAACGCTGTGAGGATCCTGGTCTCTGTATCCTTTTTCCACTTCAAGGTTGGGTTTTCATCTCCTCTGCGTACACTTGGAAATCGTCCCTGTTCGCCCGAGAATCTAATTACCACTACCTTCTAAGCAGCACTTGGCTTCTGTTATGCAAATGTGTCTGTGATTGTGTCAGGCAGGTTTGTTGTGTTCGGTTTCCTCCCTTGCACCCCCACCCCTTTCAAACTAGAGTTGCAGCTCCCTGCTTTTCCTGGAGAAAGTTCCTAAGATACCGTCATCCCCCTCCCCCTCCAACCAGGAAGTCACCTTGGTTACCCACCATGGATCCCAGAGCCAGGGCAGGCTTGTCTTGGGTAAACAGAAGGAAAAATAAACAGCTGGAATGAGAATTTATTTTATTTCTTTACAGGTGCAATCAGAAGGTTCCAGATAAGCTCTGGGGACAGCTGTGAGGGCTGAAGGAGGTTGGCTCTGAGAATGGTTGCTATATCTATATGGAAAATGGGCCCCATTGCAGACCAGAGGAACATCCTGATCCCGTGAAAGGCAGTAGAGGCATGCACTGCTTGGTGCCAGACACATTTGAACAGACTCGGTGGGTTAACTAGTCCTAAGCCAAGGAATCCTTGGTTTCCATTACTAAAAGCTCCCTTGTCTCTCGGGATGGAAGCTATTGAGTAACTGGCTTGTTTTTCCCTCATAGATTTAATTAATGGCATTGTGCTTCTAGGGTCTCTAAGAGACAGTCCTGGTGGGAAATCCAGGAATGGCCTCCTGACCTGACTCCTCAAAAGGCAGGGAGTCCCAGTTTAAAACACAAACCTATCGTTCATTTATTCACTGGGAAAAAAATCCCACAACAACTGAGTGCAACTGGGCATCTTGGTGCCTGTCTATGATGCCATCGCTTGGGACTCAAAGGCAAGATCAGGAGTTCAAGGTTATCCTTGGCTACAGTGCAAACTCAAGACAAGACAGGGCTATGTGAGACTCTCAAAATAAATTTAAAAACCCAAGTCCCTAATAAATTCTAGGCAGTATTCTTGGTATGTGAGCTTCCAATCTGAAAGAGACATTCACAAATGAATGAAAATGTTGTAGCCGGTAACAAGTGGGCGACCCAGCAGGAAGAGCAGAGCGTTCTGAAGGTGCAGCTTGGAGAGGTGATTTGTTTTTTCTGGAAGCACTTAGATAAAGGAGAGCACCATCACCAGATGCAAAACCCGAGCTCAGAAGCTTAAGGCTGACTTGTTCTGTGCAAAGGGCTCCTGTGACAGGCTGGGCTCAGGTGTGCCTGGGTGTTCAGGGCAGTTGGCAGCAGTGGGGCCGGAACTAGGGAAAGCAGGTGGAGACAGGTCAGCACTCAGATGGTTTGGAGGTCATCTACGGATCTTGGAGTTTGCTTTGAGTGACAGGGTCCTGAGCAGCATTGGGAAGTTTTGAGCAAAGAAGTAAGTGGGTATATCTTCTAAGGGCCGAGCTCCTGTATGGCCGACTGTGTGAAGGAGAGCTTGTGGATGAAGTAGGTAGAGGGCTGCTTGGGGACACAGGAGAGGGGCTCAGACAGGAGCAGGTGGTCCAGGTGGGAGCAGAGGGCCTGAGTGGAAACAGCAGCGAAGGCAGGAAGTCCCAGGAACCAGGATAAATGCCTTCAGAATGTGTGGGATAGAGGTAGAGGGATTCAGGGGCAATGCCTTGTCTGAACAATTAGAACTACTGTTGACTAAGGTGGGTAAGGATGCAGGAGGAGAGGCCAGGGGAGCAAATCAAAGGCTTATCTGGGGATGCTGGGTTTTTGATTCCCCTGAGATAACTAGTGAGTGTAGAAAGATGTTCAGCAATTGAGACCTGGAGCTCAGGAATCTGGTATACAGCTGCACACAGTTGCACACAGCTGCACACAGCTGCACACAGCAGACAGGACTTACTATAGTGAGGGTGGATGAGCTCACTTGCTCCGTGAGTGCTGCCAGGATTAGCATTCAGCAGTTGCAGTGGGTCAGTGAAAAGGAAGGATGAACCATCAAGATAAACGGAGGCCTGGATTTCTGAGTCCCCCACCTACAAAACTCTCAGATCTTGGAGGAGATAAACTAAGGTTGCCTTCTGTAACCTTAAAAGGAAATAGACAGGACAGAGCTGAGGTGACTTGCATGTCCTTCGTCCTAGGTGTCCCATTTTTTTTTTCTTGTCTGAGAATAGATTCCAGAAAGCCCAGTACTCAGCCAATGTCACTGAGGTCACAGGGAAGGCTGGGTGGGCATCTCATTCCCCTGGCCTGTCTTCAATGTACTTGTGCTTCTCATGGGCGATTTTGCTCTTCTGGAGGTCTATGAGCATGGTGCCAATGTGCATCTTAACCTCCCAAGTATGAGCATCTGTGGTGTGCCTGGCAGAGAAAATATGTGGGTATAGGCAAGTTTTGTGTAGGTGTGGGTTCCAGGTGTTGGCGTGACTTGGATGTTAATGGGTCAATGACATTATGTTTAGCGAGGTATTTTAAAAACAGAACACATATAAAAACAAGCTTAGGTATCGATGGTTCTTGAAGAGGCTCCAGGAGTCCAAATCCTATGCCTCTGTTTCCTCTATGAGCCATACTTCTGTATGTACAGTGGCTGCTAGCTAATTCAGAGTTTGTAGGCACCTCAGAAGGACCATGAACGCTCACTTGCTTCTCTGTCCTCCCGTGCTCTCACAGAAGTGGTGTTGGGCTTGTAAAGCCACTGGAGCTATTTTCTGCACAGTGTGGTGCTGCCTCACACCTTTGAAACCATTCTTCTGTCATGTAATGTAAGGTAGCTATTTTCTTTCTGATCTTTACTGTTATTTTGATATAGCTATATAATTTATTTGCAGGACAGTTCATCTTGTTATATTTTAGGTTCTTTGAACTTTCTGATAATTTTTTTTTTTTTTACAATTTCACACAGTAAAATTCCCTTTTTTGTGATGTTTGTGCAACTTGTCCTGAGTCTGCCACCACATCTGAGATATAGAACAGTTCCTGCCAGAAATTCCTTTGTCCTGACAATTTTATGACAGCACCTTTCCTTACCACTAACCTGGCAACCATGCATCTATTTTTATTGTCCCTATAGCTATGCCTTCCAGAAAGTCATGTTCAGAGATCAAATTTAACATTTGGATCTGACATCTATCAGTTCAGAAACATATCTAAGGCTCATCACAGTGCTGCTGTTGTTTCAAATTGTGCTTCTTTTTCCTTGCTGAGTAGTATTCCATTCTAAGTAGGTGCTGCAGTCTATTATGTGTTTGCCAGCTAGAGAGCATCTCGGTTCTTCTAGCTTGGGGAACATGAATAAAGCTGCTGTGCACGTCTACTCTCGGGTCTTTGTGTGAATATGAGTTTCTGGTATTGAGCAAAGAAGAATAGAGTTATACATGCTATAGTCATGGTGTGTGAGGTGTGAGGTCATGGGAAGTGGTCCAAGTGCTGTCCAGGCAGCTGAGCCATCTGTTCCTTCACCCACAATGTCCCGGAGCTGCAGATGCTCCTGGCCTCCCCAGCACTGGTGCTGTTCCTCAC
The DNA here is from genome assembly GCA_021653895.1 of Mastomys natalensis. Classification (NCBI taxonomy): domain Eukaryota; kingdom Metazoa; phylum Chordata; class Mammalia; order Rodentia; family Muridae; genus Mastomys; species Mastomys natalensis. The sequence goes on along the minus strand of JAJTUV010002840.1, from coordinate 71,587 downwards.
ACTTAGTTATTTGCTGTTGCAATAGATGTACACACTGTTAAGTTAGCTATCCCTCTAATGACCGAGGCTATAGATAACTTTTTTTTTTTTTGTTTTTTCGAGACTGGGTTTCTCTGTGTAGCTCGGCTGTCCGAACTCCTCTGTAGACAGTGGCCTCGAATCAGAAATCGCCTGCTTCCTCCATGGTGGATTAAAGCGTGCGCACACGCCGGCTATAGATAACTTTTTGACTTGGTTCGTATCTGTGTCCTTTTTGATTTTTTTTTTTTCCTATTGTTTTTTTAAGTACTTATTGTTAAATTCTGTTGTTGTTTTTTTGTTTTGTTTGGAATTTTTGTTGTATCTTGTTTTTGAGACAGGGTCTCACCCTGTAGTCCAAGATAGTTTTGAGCTCATTGTATAGGCCAAGTTGGCCTCAAATTCATAATCCACCCACCTCAGACTCCGAGCGCTAAATTCCAAGTATGTGCCACCCTGCCCAGCTAATTGTTATGATCTGAGAGGTCTTTATATATTCTGAATCTAAGCTTTGCCAAATGTGATTTGCAAGAATTAGTTCCCTGCCTATGGCTTGTGTTTTCCTTTTGTTACCAGAATCATTTGCAGAACAAGTTTTGAATTTTGATATTTATTTTTCTTTTGTGGATTGATTTGATTTTTTTGAAATTTCATATAGAAGCTCTTTGCCTAACCAAGATCACAAAGATTCTCTCCTATGCTTTCATCTAGAAATTGTGTGGTCTTATGTTTTATGGATGATCCAAATGTTACATGACCCATTCCAAATTAAGTGTGGTTAATTTTGTAAAGGCTGTGCATTTGGTAATAATAGTGTGTACATGTTTGTGTATACATGTATTGTGTATATGTATATACGTGTATACTGTGTATGTGTGTATGTGTATATATGTATATGTGCATATGTGTATATGTGCATGTGTATAAGTGTATATGTATATACATGTATGTATATATGTGCATATGTGCATACATGTATATGTGTATATGTACATGTTTGTCTGGTTGCTCCAGGACTATTGTTTCTTTTTGTTTGCCTTTTTACTTTTTAAAAAAACACCATTAAGGAAAAAGATGGAGTTTCACAATGAGTTGATATTGTGCAAATGGGAAAAGCCTTCGGAGAGGAAGGGATCAGAGACACGGCCTACCAACTAAGCAATTCACCAGAAGCTCAAAATCAAAGTGTCAAGAGTCCATAAGTCAGAGAGTCTGGCAGAGGCTTTAAAGGAGAACAGGTTCTTGAGCCAAGCTCATGCAGCTCCATCTGGGGAAGAGTGAGCCTCATCAGTGGTCAGTGACACCCTGCATGAGGTCCTCACGTCCCAGGGCTCTATCTCCTCAGACTCTGGAGAGGAGATGGATGCTGCAGCCTGGGGTGGAAGCCAGGCTGACTCATCCGGGCAGGGTGAGCATCTCAGGGAAAGGTTGTTTTATTTGCTCTAACAGCAAATTGCAATAACAGCACCAAGGTGTCTGGTGCTTTGACTTTCCCTTCCTGGGCTCCTGATGGAGACTGGCAGAATCCAGCATCCAGGTAATCTATTGTCAGTCTCAGCAGCCTCCTGTATCTCATTAGACAAAAGCTGAGGGAGATGAGCATCAAAGGCTTGTCAGCCCGGTAGCAGGGCCTGTGAGAGCCAGCAGCTTCCAGGAGATGGCAAGACAGTAAGAGAGTTACCTGGTCCTTCCACCAGTCCCTCTAGCCCTGGGATACAGGATGCTGGTATATACTGTTCAGTTTGGAATGCAGGCCCTTTGCTTTGAGTGACAGAACAAGAGATGGCTATGACAGTCTTTGGAACAATTCAACCCCTAGGTCACAGGCTCCTCGTAGTAGTGTGACATAGAAGGTATTTCTGGGTAATTTAGGCTGGAGCAGTGAGTGTTGGGGTCACTGTGGGGTGATTTGTTTCTCAAAGGTTTACATGTTAGTAGCTTGGTTCCTAGTGCAATGTGTTGAAAGGTGGCAGGGCATTCGGAGGGTGGGCTTAGTAGTGACAGGGTTAGGACCACCTTTATCAAGGGATTCATGTTGGTCTCATGACTGGGTCGAACCTTTGCATGGATTAGTTCTTATGAGGGTGGTTTCTATAAAAGAGTCAGTCTGACCTGTTTTCACTCTCATCACATGACCTCTCTTGCAAATGCTCTGTCGTGTGATGCTGTCTCTTGTGTCATATTGCCTGCCAGAAGGCCATCACCAGGCTCACAGGAGATAGCTGCAAGATCGCAGACTTTCACTCTCTAAAACTGTGAAGTAAACACATTTCTTTGCTTTATAAAGCACACAGCCTGCAGCCTGGGGTATTTCTAATGGGTACTTGCCAAAACTCAGACACTCATGGTCAGAGCCTTTATTTGATTTAAACAGCCCAGGAAAGCAAGATGGTGCCAGTAACTATTGCTGCACCTTACAAGCCAGAGGGGACAAGGCAGCTCCCTTCAGTCTCATTCATAAGGAGGACCCTAATCCCGTTTTTAAGGCCTCTTTCTCTTAAGACTATCATGTTTGGGAGTTTATGAATGTGGGGAGTGGGTGCCAACATTCAGACCACAGCAACACCCAACATTAATACACACAAGCTTGATCCGGAAACAAGCGTTGTCTGTGAAGTTTCTATCTCAGGCTCAAGGCATCAGCCTCTTTGCTTTCTGTTTACATCTTGGATGTATACAGCTCACAGACATTCACACCCACCCACTGCTCTCATAACACGCGGCACGCACTCAGACACCCTTGCCACAAACACATCCGTGTATTCATACTCTTAGCTACATTTGCCCAAATGTGTGCCTCTTCCAGATTCCAAGTGCAGGAAATCTCTTGACCGGAAGTGGTCACTTGAATGCCCACCCTTTTACACACAATCTCTCCAGCAGGCTCCTACCTGGCCATGCCAATGTCCACACAGCAAGTAATCTCTCCCGTCTCCTTCATGCCATTGGCATGCCGCACCTGTCTTGTCATTTGCTCAGTGCACTCTGGCTTCGACTGGGTGAAAGCCAGAGTCTGCTGGCACAGATCCCAGAACAGCAGCCCAGAAGCAACTGTCCAATGGGAATGAGCCTCCACAAGGCACCAGAATGGGTGCCTGCCAAGTCAGGAAGAGCCATCAAGGAAAGAGGCCTCAGGAGGTGAGCTGGCTCCTCTCCCCGAGTGCTCTAAACAGGCAGGATAAGGAAGCATGTTGTGGTTTCTTTCAAGTCCTTCCTTATACTCCTCTGATGTCTGGACACTTTGAATATTCATGGCCTTTATTGACCTAGAGGAGCGAGTGAGACCTGAATGACAAGCCAGCTTAGAGAATCTGAAGTCAGACGGTTCACCAGCCGTCGGCTGTGTATCATAGCTGTGTTTTAGAACTAGTTTGTCTCCAAGGGTTCAAACACTGGATGCTCATTTCCTGCTACAGTGATGTTGGGAGGTGGTGGGACATGAGATGGAGCCTGCTGAGAGGCCCTTAGGTCACTGAGGGATGCTGTCCTAAAAGACTTTGTGGTAGTTCTTGCAGGACTCTTGAACAAATTCTCATAAAAATCTTGACTTGTGACTTGCCTTCCAGCTTCCTTCTTCAGGATGTGAACTCCTCCTTCCAAAGGTGCCACCACCATCATGGTGTCGACCATAGAGTCCTCATCAGAGCTGAGTCAAGGCCGGTGTCATGTCCTTCAACCTCCAGAACCATGAACTCGGTAAACTTCTTTTCTTTATTAAGTTACCTTGCCTCCGGTATTTCATTATATTAAAGAAAAACATAGTAATAATATAATCACTATATTCTCATAAGTCAGAACATGCCCAGAAACCAAAAACCAAGAACCAAGAAACTTAACTGAATAAATAAATGTGAATGCTCATTAGCTGTGAACCAGGACAGACAATGCTTTGTCTCCTGGGGCTTTCTATATATTATAGGGAGCTAATACGAAGAATTTTTGGTGCAATTGTGATCAAAGCAGGTAGGTGGGCAATTCCCTTCCCAGTTCACATGCTTCTGACTCTTCCCTTGCACTGCCTGTCATTAGCAAAAGGACTCCAGCCTTCAGGTCCCTGCTAGTGGACCGTACACTCTTCACTCTTGCCCCGTGCCCAGGAAGTGAGCATCTGCAGCCTGCAGCCAGGGAACCCGAGGTTCTGAGAGGCTGAGCAATCGGTCTGTAGTCATACAGCCGTAAATAGCAGAGCCAGGATTTGATCTCGGGCCTTTGTTTCCCATGCCCATACTTTCTACAGCATACTAAGCTTGCATTTATGTATTATGACCAGCCAGGGAATGCACATTCTAGACGTTTATTGGTTGTCTAAGCCTACATAAACTCATTTTCTATGTCTGTTTCTCAGTGTGAAGCTGCACGCCAGGCTGTATGGACAGAAGGAAGCGTGTTTACTGGGTTCGTTTCACGGCATATAGGATACTTCCGGGAATAGATAGATTACTTTTTAAAAATAGTAATGGCTTCATAAATTTCAAATGGAATCTGGGGTGAAGAGACAAAGTTCTACTTCCGTTCTTAGGAAAAGAAGGAACTTCAAGAAGAGGTGGTCTGAATAAAAGATAAATTAGTAAATAAAAATAAATAAGAACAAAATATTTTTAAGGCTGGGAAACTGGCTCAGTGGGTAAAGTGCTTTCTGTTTTAGCATGGGGACTTGAGTTCAGATGCCTAGCAATCATAACAGCGTGCATCATAAGCCACTCACCAGAGAGGTAGAGACAGTATCTGGGACCTTTCTGAACAGCTAGTCTAGCCAAATCGGTGAGCTCCTGGTTTGCTGACTGTTGAAAAAAAAAAAAGGTGGAGAGAGATAGAGAAAAACATTCAACATTGACTTCTGGCTCTCAAATGCTCACACACAGGCAAGCATGCGCACACACACAAGGTTTCATCATAACATATTTCTGGGGCCAGATGTACAGGTTTCTTCCCCTCATACCAAGATATATTAGCAGATAGCAAAGGTCCTGTGCTTCAACTCAGTGCTGACCCTGTTCCAGCAGAGAGAACCAGATCCTGCAAGTTAAGAACTAGTCTCACAGAAGCTCCTCGTCTTCCTATGTCACTCAAAGCCTCAGATGTGGCTTGTGTCCCTGACCCACATATGTAAGCTGGGGCTCCACTCCCTGACTCTAGGATTAATTTGCCAGGACAGCTCAGAGAATTGAGAGAGAAAAAAACTGCTTACTGCTAGAGGCTGGATGGTGCTACAGGCGCTGGGATGCAGACATTCGATTAAGGTGTGTAATACAGATATGGAGCTTCTAGGCCCTCTTGGCATATGTGGCCTTTCAGTAGTCCCCAGAGATTCATCTCCTCAAAAGTTCTCTGAGCCCCGTCTTCTTTGAACTCTGTTCTTTTGAGGTTTCCAGGAATCATTATATAGACATGACTGAGTGCATCACTGCTGACCACACATTTGGTTAACTTCTTCCCAAAGGTAGGAGGTATGACTTGTTGCTTCAACCTGGTGATCATGACTCAGTCATTCTGGTGAACAACCTTTATCCTGAACAATCTAGGGGTCTCCCACTTTACTAGCATATAGAAGCAATTGTACAAGCCAGGTGGTGGTGGCACACGCCTTTAATCCCAGCACTTGGGAGGCAGAGGCAGGCAGATTTCTGAGTTCGAGGCCAGCCTGGTCTACAGAGTGAGTTCCAGGACAGCCAGGGCTACACAGAGAAACCCTGTCTCTAAAAACCAAAAAAAAAAAAAAAAAAAAAAAAAAAAAAAGAAGCATCGTACATCTGGTGATACAAGACATCACAGTGCCCAGCTGGCTCCAGAACTAAAGCTCTCACTCACAAACCTAACTTTGCTCTGATAATTTCCTCTCTCCTCAATTTTCTCATCTGTAAAGTGAAGTCTGGATGTGATAGGCTCTTGGGTTTCTTCCAAACATGATTTTTAAATGTCTACTCTTTTGCATGGTGCTGAAGGGAAGTGATGACATAAAATTATTCCATGTGCTTACGGACAGCATCACTCCCAGAACGCTATTTCCTGCTCCCCCATGTTCATCTTCCTGTACTTACCCTGAAGGAGTACACAAGTCAAGATGGAGAGGCCTCCCATCTAAGAATGAAGATGTCCCTTATCATTTCTCTCCAACACAGCCACTGGCACTTCACAAAGCCATGGCTAGTCACCCCACCTGTGTGCCAAGCATTTCATGTGCTGGACACTCCCTATGTCTGGGAGGCTCTGAGAAAGAGGGCCTATGAGGACGTGGGTGGTCAGGCTGCCCTGGATTCCTAAACCTGCTGACTGGTGGGAGCAGGATAGACTCTCACTGACAAGTAACACTAGCAATTCAGGCCTGGCCTGTGCATCTGTTCCCATCGGCAGCTGATACTTGAGAAGACAGGGTCTCCATCATGTCAGAAGGAAAATGTTCTAGATTTGGCCATGGGTTGGCTCAAGGCTAGTCACTTATCTCCATGAGCCTTAGTGGCTTCAGTTTTACACAGCCAGCTCTTTTGGAATTTGACATTTTGTAAGTGTAACAAAAGTGTGGATCACTGGAATAGCTATAGACACTAAGCTTTAGGGTTCCCTGGAAAATTACTTTCCCTGTAAATGTCTTCTTTGGGCCAGTATTCCCAGGAAGAGGTACCCTGACCCTCCCTGATTTTCTGTCCCTGTCATCTCCATCCACTTGTCCTGTCTCCCTTTGAATCTCCTATTCATAGGAGCCCTAGTCCCAACAATACACTTAAAAGTGTTAACAAGCAGATGGAGATGGAGTTTGCCAATTGCCAAGGTGTAAATGCTCTCACTATGACCAATATTCCAATAGATACCATAGATTCAGAGTCAGGACAAGAACCAACAGAGTGCTATATAACTTTCTACCGCACAGAGACCTTGGTCTGAACAGTCCAAGAGCACAGACACTAATAAAATGCAGCCAGGATTTAGGAAGTTCTCTACTACCTTGCTTTTAATAAAATTTATTGAACTGTAAGTTTGTGTCAGTTTTTCGACTGCATGATTAACAAGCTGTTCATTAAATTCTTGAAAAAAATATCAGTCCATCCCTTCCAAACAATGCTGTAGACCCTACCTTTGCAGGTGTATGTAGCTCTAGAGTCTTGCCTAGACAAGGTCTTACCTGGACAAGCTTTGGAGGTAACATAGGGACACTTGGTTCTGCATGCCCAGCATGCCTTCCTTTGATAACTTATCTTTTCTGTCTCTTAGACAGGACTGTCTTCCTAGCTCCTTCCTTCTCTGTAGGAACAATATTGAGAGAATTAAGACCTGGGCTGTCAGGACAGGTTGCATCTAATAAACTCGAGCCCAACTCTCAGATTAACTTTCACCGTGGTTCCATAGGTAGATAGGGCGGTGGGGCTGTGATGGACAGCCAGCCTACTGCATTAGTTAGCTTTTCCTTCACTGTAACCAAATAACCAGCTGAAGAATTCACACTCCCTTCAGGATCTGTCTTGACTCACAGCTTCAGAGGGCTCTGGGCATCCTGACGAGGAAAGGCGCGATTGAATGGCTTACTCTGTGACAGTAGGAGAGGGTGGAGGAGCTTGGCAACATCATTGCAGTCAAGAGGTAGAGAGGGCACGAGAACATGGGACCAGACATTACCTCACCTCCAAAAGCCTGGTCCTATGATCTTCTACCAGTGAGAACTCACTTCCCAGTGCTCTACAACCTCTCAAAATAGAGCTACCAGCTGGGGGCACAAATGTCCAAACAACAATATCAACTCTTTCTCTCTTCTTTGTCCTCCCTCACTCCCCTTCTCCCCTTTCTTCTCTTCCTTTCCTCTTTTGTCTTTGAAAGGATCACACTGTATATATCCAGGTTGGCCTCAAATTTGAGACCCCCTTTCCTCAACCTCCCAAGTGCTGGCATTACAGGTGTGCAGCAAGCACTATGCCTGGCCGTAGCCACCGTTTTCTGTAAAGGACTGGAGAATAACTATTTTTGGATTTTTGCAGGTCATATACAATCTGTTGCAATCGCATGGCTGTGTTATGGTAGACTAGAAGCCTCTCGGGACAATGTGAAAGCAAGCATGTGTTGTTACAATAAGCTTTATTTATAGACAATGAAAATTGAGTTATATAGAATTTCCACATGTCACAAAATGTTATTATGCTCTGATTTTCCCCAACCACTTGGAAGTATTAAAACTATCATGTTGTTAAGCTGTTGGTTTTGTTAGGTTTGATGTTTTCACTGTATTTTCTATGACATCCTCAATTTATATTGTGTTTATGGAGATAACCCCACTGCGAGTTGAGAAAGGGCTTCCTATTGTAACATTGTAACTATAAAAATGTTAGCTGTGCTTTTTGGCACCTCCTCAGCAAGAATGGCATCACCTCCCCATGACTTCTTAATAGTCATGAATTTGTACAGCACTTAACCATTACTAGAATTCCAGCTGTTTCTGGAACTTACTATTTTAGTTGTTCAGAAATATTTTTTTATTTTCATAACATGGCAAATAGACAACTACTCATGCCAGAAAACACAAATAAAAATATAGAAACCATTCTTAACTCAAAAGCCAGATGAGAATAAGCCCCAGGCAGATTATGGCCCACAGGGAAAGTTTAGCAAAAAAAAAAAAAAAAAAAAAGTCTTTCTCCAAGCTTTCTGAATTGACTGGCTGGCTATCTTTGTTAAAAAGAAAGAAAAAAAGCCAGCTAGCCTAAGTACTTGTTACAGATACCAAAGCTCCTTATTCAAGGGGCCCGTGGTCATAGGACCACCAAGATGGGGTCTTGTAAGGGGAGAGAGACTGGGCTCATCCAGGCCCCCAAAAAGGATAAGTGGGAATTGATAATGAAGGATTTGGGGTGGGGGCGGGGTCAATGTATGCAAAGAAAAAAAAAAGTGTTTTGGCTAAACTGATTTGCTGATGCAAGTTACTGCAAGTTATTGACACTGAGTCTAAATGGGCTTCTGCAAGAACAGAAGGGGAACCTTAGCCTTTTGAAGCAATGGAGTTTGGCTGTGGTTTTGGCCAAGGGCCAAGCAGTCTTTGCCATTCCAAGCCCTCCAAAGAGTTTAGGAAATAACGGCAGAGCTTTTACCACCTAGGCATATTGATGGGTTTGAGTCATCCTGCCTAGAAAATTAACAGTTGAGAGGCTGCGGGTATAGCACCGTAGTAGAGCATTTGCCTAGCTGGGTTCCATGTACATCATGGGGGTGGGGAGAGGAGGTGGGGAATAGAAGATGAACAGTCCTGCTTGCAGATCCACGCCTTTCTTCTGAAAGCCATCATCCTGACAGATGTGCCAGTGAGAACAGTTCCAGAAAAAGGAGTTCAGGTGGTAGAGATGCTACCCTACAGGCAGGTTTCAGTCCGTAAGCCGAGGCAGTCTGAGCTGGAGCACACACACATACACACACTCACACACTCATACACACACATACACACACACTCATACACACATACACCCATATACTCATACACATACACACACTCATATACACATATGTGCACACACACACATTCATACACACACACACATGCACACATACATACACACACACATACTCATATATATATACACAAACACTCATATACACACACATGCACACACACGTACACACACGAACATGCATGCTCATATGTACACGCACACGGGAGAGGAAGAGCCCGGGGAGATGTTTGGGAGGTGGTGGTAAGAAAGGAATCCTGCTCTAGGATCCCCTCATCCCTGCAAGCACACACAGCCTCTCCTGCTCCAGCTCCCCTCCCATCCCTGCAAGCACACACAGCTTCTCCTGCTCCAGCTCCCCTCCCAAGCCTGTAGCTGCCTGCTGGAGAGGAAAACACAAATGGAGCATGAAAAAAAAATCAGCAAAATAATTACAGGTTACAAGAAATCAATTGAAACTGTGTAAATGACTTGAGGCAGGTAGCCGAGTCAGGCTTAACACCCAGGCTTCTCTACGGCTGCGGTGTGATTCCTGTGACAGGACCTGAAGAGTCCTGATGTGGTGTCTAAGGATCTGACTGGGAGCCCCAAGCCTGTCATAACCCACCATGTGAGCGTGGCTGCCCATTCCCTCCTGAGAATGGTTCATCACCTAGGACACCACGCTGATCATTTTGTCTACTTGTATCTCCTGGATGGTTGAAGGTCAATGTGCTAATGACAGGAACGTGCTAGGAAACTGTACAGACATAGACACATGAGTCTTCTGCCTTTCTCTTTTGAGTACCTTGCTTTCTTTATATTTCTGTCACCTGCTCTTGGGGGCAGAGCCAATACCCACAGCCTGGCTTGCTGTAGTAGCCTGGCTGAATTCGCTTGAACCCCTCATAGGCTTGTGGCTGGTGTGGTCTTGTGATCACACTACTTGGGACACCCACTCTCTGAGGGCCAGGGGGAAAGTGTGACTGAGGGCTGGGTGGTGGAGGTAGTTTGGATTAAGGAAAAGGGGAACCCTGGAATGCAGCTTTAAGAAGCTTTCCCTGGGAGTGTCCTGACTTGGCATGGCAAGGGGGTCCCAGGAGCTAGTGTCTGCCCTTCTGTGGCTTAACCACACTGTGGGAAGACAGAGCTTGCCACTATGAGGCAAATGGAGTGCAACTTAATGCAAAACTGTGAACTGTCTGCAGTGAGAGCCCAGCAGGCTCATGGTGCTGACTGGGCTGGGAACAGAAGATCTTGAAGAGTACACTGGATTACAACAGAGATGGACTGCTGGGCTCTGGACATGACAATCAGATAGGGTGATGACTTGAGATATAGGGGCAGCTCGGGGTGGGGTGCACGCAGGGGAGAAGGTCCTGGCCAAGAGCATCTTGGGTATCTCCTTTGGAAAGATGCTAGATAACAGGGTCAGATAGGGCAAGACTTCTAAGTCTAGCCTGGGGCGATGTGGTGTAATTTAGACTAGCTGTGGATAGGCTAATGCATTATTGATTTGTGCAATGGATAATTTCAGACTCCAAGTAGGGGAAGCAAGGAAGCTCTGGGCTTTGCTTTGGTCCCAGGGAACAAACACTTGTTAGCAATGGAGTAACTTGGTGTTTGGAAAAGCGGACCTGTTAACCTGGAATAGATCACAGTGAAGATCTCCTGGACATAGCAGGATGGGTGTTAAGCTGTAGGAAAAGGCACTGGGAAAGCACTGCTTGGGAGAACAGGCTAGACCTCTGGTTAGCCTCAGAAACACCAGAGATCACATGATTAGAAAGAGATATAGCTCTCAGAACACGAGCTGCTGAGGGTGAAAATCTGCAGTGCAGTCACAAATAACCACTCACACAGAATGGGCATGGGACACACATGGACACAGCCAAGCATATGTCCTGTGTTCTCTGTGTCTGTCATTAGGCACCTGGACAGTCGATTCTCTCAGATACAGCGCCAATGGCACCAGGAGCCTTGTAGAATTGACAACAGGGTAGCGTTGTCAGGTACACTGCAAAGTCTCAGGGAGAGGATGGAACAGGGATTTTCCCTCCCTTGGGTTATATGGGACTTTCCTGCCTGTTTACCTCACCCCAGACCCATCTACAGGCCCAGTCTTCTATGGCCTAGCCTCAGGCTCCTGGCCTCCTCCCATTCTTCCATGCCACCCTATCTGGGTTGAACTTCAGGTTCTTGATGTGGAAAAAACAAAACAAACAAAACAAGAACAACAACAAAACAAAAAGACAGCAGAGCAAGGAGAAGGTGTTACATCCTCAGAGAAGGTGATCATAGCATACTTGTAGAGGAGAAGACCCTTGAGGAGGTGAAAGGGTGGCACTGTAGGCAGCAGAAACAATAGGTGCGGAGATTGGACTGTCAACTTGACACAATGTAGACTCTCCTGAGAAGAGTCTCAACAAGGGATTATGAAGGTAATGTTGGCCTGTAGGCACATCTGGGGAGGGGTATCACAGTAATTGGTGTGGTAAAGCCCAGTCCACTGTGAGTGGCCCCATTCCCTGCGTTTATATAGAGAATGGAGAGGTGAGCTGGGCATGCATTCTCCCTCTGCCCTTGACTGTGGATGCGATGTGACTAGCTCTTTGAAGTCCCTGACTGGAACTTCACTTCAGTGGTGGATTATAAATGGAGTTGTGGATTAAAATAAACACTTGCTCTGCTAGAATGCTTTCTGTTAGGTTAATTTGTCATGGCAACAGAAGTGAAACTGGGACTGGAGGTTGGGAGGAGAGCATTTTGGAGACAGGGTGACAGTTCAGAAGGTAGGCCTGTGGCCTGTTTGTCCTCTATTCCGTACCCTAGGCCAGCTCACACTAGAAATTGATGTTGCCAATGTCAGAACTGATTCTGAGTGTGACAAGAGTGGGCACCATCCATTCCAGATGGAGGCTTCTGGGAGGACTTCCAGAGATGACCCCGACTTCCCTGTCCCATAGAAAGCCTTTCTAACCCAAGGTGAGCTGTCAGACTTGGGGTAAATCCACAGTGGTTTGTCACAGATTCCTGTCACTGGGTTCGTTGAAGGCGGGACACATTGTGCAGGTTGAGTCTTCAGCGCGAGGTTGACCTTTGAACACTTACAGGGCGCAGACATTTGCTTTCATTTGTTCAATTTACATTTTCTGAACAGCTACTTGTGCCAAACATTAAATCCACTGATCTGGGTGGTGGAGGAGGGTGGGGGCAGCTAGGCTGCTGCTGCCCAGTCTCTGACTGGGCAACCCCAGGGTCAGGATTAGTGCAGACAGGCAGCACATGCAAAATGCATGCCAGGCACTCAGGCACCCGCTGACGGTGTAGTAGATGTGAGAGACAGAGACACACGGATGTGCACAATGAGGAGGTGACCTGGCAAAGAGTGTGGGTCAGCTGTCATGGAAGACTGGCCAAAGTGGAGTGACTGTCACTTTGTGGTTTAGTTTAAGAGTTTCAAGCCATTTTCTTGCTGAAACTGGAATGGTGCATTTAGTAACCTGGTGTTAAGTATTGTCCCCTCCTCAAAAAGTAACTAATAATGCACACAGTTCTGGGATCCCCTCCAAGTGAGGAGACCAGGTAGTGTGTTTCATGAGGGTGATGGTTAGTGGTGATTGGCAAGGTGATTGACTCAAGAAGTACCTGGGAGATGGGCCTATGGGCATGGCTGTGGTGGTCATCTTGATTGTGTCAGTTAAGGTGGGAAGATCTGCTCCCTGCGGGTGGCGCCATTCCCTGGCTGGGATCAGAAAGGGACCACAGGACCAGTACGTCCCCAGCCCCTGCTTCCTGTCTATGAATGTGATGTGGCAGCTGCTTCAGGCTCTGGGTGGGCTGACTGTACCTTGAACTGTGAGCTTCGTCCTTAAGTTGCTTTTGTCAGGGTCTTTTATCCAAGCAACGGAAGACAGCGAGGGACCCTAGCTCCCAGTTCTCCCTCCTTCTCCGTTCTCTGTATACTCCATCTTTAGGTACCAAGCCTGCTAGTTCCCTAATCCCAAAAGGAAAGAGTTTGTTTGTTTTGGTATATGGCTCAGCATGGTCTGGCCCTCCTGCCTCTACCTCCTGAGTGCTGAAATTACAGGTATGTGCCATACTGCCCAGAGCTACAGATTTGATAAAGATGCTAATTAATAAACACAATGGGCTCTCGTGGCAGCTGTGCGACTCTCTCCAGGATCCATCACATAGTGCAACTAAGTCCCATTTCTGTACTAAATGAGATGGCTTCCAGAATTCGTCATTTTTTTTTTTCCTTCTGGGCCCAGGCCCTTCTAGCCAGTCCCTGATTTTATAAATACAACCTGAGGAATGTAGGGATTCTTTCATTTTTAAAATTGTATTTGTAAGAGTATTTTGTCTACAGGTATGTATGTGCATATGCACACAGTGCTTGTGGGGACCAGAAAAGGGCATTGGACTCCCCGTGACTGAAGTTATACATGGTTGTAAACCACCCTGTGGGTACTAGGAATGTAACGCTGGTTCTCTGGAAGAGCAGTCAGTGCTTGTAACCTCTGAGGCATCTCTCCAGCCCTGGGGCTTCTTGTGTTGGTAGATATTGTTCAAAGGCTCTCATATTTATTGTCACCCTGGGAGCCACACCAACTGTCACCAGCAATAGCCCCAGGAACCCAGGCAAAGCTTGGCTTTGCCACTCTGAAGCCGAAAACAAGCTCAAGGTGAACCAATATGGAACAGAGTTACAGTTATTACAGATGGGAAGAGAGGCACACCAGAAAGGAATAAAGCAAGGAAACCGCTTTAGATGGGGGTACAAAGGGTTGGGGTGGGTCTCAAGTTACCTCGTTAAAGGTAGATAAGAACCTGATAAAAACTTAAGGAATTTTTTTTTTAAACAAAATTGTAAGGTGGGTTTAAGGGATGTTGGTTAGACTTCTGTGTGGAAAGAGAGAGCTAAGAAGTCAAGGTTACGCCTGATCTTGGCTCCAACTGATCACAGTACACTATCTTTTCTGTCTCTGAGAGGTGCTTAAGGAAACATATGATCTCTGTCAGTAATTTTGACTTTATTAGTCAAAATTACTTGCTGGTTTATCACCAAAGACTTCTGTCTTTGGTGTCTGTAGCAACATACAAGAGGATGGTGACTGGCCTGGACTTCTTCAGGATTAAAATATTGAGAGATGCCAGGGCTTTGACAACTGATGAAAAGATAATACAGAGATAAAAACAAAACAAAAAGCAAGTCAGGTCTCTAGCAAGTAGATAAGGAGAGGCAAGGTGGGGTATCTGCTAGATGACCCCAAATCTTCTCCTTTTCTGGTTCTCATAGGAGAGTCTCAAGAATTGGGCATGGCCAGTGCTGATACACAAACTCCCTGGGAAACTTGATTTAGGGGGCATCTACATCTCATTCTGGGAACCATAACCAGACTGCACAACTTATGACTGTCCCTTCCCACATCTATCAGTCACGTGCAAGAACACGAGGCACCAGAGTCCTTCCTCTGGATACCCAAGTGCGTGCTAGACGCTGCACACCATGATCAGACCAACTGTGGCTCTCCATGTGATGATAGCCATCAGGGAGTCCCATATCCACCCTGCCAATCATGTGGCTGAGAACATTTGCCTGAAGTTGGTACTCTGTGTTGTCGATGGTGCCTTTGGTCCACGGATGAATTAAAACATGATTTCAAAACCAAAGGAAGATAAAATATGTACACCAACAAGCTAGCTGCCTTTGTGCTAAAACGCCATGTTGTGGGTTCAGGTGTGGGGAGCTTTGGCACCGGAGTTCGAGCCATAGCTTTGTAGACTCAGAATGAGTGCAGGGAGTGACTTGGTGGCCGCTGAGCCTGTATGACTTATGACTTCATTAGCAGATGCACATCTGGCTTTCAAGAGAGGACATGGTGCCTGTGTGCCAGCCCTCTCTGGACAGCCATGCTCGGTGCTGCCCAGCCTGAGGCAGAGGTGACAGCTGAAGCTATAGTATATGCAGACCGTGCACAAGGCTAGTGCAGCAGCTGGAGAAACCAGAGTCATTAGCTGAGGTTGACAGACTGTGATCTAGCTGGCCCCAGCCTATGTTCGGGATTCTAAGTCAGAAGGCAAGGTCAAGAGAGACAGAGCTGACTGGTTGACTGCAAGAGAAGCAGGTGCTGAAGTCAGAGCATGCGTGTGAGATGGATGGGCACAGGTGGTCAAGGGGCTGAGGCCATTACAGGGAGGCCGATGAGGACTGTGAGTTTAGGGAAGACAGATTGGAATGCTTCAGCTGTCTGGAGAGAAGCAGGCTCCCGTATTCTACCCACCGTAGAGGGTGCGGGGTTGGGGGTGGGGTGGCGTTTGCTTGTTTTGTTGTTTTTGAGACATGGTTTTGATAGGTAGCCAAGACTGAATTTGGAACTTCCTCCTGTCTCTGTCTCCAGAGACTTGTATTACAGATGTGCGTCACTGTACCAATTTTGTGTGGTGCTGGGGATCGAAGCCAGGACTTAGTGTATGTGAGGCAAGCGGTCTACCAACCAAGCCATCCCAATCCTGTCTGACTTTAAAAATCATGTCCAAAAACAAAACAAAACAAAGCAAAACAACGCAAAACAACCCTCAAAAAAAAAAAAAAAAAAAAAAAAAAAAAACAACCCAAACAAACCAGACTTCTGTATGAGCATTATTTTTAATTTTTTTTTTTTTAAATTAAAATAACACTATATCTGGAATTGAAAAAAATTGCAGCCCTCTGCTCTACTGTTTGAACTCCTGCTATCAGCCATTGTTTGTTGCTTCTGGTCCCTCCTCCATTTATCTCTAAGCAGCAGATCTCACTGGTGTTTCTTGGCTTTTATTTGCCTTGTGGGAGGTTAGAATTAGAGGCCCTTTGGCATCCTCCAGTTTCCAGTCAGCCAATACACTCAGCAGAGCCGCTTTTCCTCACCCTCAGGATACAGTGTTGTTACACTGGAGGTGGTAGGGGAGGGAGAATCAGTAGTTGTCACTTATGACCAAGGTCGTGGATTTACATTTACATTTGATTTACAGCTGATCTAGGGACAGTAAAGCAACTTTTAAAAAACACAAACAAAAACAGCTATTTCAAGTTTGCCCACTTGCTGGATTCTTCCATGTGTCTGTCATAAAGTCACTCTTGAAAGCTCCTTTCCCCATGACAATACAAGTTGCCATAATGTGTACAAACATCAGATACTGTGTTTCTTTTGTCTTTTCCACTTGGAGGTTTTCTCTTGGTGCCCTGTCTTTGCCATGTCTAAATTGTAGCGCTCTAAGCTTGTTATGCACTGTTTTGGGAAAACCATCTTACCTCTAATCTGACAATTCCCTTGGCTTATTTTCTGAGGTAAGCCTCTTAGTTTTAGAATTCCACCCGAGGAACAGACCCACTAGGATGAACACACACACGGCACGTGCGCGCACACACACACACACACACACACACCTATTAAGTCAGCTTTATAATAGTAACAAAAGCAGAATTACACTTGAGAGTAGGGAACCTGACAGTTACTCCACCCTTGTTGTTCAGGGCCTCATCAGTTGTCCCTCGATGGCTGTCTCTTACTAGAGAGACCTAAGGCCAGTAGTTGCGGAGCTGGGCGCCTCTGCAGTCCCAAGCTGGCGCCGGAAGCCTAGAAGGTTCCAAGAGAGCCTCTCTGGTCCTTAGCCCCATACGAAATCTTAGAAACCCTGATTTTGCTCACACTGGAGGAATCAGCAGCAGCAACAACAACAGTAGGGCAGGTTGACTCGTGCAAGAGCTAAACCAAGCCAGCCATAGCTCCATGACTTCACCGAGCCACGCCCCTTTTAAAATCGGAGCTGCCCACAATCCTGTGTCAGTTAAGGGACACTTCAGGCGATGCTCTCTGTACAGGTGATTCTAATTTGTAGCCAGTTGCCGTTCAAATCAACCTAAATACCCCTTTCTTGGTTTTAGTCTGCCCTTTTTGAACGAAACATCTGCAAGCAGTGTTTTGTGAAAGACTCAACGGTAGTTTACTTTTTGAAACCTGGCGTATCTGAAGATATATATAAAATCCATCCATTTAAATATATATATATCCATATATATATATATATATATATATATATCCATATATATATGCACCATCCATATAGTGCAGCGGGTTTTAGTTATTCCGAGTTATGCAAACAACACAGTTTAGTTTTAGGACATCCTCAACTCATCCCAAGCCCTGTCCACACTGGCAGTCTCCCACTATTGCTATGATTTTTCTAGCGCACTGTAGTGATCCCAGGTGACCACTGACTTCCTGTGTCTGTGGGTTCACTGACTGAACACTTAAGGGCAGGGATGGTCTTTTGCCACTGATTTCTTTCACTTTACCACAGTCTTCTCTGTTCCTGTTAGGTTAAGTTCTGTTAGTTATTCTTTTGCATTGCTGCATACTATTCTGGTGCCTGACTATACTGGGTTTTGTTTATCCACTTATCATTATGGACATCGTTTATGGCTGTTACCATTTCTTGGCTACTTTGAATACCATTGCTGCAGGTATAGGTTTTTTATATGGATACAAGTTTTTATTTCTCTTTTATAGATACACAGCAGTCGCTAGGTATCCTAGCCAGTTTTTTATCCCTTTGACAACATACATGAGTTAATCAGCTTATGAGAGGTGGATTTTGATTCACAATTGGTTGGAGCCTATGATCAATTGGCCCTGCTACTCTGAGCCTGTGATAAGGCTGTACCATGTTGGGAGCATGGAGAAGGATGCCTCTCACCTCCCAACAGCTAGGAATAAAAAACCCAAAAGACAGGAAAGGTCTGAGATCTAATCACCCTTTAAGAACACACTCCTAATGACCTAACTTCTTCCTATGAAGTCCCACTGTTCTAGTTAGGGTTTCTATTGCTGTGATGAAACACCTTGACCAAAACAAGTTGGGGAGGAAAGGGTTTATTTGACTATACTTCCACATTGTCATCTATCATTGAAGGAAGTCAGAGCAGGAACACAAACAGAACTGGAACCTGGAAGCAGGAGCTGATGCAGAGGCCATGGAGGGGCACCGCTTACTTGCTTGCTCCCTGTGGCTTGCTCAGTCTGTTTTCTTATAGAACCCAGGAGCACCAGTCCAGGAATAGCCCCACCCACAATGAACTGGGCCCTCCCCTATTGATCACTAATTAAGGAAGATATTTTTCTCAACTGGGGTTTCCTCCTCTGTGTCTTCTAACTTGTGTCAAGCTGACATAGAACTATCCAACACATCCATCTTACAGGTTCTACTGGTGTCCATTTCCATCACAGGATGGGTATCAACCTCTCAACTATACCCACAGCACTCTCCTGCACCTATTAGTTCTTTCATCTGTTGAGAGGAATGGATGGCTTTTATCTCTCTCTTGTTCTGCTAATATGCATTCTGGTAGTGATTGCCCTGAATCTGTAGACCAGGCTGAGGAGTGTTGTGATGTTGACGGGATGCAGTCTTCCATCCCAAGAACATGTGATGCTACCCACCTCCGCTTACTTAGGCTTCTACTGTCTATCAGAAGGCTCAGGGAGTGAAGGTTTGCTCCTCAGGGTATCATGATTGGAAAGTGTTGGAACCTTTGGATAAGGAGTGTTGAGAGGTCTTCAGGTCTTTGGAGTGGTGCTTTCACAGTGGATTTTGGGAGCCCAGTCCATCAGTCACTCTCTTCACTTCAGGCCAGGAGGTGAGCTGCTCACCCTCTTTTACAGTTTTTACCTCTGTCGGCCACATTCACACCAAAGGCCCTGGGAAATGTCTCTAGCTTATCTTAGACGAGAATCTCCAGAGTCAGAGGCAGGCTGATTTCTGAGTTCGAGGCCAGCCTGGTCTACAGAGTAAGTTCCAGGACAGCCAGGGCTACACAGAGAAACCCTGTCTCGAAAAACCAAAAATAATTTAAAAAATAATAAAAAAAAAAAAACAAACAAACAAACAAAAACCCTCAAAAAAAAAATAAACAAAATAAACAAACAAAACCCTCCAGAACTATGCACTATGTAAGCATTTTGTCTTCATAAGTTAATTATCTTGGGTGTCTCATTATAGTGACAGAAAGCCAGTTAACACAATGCTATATTAAACTGACTTTAATATGTTAAATGCAACTCGCATTTCCAGGATAAACTCGTTTAGTTACAGCGTCTGGGCCTTTTTATATGTTGCTGAATTTAGTTTCCTAGTATTTTTGTTGAATATTTTTACATTTTTAATCAAGAAGTGTTTGTCTGCAGCTTTCATGTGTTGTCTTGGTCTGGTTTTGAAGCCAGTATACTATTGGCCTCACAGATGAGGTTATAAATGCCTTTGGATAGTTTGACCATTTGGCAAAAAAGTTTGCTTTAGATGGGCACCAGAAAACTTTTTCTTTAAGGAAGATAAAAGCTACTTTTAGAACCTCAAACGGTCTCTGTTCCTCTTCATCTCTTCATCCTCCAGTTTAGAACTTTCAGGTATTTTTTTTCTCCTAGTCTCTTACTTGGCTCATGTCTTAGTCAGGGTTTCTATTCCTACACAAAACATCATGACCAAGAAGCAAATTGGGGCTGGGCAGTGGTGTGCATGCCTTTAATCCCAGCACTTGGGAGGCAGAGGCAGGCGGATTTCTGAGTTCGAGGCCAGCCTGGTCTACAGAGTGAGTTCCAGGACAGCTACACAGAGAAACCCTGTCTTGAAAAACCAAAAAAAAAAAAAAAAAAAAAAAAGCAAGTTGGGGAGGAAAGGGTTTATTCAGCTTACACTTCCACATTGCTGTTGATCACTAAAGGAAGTCAGGACTGGAACTCAAGCAGATCAGAAAGTAGGAGCTGATGCAGAGGCCATGGAGGGATGTTACTTACTGGCTTGCTTCCCTGGCTTGCTCAGCTTGCTTTCTTATAGAACCCAAGCCTACCAACCCAGGGCTGGCACTATCCACAATGGGCCCTCTCCCCTTGATCACTAATTGAGAGAATGCCTTACAGCTGGATCTCACGGAGGCATTTCCTCAAGGGAGGCTCCTTTCTCTGTGATAACTCCAGCTTGTGTCAAGTTGACACACAAAACCAGTAGAGATCATTTATTCATTTATTCTTTTGTCCATGCTCTCTCTTTCTCTCTCCCCTCTCCCTACCCCTTTCCCCTTCCTCCCTTCATGTTGTTTTGTTTCTTCTTTGGAAATTCTCAGATTGTTCTATTTCTGGAAACTTCTTCAAGATGTATCCTACTGTGTGTGTATGTTTATTAATTATACTAGAAAATCTGTTTAATATGGAAACAGTCAACATGGTGGTCCATAGTCTGAACTCTGGAGACGACCAACATGGTGGTCCATAGCCTGGGCTTCAAAGACGCCGTTTATTTTTAACTATTGCTTATGCACTAATAGCTCCTGCTTGCTGTTGTCTCCTTCCTGAACTTCTGTTACCACGAACTAGCTCTCAGATTTTCTTAACTCTTCTCCATTTTCCCCATCTGTCGTATTTTTATTCTGATGCCTAAGATATTTCCTCAACTTTATTTTTCAACCTGTTTTTGAAATTTCTGCCACATATACATTTAACTGCAAGAATTTCTTATTTTACTTTTTGTTTTTTTTAGACAGGGTCACACGGTATAGTCTTGGCTGTCCTGAAACTCACTGTGTAGACCAGGCTGGACTTGAACTCATAGAAATCCTCCTGTTTCTGCCTCTGCCTCTGCCTCTTGAATAGGGTTGAAGGTGTGTACCACCACATCCATCTCTTTCTTATTTTCTGAATGTTCCTCTTTATAGAATTCTATTTTGCTTTCGATAATGTATTTTCCCATGTGTCTAAAGATGTCAGGATTTTTCAAAGTCTTCTTGTGCTCTTCTCATTGTGCATTTCCTCATTTGTATTTTCCCTTGTAATAGTGTGAAATATCTCCGACAAGCTGTGTGTGAGCTGCCATGTGGGTGCTGGGAAACAAACCCAGGTTCTCTAGAAGAACAGTCAGTGCTTTTAACTGATGAGCCATCTCTCCAGCCCTAGAAATTCTTTTTAATAAAGACTTTCAGCCAATCTTACTTTAGCCCCACCCCACAAACTTCTACTTCAGGGAAAAAGAACAAATTACAAACATTAGTACTGAAACATAGAATACTTTGAGAAAACAGTATACACCAAAAAAGACAATAAAGGAATGTTACAAAGAAAACCTCTACACACACAGACTGAACAACTTAGATGAAACGAACCCCTTCTTAGGGAGTGGTGGGTCACTAATATGAAATATATGACTTGAGTATCTTTATAATCATTAAGAAAATAAAAAAAAATCTATAAAATAAAAGCTATATCTCTGTGCTGGTTTTCCAGTTGTTCTGTCTGGGGTTGAAAAGAGGATTAAATCCACAACTATAATTATGGTTTATTTGCTGTACTTAGCTTTATCAACTCTTGCTTGACAGAGTTTAAAGCTTTGTTTTTTGGCTAATATATGTTTCGAGTTGCTATGTCATCTTGATGGGCTGACCCTTCCTCATTAAGAAGTATCTCTTTTGTATCCTTGGTATTTTTATCTGATATTAATATAATCATCTATACTGTCTTTTGAGTAATATTTTATATAACCCATCAATCCCCATTTTAACTTTTGAATTGCCTCTGCTGTTGTATTTGAAATGAAAAATTTTAGGGTTTTTTTGTTGTTGTTGTTGTTTACTGTGCATGAATGTTTTGGCTGTATACATGCCTTTGTACTACATGAGTGCCTAATGCTCTTGGTGTCACCGGGAAAAGGTGTTGGATCACCTGGAACCGGAATCACATTGTAGCTGGGAACCTAACCTAAGAACAACAAATGCTCTTAAGCAATGAACCAACTTTCCATTCCTGAAAGGAATTTCTTGCAATAACATATGGTCAGTCATATTTTCCCAATCTTGTTTCTTTTTGAGAATGAGGGTCTAGGGAGAGAGGGTCTCACTATGTAGGTCAGGCTAGCATAGAACTCATTATATAGCCCAGGTTGGCCTCCCATTAACGACCATCCTCTCCTTCTGGGTTTACAGACAAGTATCTTTATGCCCAGTCTTTTAATTAGTGTATTTAGACCATTTGTATTTGATACAATTAATTATTTATATGTTAATGCTTAAATCTGTCACGTTATCTTTATTTTTTTACTTACGTTCTTTTTTTCCCCTCAATTCTGTTTTCCTTTTTTAAGTCTTTTTATGGATTCCTTGAACTGTTTTTTCTCTTTCTTTCTTTCTTTCTTTCTTTCTTTCTTTCTTTCTTTCTCTCTCTCTTCTCTCTCTCTTTCTTTCTTTCTTTCTTTCTTTTTTTTTTTTTTTAAAAAAAAAACAATGCCATTCTGAATATTCTTGAATGTATCCTTCTGTGCACCTTTCTGTGGGTTTCCACTTGGCATTGTATTACAAACAACTCACTACAGTCTCCTGGTAGCTATCATTTTATCAGTTTGGATGTAGTATGCACGATCTCACCATATTTATATTTCCTATTTAAAATACAATTTTTAAAAATACTTCCCGCTATAGTAAAATTTAAGAAATACATAAGATCATGCTCTAATTTTTCTTTCAACATCAAGTATAGTTCAGAAAACTCCAGAGAAGTGCATCTGCCCGTATATTTTTACTACTTTTTGTTGTTTTTCTTTCCCTCTTGATGGTCCATGATCCTTTCTTCTATCACTTCCTTTCGGTTGTAAATCTTCCCGGCAGCTATTCTCCCATGTGAATGGGCACCGTGTATATGTTAATGCCAGGCCCGTGTGGAGGTCAGCGGACAAACCCACACAAGTTGGTTCTCTCCACCATGTGGGTCTCCACGATCAAACTCAGCTGTCAGGCATGATGCTATCGACCTTCACCTGTTGAGCCATCATTCTGGTCCCCTGTAACTGTTAAAAACCAAAACAACCAGCAAACCAAAAACCACAGCATTTTCTTTATTTATTTTTACGTGCATGAGTCATTTGCCTTACTGGTAGTAGAACTCGGGTCTTCTGCAAGAGCAACACGTGTTTTAATCACCGAGCGCCTTTCTAGTCCCCGTAGCCACTTTTATCTTGGTTTTCCTTTGACTGAGGATGTGTTAATCTCTCTTTCACGGTGGACGACTGTTTCCACTAAGCAGAAGGTAGCGGTCGACAGTGTTCAGGCGGGATGTGTTCAAGCTTCCACGGCTGCTGCTGAATAGTAAGCTATCATCCAGCTTTTCCCACGGGTAAAGTGTCATTCTCTCCGAACCTTTTCGAGACTGATTTGCTTTTCCAAGGTTTAATTGTGGTGTATCTTGGCGCAGAGTGTTCCTACTCGGTCCTGTTGGAGCTTGCTCTGATTTATGGGTCTTGTTCAATTTGGAGGCTTCTGGCCATCACTTTTCTGGCAGTTTTTCAGCTCCGCCACTTTTCTTTCCTCTTGGGAACTTTGGTGATGTAGATTTAGACCCTTTGCTGTAGTCCCACAAGCCTCTGAGGCTCTGTCATTCTCCCCCCTACCCCCACCCCCCATTTTAGTCTTTCTCTGTCATTTAGATGTGGTAATTCTGGTTGTCTTATCTCCAAGTCACAGATTTTTTTCTTTCTTTCTTTTTTGTCTATTTCTTATATTTTTCCTTCAGCCCATTCATTGAGCCTTTTAACTTGGGAGTTGTATTCTTAAGTTATCAAACTTCCTTCTTTTTCTTTACATTTATTTATTTATTTGCTGAGGCTTTGTCTCTTGGCTGGAGTCGGATGTGCTTATAATTGCTTACTGAAAGGTTTTATCATGGCAGCTTTAGAGTCTGCGCTGGGTGGTTAGCAACTGGATCATCTCAATACCAATACCCACCAATTTTCTCTCCTTCCCCCACCCCCAATTTGGTTTAATATCTTTCTGATTCTTTGTATGACAAGTGACTTATTTAGACCTAGCTTTTTCATATTATGATACGAGGCTCCTTGTCCTATGTACTTTACAGGGCTTTCGCTGACACAGTGTCCACAGGGCAGTGGGTGGGAGGTGCGGCACTGTCACTGACAGGATGAGGTAGAAGTCTGGCTTTCCGCTCATCTTCCATTGACAGCCAGAGATGATTCCTTATGGCTGGGGTGAGGGTTGGCCACCCTACCACACTGGTGAGATTTAGTTACCATCGACTCATGGTATAAGTCCTGACTGCCTGCTAGGCCTCATCTGATACCACCTGGCGGTGGAGAGGAGTAGTGCTTTGTTACTTGGGGTTGGAGAAGCGGGTAGCCAAGCTTTCCGGATGGTTGGCATTGACACCAGCTCTGGCTAGCTTGTTACTAATTTCTCTTTTCATGCCTTTCTTGGACATACTTCTAAGTGAGTATCTCAGGATAATTTAGAACAGTCAACTGAGACCAGGAATGTAAGCCTGATTGAATCTAAGTTCAAACTCTGAGTAGGAGTGACACTCTAGGTACCCACCGATGTGTCTATAAAAAGATAAAGGGGGGCATATGTTCTATGGAGGTATAGTCAGGTATGGGGGAGGGGATGTCTCAGTGGGCCCATGCTGAGGCATCCCTTCCCCCTGAGTGACCAGCCACACAACAGTATAGAATAGTTTACTCAGGGCATGGGGAGGGGAGTTAAGAGGGTAAGAAATGCGGAGAAAGGCAGAGAGAGACAATAGAGAAGTAGAGGAGTAGAGACCAGCCATGAGCATGTGGATAGAAGGGCGGGGAAGGGAATGCGGAAAGACTGGGAATGAGAAGGGAAGAGCAAGAGCAAGAGACCAGCAAGAGAGAGCAAAAGAGAAGAGGAGAGGGTAAGCAGCCCCTTTTGTAGTGAGTCAGGCATACCTGGCTGTTGCCAGGTAACTGTGGAGTGGAGCTTAGACAGAATGTTAACACCGGCCTTTTTGGTTTATGATTGAAGAAGGGTAGATATTAAGTTTGTTTCCTGACTTTCTAGGCCACTCCTTTGCTGATCATTTGATTTGTGGTCTCCCAGCGTCAGCACCTGTTAGTGGCTCTGGGTTGCTAGTATCTTCAGCTCAAGCTCACTTGAGTATATCAAACAGAACATGGGGGACCTTGCCACGGTGCCATCCCTGGGTCCCACTGCTCCAAACCAGTATTCCTTCTATTCCCACTTTTCAGAGCCTTCTTGAGCCTGTGTGATACACAGGAAGGAAGGAGAGAAGACTGTGAATTCCATTGTCCCGGAAGTTTGCAGTGCTTTTTTTTTCCTGTTCTTTTAAGTGTAGAAACACTCATTTACATGTGCCTCAAATCACAGGCTTTGAAACAGGATGCAGAACGATTACCAGGGAGCTTTTCTTCCTGTTGGAAACCAGGGGCCCGGAACCTGTAAGCAGCATCCACAGCTGTGTGCCCCAAATCTCCCAGCAGAGCAGAAGCAGAAGCAGAACTGGAATGCACTGTCTGGCTCGTGTGATCCTGCAGCTGGTATAGTCTCTTAGGCTCCTAGCCTGAGGGGCCTAGGCTCAAATACTAGAAGAATGGTCTCATGGGATCTGACCAGGCTAGCCTTTTGTGGATTCAGATGATAGGGCTGTCTCCTTAGAGAACAGGAACTGTCCATCAGAGATGCTGTCCCACAGGGTCACCAAAGGTCTGGCCTGTGGACCACCTGTCTGCTATGTTAGGATTCCAGACTGCCTTAGAAGATGGGCATTGCAGGAAAAGGGTAAGGGTTGTGCTCTTTCAAGCTTTGTTATGAAGGGAAAGGGGGAGAGATGTATGATGGCCTGGCCGTCTTCAAAGTGCAACAGACTGTGATTCCTTTGAAGCAACAGCCCCTGTTGCCTAGTCTGAGAGACCTCCCAGCCGCTTCATCGTTTTCTGGGAATATTGGCTTGGTGAGGAAGGCCACTGCAGTTTTAATTTACGGGAATATGCCTGCATCTTGAGGGTCATGGAGCTTCCTCTAGGGGGAAGCAAGATGGAAACAGGCTAGTTAGAAGCAGCAGACAGTGGAAGACTAATGGGATTAATGCTTGGGATTCATTAGCAGAAGATTCTGGAACCTTTCCAGTCCTCCCCAGCAAATGGTCCAAACTGCCCCCTTAATAGCATTAAGTGAAATTACAAATCGGAGAGGCTGGCTGATCGATCTCCTTGGGGCTTCTCTGAGATTCTGAATGGGGGTGGGGCTGCTCCTTTGTGGGACCTGCTACCACTTCTCTGACAGCAGCTGCAGCACCACCCAATCTATTGGGTCAGTTTTCTCTCTTCTGCTAGGGAGGAACAATGCCCAAACAGCATCTTTGGCTCAGAGTCAAAGAATTCCTCACCAGCTTCTGACTCCACAGCACTAATACCCACCCTCAAAAGGAAGCTAGACAAAGAGAACTTTCCAGAGAGTTCAGACATTCCCATGGCTGCAACTCTGAGGTTGGAGAGATGTCCTGAGAAGAAAGACCATATGGAACTTGTTGGGGGGGAGGGGTGCTTCTTTTTCTCAGCCAGAGGATGTCTCTGAGTGTGGGACTGCGTAAGGGTATTCTGGTTCTTGGCTGGGCATAGGCCTAGAACCCCGAGACTCCAAGGGAGAAACGGCAGGAGTTCGGCCAAGTCCCCAGAACTCAGAGTCCTAACAAGCAGTCTAATCTCCATAGACCTACATTGTTCAGTCACGAAGGTCATTACAGCCCCTCCCAAAGTGCACAGGTAGGAGGGTGTAACTACAGGCCTCAGGCCCTAGGGATTTACATACTAATGAAGGTCAGAGGGCCGAGCCAATTAACCATTCCTCCCCTCCCCAGACCCTTCCTACTTCTCCCTCCCTATTTAACTCAGGCCTGCCCTGAGTTTTGGGGGGTACTTCCAGATCCATCTACCATCCGCCATGACAATAAACCCTTTTGGAACCAAGGACTTCCTCGTATCATTGGGGCCTGCCAGGCCCGCCGCCGCCAAAGCCTCCAGCCACTGGAACCAGGGACCTTCCTCCGGTATGTGACACAGGCTGCCTGGAAGCCTCCAGGCAGCCTCCGCCTCACAGGCCCCGGGCCACTGCCTCGTAGGCCTGGGGCCTGCCACCTGGGCCCGGGGCCTGCCGCTGCGCTACCTCGCGGGCTGCGGGCCGCTGCCGCGTGGGCCCGGGACTCCGCTGCCCGCCATTTGTCCCACATAATGGCGCCCATAGGCATGAGATACTGCTGGCTGGGTACCACTGCCTCCCATGGCCAGGTTCTGCCAAGTTCTTGGAACTTCCCAGGAGAGGCCCTGCAGCCTCAGGTCTCTACTACCATGATATTCCGTCTCTTCTCTCTCCAGCACAAGATACATGACCTTATCACCCACATCCTACCCTCCTTTCTAAGAAGACAGTGTGAGCATGAATAGGTCACAGTTCTCCAGAGAAACCAAACCAATAAGGTGGACATAGACTAGGACATTTGCTATGGAAACCAGCTTATCTGAGAAGTCCTGTGATAGCCCTGTAAGTCAGAAATACCGGAGAAGCTGGCATTTGATTAGGTCTGAGTCTAATGGTCTGAGACACAGGAGCTCCAGGGTATGGAGGAAGGAAAAGATGGACCTGATCCCTGGAGCCCAGAGAGAAAGAGGGGCTTCTCTCTTCTGCTCTGTCATTCTGTCTGGATCCTCAGTTGTTTAGTTGATGCTTGCCCATATCAGGAAGGTATCTCTTTGTATAGTTTGCTGTTGCAAATGTAAATCTCTTCCCCACACACCCACTAGACATGCCCAGAAATAATGTTTTCTCAACTAGCTGGGTATCCTTCAAGTGGACACATGAAATTACCCATCACAGGAAAACAACCAAGCCAGTTACAGAAATGAGAGCAGAAACACGGGCAGTGGGCTTCTCTGCAGAGGTTCAGGAGCTGCGGGGAGACCTCAGTGCCCTGCACCTCACCAAGCCCAGTCAGCAGAGGCATCCACAGCAGAACAGGCCCAAAGCAATTCCTTCATGACAGTTACAAAGGACAGACCGAACTGAGCACACTG
This sequence comes from Mastomys natalensis, assembly GCA_021653895.1. Classification (NCBI taxonomy): domain Eukaryota; kingdom Metazoa; phylum Chordata; class Mammalia; order Rodentia; family Muridae; genus Mastomys; species Mastomys natalensis. The sequence goes on along the minus strand of JAJTUV010002840.1, from coordinate 43,253 downwards.
TATTTCTTGGGGTTTCATGAACATCCAATAGCATCAAATCCCATGAGTACACCTGGAGATCCACTGAGGCTGTCCGTGAAGAGTTCTGCATCCGATAGTAAGCACAGGTGTCTCCATCTGCCCAGGAGAATCTTATCTCTACTTCATCAAAATGGGAAATCAATTCCGGTGATTACCCTATTTCCTCAATTTTAATATCCCACTGATTATGAGACGCTCCCTTGATTCAATAGTCGCCTCCCCCCCCAAAAAAAAGTGAAACTTCACAATAAATATGCACATCTATTTTAAGACCCATGCCTATTTCAGAAATGTTAAGATGTGTGCCGGGAAGGGGAAAGATGCATATTATAATTAAGAGAAAATGGTAATTGAGAGATAGTCAAGCCGATTGCCTGATTGAATTCATCAGCAAATGCAGTCGGCATGCATCGTTGGTCTGCACCATGGGAGAAAAGGCTTTTTAGTGAGGGAGTTGTGTGTGTTGGTGAGTATCCTGGCCAATGGCTCAGATATTAGAGTTTCTTCTGCCCATAGGGTAATGACTGGGGACCGCAGTCACACCTGGCATCTCATTCCAAATACTGACAGGCAGAAAAACTACAGACACAACTCCTCCCTCTCCTGTTATCAGATCCTCCCCGTCACTGCCCAAGGGTTCAGATCTCCTATGGTGTCACCAGTATGAGAGCCCCCCATTTTTGAACTTTGTTCTGGAACACCCTTACTTAGTAAATACCAGCTGCAAGGCACCATGAAACAGAAGAAATGGAGGCAGGCTGATCCTTATCACCAACTGTACAGACAGAAGCACTGTCCTGAGCAGCAGCAAGACTAGTTGGAACCCCCCCCCCCTCAAGTTGTGCCAGAAGAAGGTGAGTATAGGACAGAAGTGAGTTCTTCTAACCTGGAATGTACCTGCTTTGTGCTAAACTATCATCAGGCATAGTCCTGGCATGAGGGTCTAGTTGAAAAACCAGAAACCACTGGTTGTAGTTTGAGGTGAAACTTCAGGAGAAACAAACTAGAGGGGCACACAGATGCATCATGGTAGTTACAACTCAAGATGGCTGCAGTCATGTCAAGCTGAATCCGTATAGACTTCTGCCAGAAGCGCTGGGAATTCTCCTACCCATAGTGTGGCTGAAGCATCAGTGTGAGCATTGCCACTGCCCCCATCACCCTCTCTCCCAGATACTACAGAGAAGCCTGCATGCAGCCAGATGTCTGGTGCTATGTCTCTAGATCCAAGGCCTTCAGGCCCCAGCCTTTGTTGATGTGGTCTTCCTAACCTTGGATTTCTATGTGTTCAATCAAATCCATTGTTCTGAGGAGAAAGCAAGGTGGTCATTAGACAAGGACTGGATCATGTGATGGGACAAGAGCTGGTGACGAGCCAACAGAATGTCAAGAATACCAAAGGTGTAAGGTGGGGGCTGCTGGGAAAATTTTGTAAAGAAAATGAAAAACTTCAATTTTGATTCATGATGGGAAAGGAGGGGAAAAAAATGAGCAATCACCAAGAGGGATGGAACCTTTGCAGGTGACAGACATCTCTGTGAAAAAAGTAGAACGCCTCTTACCTTTCACCCTTCACCTCTCACCTTACTACAATCCATCTTCTCTACATTTCTAAATTTCCTATTTTTCTCTATCTTTCATGCCATGGCTCTCAGCCTATAGGTATTTGGGAATGTGTGGCTGTCAAGATGATGAGGCTCCGGTGACACTGAATGGATGGGGCCACGGATGCCAAGAATAACTGAAGCTTTGGGGATAGTTTTGCCCAAGAAAGAATGGCCCCTTCCAAATGCCAGTGCCAGGCAGATAATCAGCCTGGCATGCTCTTTGCCTGCTGTTAGCATGCCCCTGTCCTTGACAGCAGCAGGACCTCTCCCCACCATGGGCGTATATCTGTCCAGGGCTGTGGCAGGACCTGTCCCTGCCATTGACATGCCTTTGTCCTCCAGGGCAGAAGCATGACCTGTCCCTTCCATGGACATGGCTCTGTGCCGCTGGGCTGCCTTCCCTGGCCATCATCCCATCACACATTTGGAATTTTCCATTACCAGTGGAACTTTCTTACCAAGCTAAGGGAGACAGATGGGAAATTGTCAAAGAAAGCACAAAGCATATAAACAGAAGAGCAGCGACAGATTTCTGAGTCTCGGCTCGCTCAAACCTATTCATTCTATCACACAGACACTTTTTTTTTTAACTCATGCTTTCCCTAATTGAAGTGATATAGTAGACAGAGTCTCACTTGTCTTCCCACTCCAAGAGCACCTCAGGGTCATCCTGGCCCTGATGCTGGCCTGGCAGGCTGCTAAGACTAGCCAAAGGCCAGTTCTGGGCCATCCTTAGCATGTGAAAGAATATGGGCTCAAACTCCTTGGTCCCCTAAGCTAAGGTGGCCTCTGGCCTCTCCTGGCCTTTGATCTTTCATGTTGGCTTCAAACAGTAGGTTTCTGAGCAAGGTGTGGTCCTCTCTCTGTGGAAATGCTATAGTTGCAAAAGGGAGGACTCACAGACTTGTGAATTCATGCAGGAAAAGTTCACTGTTTGCTCTAAGTCTAAAACAAGAGCTACTGAGTCTGCTTGTTGGTAACCCCGGGGCCCCAGGCTTCTTCGACCTGGTGGCTCCTCCCTCATTGGTTTCTAGGCTACTATGGCTGTTTGCATCCAGCATACAGGAGAGGAGAGTGGGTACCTGATTACGGTCTCCATGGGACAGGCCTTGCATGCTACATCTCTGATTCTGTTGAAAGGCATGAGATCTCATGGTGTCCTCTAGCTGCCAGAGACTGGGAAAAGCATACTGAGTTATGTGAGAACATGAAGAGCTGGCTTAGTTCTCAGCATATGTCCTTATCTACCCAAATCCGGATTTCTTCAAGTCCCACAGTCCTTTTCTCTTTCATTATTGGCAGTCTAAAACAGATTTCTGGTTAGCAATTAAGTGGCTGGTTTCTCATAATGTTAGACATAGAATTATCACTGACCCCGCAGTTCTAGCCTTAGGAGTATATCCAGAACTGAAAGTAGAGACAAACCAATATCTAGTGACACATAGGCACAAGTAGCCCAAAAGAGAGAACAACCAAAAGTCCATCAATGGAATCAGTATGGACACACAGCAGAGTATTATTTATCCAGAGAAAGCGATGAAGTATGGGCACATACTAAAGCATAGATGAACCTCCAAAGGACTGTGCTAAATGAAAGAAGCCAGGCAGAAGAGGATGCATACCACATAGTCCATCCACAAAAAATATCCAGAGTGGAAAATCCATACATAGAGAAGACTGGTGGTTTCTCAAGGCCAGGTAGGAGCTGTTTATTGGCCCCAGTGTGTGTGTGTGTGTGTGTGTGTGTGTGTGTGTGTGTTGTGCATGCTTTCTTCTGGGAGGAATGAAAAGCCAGCTATAAATACTGCCATGTATAGATACCACTGAACTATCTGCTTGAGAATGGTTGACCTTAGTTGTGTGAATCATAGGACATTAAAACTTGGGGTTAATCATTGTAAAAGAAAGTCTTAAATGGCTGGCTGGATTTGTCTTTCATGAAGACTTTCTTTGATCTATCCTCTTTGTTAACTGTTTTGGTCGCATCACATGAAAGGGACCATTCTGACCTAGTCTTTTAACGACATTGGGGGATTAACTGACCATTTTCCCCTCAGCCTCTGGACTCCCTCCTAGCGTTCAGTTTCTATTAATAGAAAATGTGTTTCTAATTCATAGAGTCTCCGTTAGAGAGTTCGTTAGCTGACCACTGACTGTAGACATCTGCACGCATGTTGTTATTTCCACCCACTTCTGTAGCTTCTCATTCTCTTTGCTGCCATGCTTGCCCTCCACCATCTTGAATGCCATGGTTAAGACCTACAACATCCCTGGTTCTGATCCTTTCAGGGTACATGACTATGGTCAAAGAGTCCTTTTAAGAACGAAAACAAATCTACAGAGAAGTCATATTCTGTTCATGCTTCAAATTCAGCAGTGCTTGCACACTGTTTTGTGCTGCCTTTGAGGAAGGGTTTCTGATTAGACTGCAAAGTCTCCGAGGGTAAGAACCATGCCCTAATCACCTTTCCATTCTTAGCACTTAACGCAGTGCCTGGATTATATATAGTAGCTGCTCAATAAAAATGGATTAAGCGGATGAACAACTATGTAATAGGATACGATAAGAGAGACTGTTTTCTCATACGAATAAACAATCCAATCGAAGCCATTGTCTTGTAGAGAGAGCAGCTTTTACTTAAAATCAATGGATGTTCATTCCTGCGGACTAGCACAAAAGAGGCATTATTCAAGGTGGACAAGGATTATACACAGGCAGGCTCAAGGAAGGAAACAAGCTGTGTTAGAAATAGTAATATAGAGCTTAGTAAGCAGGGGACGGGCAGTGAGTGGGCAAAAAGAGCTCCCAGCCGGGAGGGAGCCTGCTGCAGGCAAAGGGAACCTTAGGCAGTGTGCCCCAAAGGTGTGCATTTAGGACACAGTGATGGTGTAGGTGGCAGTCTCAGGCAAGCCCATCAGAAGGAAAGAGAGGATCCCAGGACTGTAGGAAGAGCGACTGTCGTATGAGGGCACGGTGGGTGCTGTAGACGCCATATACAGCTGAATGGCAGGTGATGGCCTTAAAGGGAACAGCCTCTCTCTGGGCAAGATTTCTAAAACGAATGATGAAATTAAGACCTTTTGGAGAGTGAATGGGAGTGAGTTTGGACTCTAGCTTTGGAGGGATCAGTGGTTTACAGTTGACTTCCCTGCCAGGGAAAGGGTGAGAACCTCGCTGCTCCAGAACCCCCTAGAAACACAACTCTCAAACTAGCTCATGTGATCAGAGTGGAGCTGAGGATCTGAACTCCTGAGATTGGTGGGGCTGTGACCGAGGCCAGGGTGAGCGTACAGAGAGCAAGGTGCTAGCACAGGTTAACTCGGAAACCAGACTTTCAGCCAAGCTGATGATCAGGCTGTACCCATAAATCCACAGGATTTAATGTCTACACATTTCCAAGATGTTCTTTCCTGGCAGCAATGTAGATTTATAGTCTGGACGGCTAAGCTTACTAATTCTAATAATTGTCTTTAGAATACAAGTCTATGAAAGACTGAAAAGAGCTATGACCCAAGGTTCAAGAAGAAAGGAAGGGGCTGGAGGGATGGCTCAGCCTTTAAGAGCGTGTGCTGCCCTGTCCCTAGAGGCCTTGCAGGTGTGGCTGCTGGGTCACATGTGCAGCAGTAGGTGGCAGAGAGGAGAGAGGCTGTGTCTGAGCTCAGTGTTCTGACCTATGAACATCTGAATGATTAGTGACCCCAGATGGCCCTTTCCTGGTGCCACAGTGCATGGGCAGGGCATAGCACTTCTGAGACCACTCCTGAGACGACCCCAGACACTCAGAGACCCTGGGTAGCACAACGAGGAGTAAGTAAGTGGTGGAGAAAGAGCAACAGAAGGATGTGGGCACAATGAGGAGAGGCAGGACTGGAGACTCAAGGGGAGTGAAGAACAGCCTGATGTGAGTAGTCAATGATGCCACCTGGGACCATGGTGGGGTCCTGGCTTGTGCTGTCACCAGGGGCCATGTCTAGGTCTGTGGCCCTGCAGCAGCAGAGATTTGTTATCACTAAAGGTGAAGTAGACTCCCTGGTCTGGGCTGCTGCCCACCCAGGGACATGTTGATGTCTGAGGGCTGTGCAGAACTGGCCTCACTCCTCACTTGGGCATCACGGAAGAGCTGGCCCTGGGGAGAGCAGGCCTGCATATTGTGGGAGTTGTGGGTGAGCTGGCCCTACCACTCTTCCCCCACATAGTGGCATGGGTGAGGGAGAGGTAACCACTACCCCCTTACCCCTCACCACCTGTAGTGGGTGGGAGACCTAGCCCAGGGGTCATGAGAGCAGGGGAGCTGTCCCTGTTCCTCTCGCAGCACTCAGGAGAGCAGGCTCTGTACCTCACCTAGGGGACACAGTAGAGCTGACCCTGGCGGTGAGGGCACAGGCAAGCAAGCTGGCCTGAGGGCATGAGCATGGGAGAGCTGGCCTTGCCACTTGTCTGCTATGCAGTGACATGGGCAAGGGAGAGATGCCCTCACCCCACCCCTTGCCACCTATGGCAAGTAGGAGACCTGTCCCAGAGGTGATCAGAGCAGGAGAGTTGTCTCTGCCACTCACCTACTGTAGCACTTGGGATAGCAGGTGCCTGGTACCTGACCTGGGCAGCATAGAACTGGCCTTGGATGTGGGGGTTGTGGGTGAGCTGGCCCTGAGAGCATGAGCACAGGAGAGCCAGCCCTGCCTCTCATCTGCTGTGTGGTGACCCAGATGACAGAGAGACGCCCTCCTCCCCACCTTCATCCTTTGCCACATGTAGCAGCCGGGAGAGCTGGCTGTGGTTAAGCTGGCTCTGACTGTCAGTGAGCCAGCCCCGAGGGTGGGAAAGCAGGAGAGCTGACAGACTGACCATTTCAGATACCTCTCAGGGCCAGATTCAGGGCTTTGGATTGACCCATCCCAATGCCACATCATTGATGAACCACTGGAGTACACAAAGGGGCCAATCTTGAAGACCCAAAACTCCAGGATCTCCATGACACAGGGAAGCAACAGGATGTCTGAGAGGAGTCCCAGTGAGGTTCCAGTACTGATAGAGTAGCAGAAGCCAGAGGCCCCATACCAGACCAAGAAGTCATTGCAATAAATATTTGCAAGCAGAGATGTGTGGACAAAAGGGAATCCAGTGACACACTACGGCTTCCACAGTGAGATTTGTTTCCCTCTGTGTTGAGGGATAGCTGCAAGGATGGAGGCAGAAGTGAGGGGAGTGGGAGATGAGTTGGATTGCATGATGTGAAATTCACAAAGAACCAATAAAAAGTTAAAAAAAAAAAATCACATGTTGCTCTTGCAGAGGATCTGAGTTCGATTCCCAGTACCCACTTAATGGATCACAACCATCCATAACTCCAGTTCTAGGGGCTGACTTCTAAGAACAACCATGAGTATGGCAAACATACATAATGCAGAAAAGTACTCATACATAAAAAAAAATGAATAAATCTTTTTTTTTTTTTTTTTTTTTTGGAAAGGAAGGAAGGAAGAAAGAAAAGAAAGAACGGGAGAGAGGAGAGGCCTGTTTTGTTGCAGTGCAAATGGCCAGATGTGTGAATGTGGGTATCCCTGAAAGCTCTTAGCCTGCTTTGGCCCCCTTGTCTAGATGACGCCTGCTCCTTCTCCAAGGACTACAGACCACTAGGCTCTGTTCTCTTGTACAGGGATATGACTACCATGGCTTCCTGGTTGTGCTCACACAAGCTCTCAGCAACACGCGCTCTGTCCAGGTCCTGGAGAGGTTTAATGACTCCGGCATAGTCCCTGCCTGCCTGGGGCTGCCAGCCCTTTCCCAGCCTTTTACATGAGTTCTTGTCTTCTCAGCAGTTTTACGAGCTGGCCCCTTTCCCCCCATACATTCCCTTTCCAGAGTGCATCAGTCTAAGTGAGTCCTGACGTTTGCAATACTGGATGGGAACAGATATAGAAATTGATGTCTTGGGTGGTGGCAGGAAATATACCCTTAGAGACAGGAGCGGGTGATGGGGCCTGTCATCTGCCTGGCTAGAGATGAAGACAGTGCAAATTCACCTTCTAGCTGTCTGTGAGTGAAGGAGAAAACAGTTTGCACTGGTGAACATTACTGAAGACCTTGGCAAGCAAAGCCAAGGGGCTTTGGCTCATGCTCAGCCCCCTGGACCACAACCCCTGAGCCCTCTAGACTTCAGTGCAGCTGTGGATTGTCATGTCCAAGTTGGTACCAAGGTCTCTGCTTCCTTGTCTGGAGGCTTTACCCAAAGTCAGGGACAACAGCCAGCCTCCTCAAGCAAAGAAGTTACCATTCTTGAGGGGAATTAAAGCTGGGGGCTAGATGTTCCCTTTCCTTTCCTTTTGAGGTGACTTAACCCTCTGCACCAATGGGAGTGAGTCCACTCTGTTGGATGGTTTCCTTTTCCTATCTCATTCTCAATGGTTCATTATCTACTTACTGGGCAAACCTGCAGATGAACTTACCGTCAGTAGAATGATTCTGAAGAGGCGCTCCAGGACCGGAGCCAGAAGTTTTGCTTTTGCCAGGAAACCTAAGGAGAGTGTGGAACTTAAATTCATGGATTTCAGTTCAAGCTATGGGGACAAAGGCATGAGGACTTTCTGGTTCCCAGTGGCTAGCTTATACTGCCCAAACTGCAAATACAGTCTGATCCTAAGATGGTTGCAGCACAAATTTAGTTAAAAACCATAGATCCTTTCAATTTCCTAATATAGAGCATCGAGTTTTAGTCAGGAATAAGTAGGGTCCCAATAGTTAGAATAAAGCTGTCTGAGAAGAACCAGGCATTGAACTCACTTCCATGAACCATTCTTGCAGGACACGGCAGCTCGTCTCTGAAGATGCTCATCTTATCTTGCTTGGAAATTCTAGGCAGCTACCTTGCCAGGGAGGAATCAGTGCCCTTCGTTATCTCTAGGCTGAAACAAAGAACTAGAGGCAAATCCCACAGGCAGAGAGGTGTAAGAGAGGTAAATTACAGAGCTAAACTGGAGGAGAAATACACACACACACCAAAAATAGTGTGTTGTGGATAAAGGTGATCACCGGAAACCTGGGGCATTCACACGGGCGTGCATTAAGGAAGACTATGTGAAGAACAGATTATAGGGGTGCTTGAATTTGAAGGCATGGGAGGGATATGTTGGGGGTTCTACACTGGATATCCCAGTCTAACCCACTGTGCTCCTGGTTCTTTTTGACTGAGACGTGAACTCCACCTGGATTCTGACCGAACAGAGTTAAGAAGCCAGTCTCTGGGACACAGGGAAGGGATGAATAGAATTTGAGAGGGAGAAATGGGTTTCTATAAGTCCTATCTATTTACTCTGTAAGGAGTCTGAAGCTTGTATTCCTCCTGGTGCCAGGAGGGTCATTTTCTGTCATCCCGGTATCATGGTTAGACATCAAAGCTTAGAATGGAAGATGTGAGTACCATTTGCTCTGGAGTCAGACCATCTCATGAAGAACATACTGAGGGAAACCTAACAGCATCCCATCTGCCCCAGTACTGTAGCTGGATGCCTGAGAGGGATGGGTGAGCTCCAGGTAGTGGCGTGCATACAATAAGGATGAGGGATTTTCCCTTTGTCCTCACTCTTGGGAGAGAAGGGCCCTCCCAAGAAGTCATGAGAAAGACAGAAACAGAGAAGGTTGCAACTTTATGTCCTGGTTGAATGTCTGAGACAACCAAAACCAATCACACAGCCCTACAGTTTGTCACGGTACAAATTTAGTTTAAAACCATAACCCAATTTCTAATGTGGAGCTTCAGACATCTATCTGGTCTAAGCCGTGAATGAAGCTACAGAAACAGGGTGTGTGTTGGGTGTAGAGCATAAAGCAGCCACTCTTCCAGCATGTGGCCTGTGATGACCTATGAGCTTCCCAGTGGTTGGGTAAACAAAATAGTAAGACCTGGTCTGGGCTACCTATAGAACTGCCTCACACCATGGGACCCCAGCATCTGGAGTCCCACTGGTGACTGCATTTAGTGGGAGATGTTGAGAGTAGGGTTTTAGGCAAGCCAGAGCCAAATCTCAAGAGTTCACATGTGGAATAGCAGCCCAGGATTTGGAGCCTGGCCCACAGGGGGCCCAGCCACCAGCCAGAGAAGCAGTAACATTGGACAGCATTGTGCCCTAGTTCCTGCATTAGTTCACATATGTGGGGCCTCTCTGCAAGGAGAGAGCCAAGGAACAGCATGAGAAGGCACTGTAGACCAGGGCTTCCTGGAGCCATCTGTGACCAGGAGACTGTGTATTAACCAGAGCCCCTAGGATCATTAGAACCTGGCCCATAGAACATGAGTTCTTAGGAACCCAGAACAACAGTTTATCCATGGTCACTGTGCTTTTGTGGGCCAAGTGATAAATGGATTTTTACCTGACTGTTTCATGTAGACTGGTGGGGACACTGATCCACGGCATATTTCCCCAGTTCTAGAACAGATTTCTCTGCCCACTGGAGAACACTCAGTATGGCCCCTGATCCATAAAACAAGGGCTGACTCCATAGGCTGACTCTTGAGAGTCTAGAGTGCCCCCAGGATTCATAGAAATACTCAGTGGAACCATTAGCATTCCCTCAAGCAGTGCCAGGGCAAAGGAAGGCTCTGTTGTTGGCCTGATCACCACATGCGTCTTGGTCCTATACAAACACTGTGAAGACCAATGTCTGTGGAAGAACAAGATTCCATATGGAGTCATGGGGAGGCATTAAAGGAAGATGTTCAGTGAGGTCCCTGGGCCTGGCAAGCAAAGTCATCCATCCTCTTTACCCTGTAACTGTTCATGTTAGAGCTAGCTCTTGACTTTCTACTATACCTCAGAGACAGGCTGTGAGAACATAGCGATCCTGCAGTCCAAGCATTCACTCTGTCCCAACAAGGGATGTACTCATCACCTATGCTGTGGAGGTTCAGGACATTTGGGACCAGGCCAGCAGGTCTGAATGGCATGAGCTAGTTGGCACATGGCTTGTGCTTCCAACATACATGATCCTGCCACGCTGCCACGGCTCATACCTGTGGGCTCATGGAGACTAGCTCTCTAGGAACTGTCAGCTGCAGAGGCAAATGGAGGCCTGGTTGATAGGTAGCTCTAGATGAGATGCTGATACCGCTCAACAGTGGACTGCTGTGGCATTAGAACCATTTTCAGGTCAACCTAAAAGGATGCCAAGAAGGCACAAGATCCTGAGGATACTTCTAGCAGTGTGGAGTATACATTCCTCCCAAGAGATGGTCTGAGGTGTCTAGTTATAGTAACTCATAATGAGTTATCCAGAAGGCCAGGACTCAGACATAACAAGATTAGAAACTTAGGAACAAGAAGATTTAATGGAAGAGATCATAGTGGACCCATACCGGCAAATCATAAAAACCTGCCACTCTCCCTCCCGCCCAACACTCTGACCTCCAAGGCTGAACCAACTGTGTCACTTTCTGACAATGTCAAAGACTCCTACTGATTGGAGGAGAGCACACATGTCCTCCACACAACCTGTGTGTTCCCTACATCTTAGACACTTCCCTCCTTTCCAGTCCAGCTTGCCCTCTGCTTCAGCCTTTTATACCTCTCTGACTCCCCTCTGCCCAGTCCTGTGTCCTGTGCATCCTCCAAGTCTCTGCTCAAAGGCCACCTCTGACAAGTCTGCCCAGATGGTCCCAGGTAGATGTAGACTGGTCACTGCTGTCAACTCTAGAACTAGATCATGTGGCCTTCAGTCTTGGCCCAGTCACTTGCTGGTATGTTACTAATGTCCTTATGCTTCAATTCCATCCTTTGTAAATGAAGCAAGGTTGGTGTGAGGATTAATTAATAGGCAATTAATACCAATAATAATGATTGGGCTTATAAATAACAAAACAGAAGTATTTAATAAATAACATGTCATAGAATCTACAAGCAAAGGGGCAGGCCAGGTCTAGCTCTGTGCATGCTATTAGTTGCACAAATGCAGACAGGTAGGGGAGTACTCTCTGTCTTCCCTTCTCAGCAGAGTGTGGCTTAGTAGCAGGCTCTCAGCAGGAGCTTGTAGGATGCAAGAACAATGTCCAGAGTCAGCATCAGAGACCCAGCCTCAGTTCCATATTTACTGAGAACCCTGGGCAAACTATACCTGATTTTTGGCAGTTTCCTTATCTGCAGAAAGGATAGTGCATTGTTAGGTTGATTCATATCAAATACCATTTGTGTCTTTTTGTAGATCATGCACTTATATAACTGTACATCGATTTTCCACCCCACCTCTGACTAAGGGATGCAGGAATGGGTCTGATGGCCATTTAGAAGCCATAAAAGACTATGCAATGCCAGTGTTGATCATAGCCATTTATCTTATAGATAAACGACTGCTGGGATGATTAACAGTCAAATCATTCTGTTTCTGTAGTAAGTAGCAAACCTGAGAAACAAACTTAAAACTTAAATTTAGGTGATGGGTGTCATCAAAGTTGGGCTTGAACTTGGGGCTCTTGTCACAGAAGGGCTATGGGTTTATGTGTCTGCAGATAGCTGTGACGGGAAAGAGCAGCAGCCTGAATGTCTGCCAACTGTAGGGTAAAAGGTCTGAGTCTACTTCCAGGTTTGAAAACCCACCAAAATTCACCAATCCCTGAGCTTGAAACCCTTGAGCTTAAAAACCCGCCAATCCCTGAACCTGAAAACCCACCAATCCCTGTACTCGAAATTCCATCAATCTGTGGACTTGTCTTGAAATCCCACCAATCCCCAGCCTGGAAATCTTCACCCCCGCCCCCGCACCCCCCAAAACCCATATAAACCTGCCCAGTTCTCTCTTATTTCTCAAAGAAGTAGAAAGACCCTCTTGTCTTTCTCCCAGTAGATCTCTTGTGTGAGGTTTGTTGTGTGGTGTGACTTTTGTGATGTCCTTGGCTTCCGACTGCCAGGATACCGTTCCCTTCAGAGCTGTAACATTTGCATTAGGGAAACCTTCTCCTACAGAGATGTAACACTTCCATTGGAGAGGCCTTTCTCCTCAGAGCTGTAATACACCAGCCAGCTTGTATTTAGTGTCATGTGGCTCCTTGGGATCCCCTCAAGGATTTTTCCAGTATTTGGGTGATTTCCTAGCATCTGGCTCCACCTCTCTCAGACAACCAAGGTAATCGCATCCCCAGAATTCTCGAGTAGGTGTTTGCTGGTGAATGTCAATACTCAAAGAGCCATGGAGTCCAATCTAGGAAAATCCCCTGTCCCTGGAATCTCTGGTGACAGATCTGTCTGTAGTCTGAGGCCTCTCCCAGCAAGCATCTGTTCTGTTCTTTCACCAACTCAGAAGGGCACCCATGCTGTGCATGGTCCAAAGAGAAGGTGGTAGGCTCTGACTGACTATAGAGTTCCACAAACTGAGGGGGTGTTTCCAGAAGCTTCCACCGAACTTGGCTGGTAAGCCCAAGCCTTTACTCACTTCCTTTGAGCCTCTTTTGCCCTGCTCACTTTCCTGCATAAGAAAGACCATCAATGGCTCATGTGTACCTGAGAGGAAGACAGAATCCGGAGCAATCTTGGGGGAAGACTCCTCAGTAATCACCCTGGGGAAACAAACCAAGGACAGGCCAGAGAGAGGGGGCTGGATGTGAACCAGGCCTGTGGGGGAACCCAAGCTACTCAATGCATTTTGAGCGTGAACTGTTGATTCTAAGAACTGGGCTGTGTGGCACAAGGAAGTCCTGGGCTTTTCTGAATCTGCCCCTTCAGCACCATGGCCACCTTGTCTTAAAAATGTCCCTTGTTGTAGGGAACCAACCACATGTAAAGTACCTGTGGCACAGTGTCCGTGGCTCTGAGTGCCCTTTAAAGTGAGCACGTGTTACTTTTAATAAAAAGGACTTTGTTGCAGGATTTGAAAACAAGGTAGAGGACTGTGGGCAGACAGGCAGGGGTGGGGGAGTCAAGAGAGGGGAACAGTGCACCCCAATATGTCAGATGTTGCACTGTTTGGTCCTGTTTTGTTACAAAGACTGGCATCTCACCACTTGGTCACATTCAGGGAACATCGATTGCGTGGTTATTGTGTGCCAGGCCAGGTTAAGTTTTCTGGCTGTAGAAACTAAGTCAGCGCTTCTCTGCTCTGGAAGGTGGCCTGTAGCTTGGGAGGCAACTTTCAGAGCCTGTGACTGCCAGGCTGCCGAGTTGTACAGCAGAGGAGGGGGTATCTGGGAAGAAGGGGAGGTTTGAACAAGCGCCTGGAGGCACAAAATCAATTTGGAAACTGTGTCGGATAGGCATTAGCTGAGCAGCTGACAGCAAACAACTCAAAATAGCAATGGCTAGAGCAAGCTAGGGCTTCCTCTCTCTCTCTCTCTCTCACACACACAAAGGAAGGGCAGGGCTGGGTACACAGACCAGATGTAGAAGCCCCTCAGTCACCAGGAGCTGGGCAGAGGAAGTTCCACAGAGCATGGGAGCTTGGATTTCAGGGTTTCTGGGGACTTTAATTCTCTCAGACTATGAGACCTTGAGGACTCTCCCAGTCTCTTGTTCTCTTGCCTGTAAAGTGAGAATAGAATAAAAATATCCGTCTATGGGAGTTGCTAAGGAGTAAATGGTTGGTTTACTACAGGCAATGTGTTTGGAGCAGAACCCAGTGAGAGTGTACTTCAGCACTATGCCCACTGCACAGCAGGCCCAGAACTCGTCCCAGTGCAGAGAAAGGAAAGAAGAGAGAGAACAGAAAATAATGGTGGCAAATATTTTAATATTTTGCTTTTTGCTCTACCACCTTCAGCGTATGGCTGTTATCCCCAAGGTCCTTCACGTTTCAGTGGCTGCTGAAGCTCCAGCCATCCTGTCCCAATTCCAGGCAGCAGAGGTTTAAAAATGCAAGGACTAAGGCTCCTCCCTCCAGCTGAATTGGTTTCCTTTTGGGAGGTTGTTTTTTCAGAAGCCACCTGTCACATATCAATGCCTGAATTTGATCACAGGCAGGGCCTCTTGTTGCAATGAGGAGGCTCCTTTTAGTTGGATTCTCTTGGGAAGAAAGATGAGCGTTGATCAGAACATGCTGCGGGGTTAGGAGGAAGTGAGTCTGGTAGATTTCAGCTAAGCTGTGAGAAATCAGGCTCTGGATAGCATTAACTGGCCTCTCGCATGCACGGGCTTGAAGCATCCTATTGACCTGCACTTTATCGTATTGACCTGTACTCTATTACTTTCAAAGGAGAAATATACTGCTTCTCTAGAGTTGTCCTCTCTCTCCCCTCATCCCTACAGCATCTCAGAGGGCTATACTGAAGGAGTAGGGTGTTAGCCTTGAATTCTATCCCCTGGCTACTCTGATTGAACAACCTTTCATTACTCCACACGGGCAGGGTTGCTGAGCACAGGGCTGGCTCTCTAATGAAAACAAGAGACTAATGCAAGCAAGTGCCCTTGCTCAAGGGAGATACTAGGGCAACATCCAACTGGAGACCCTTCTGGAAACCAGGCCTGCAGGGTCCCCTCCCTGCCATGCTCGTGCTCCAGGTCGCTCTTGTGATGGATGAGTCAGACGGTGGCATCTGCCCCTGTGGTATCTCTGTGTATCCTTTCTCCCTGAGGCAACACCTTATGCCTTCAGGATGCCATTCCTGAAGGAGAAGCAGGCACACCTGGGGTGGGATGTGGGGGCTGGGTGGGATGGGAGGGTGGTTGGGGGCTGGTTTTAGTTCCCCTCGGGAAGACAATTGTACTGTATCTAGAACCTGTTGCTGCAGATCTGTTTTCTCCATCTGAGAAGCCTACCACCAACACAGCAAAAGCAGAAACAAGGAACAAGGTTTGAGGGCCAGGAGGTCTATGAGAGGTGTTGTTGGGTGGCTCTGGCTCTGAGCCTTTCAGACAATGACAGGGCACACTTGGGTCTGGGCTGCAGCCACTACAAAGTTGGATGGAGGCCATGTGGCTACTCAGCCATGTGAGGGCAAGCAGGGATGGCTGTTGGCAGAAGCCTCAGTGCCTGGAAGCACCTTGAATGGCTTCTGTCAGAGCAGATAGCCGAGGGGAGGACGCCAGGCAGCTTCTGTGTCTGAGAACAGAGGTTCAGGAGTCACGCACCGCCCTCTGCCACATTCTGCCCTTTGGAGCTGTGTGTCCTTAAGCAGCAACCAGGCAAGGGAGATTACAGCCTCCACCTTTGGAAGAAAAGAGTGTTATAAAAATATTTGCAGAAGTATTGAAAATCCTAAGACAGGATTTGGAAAGCCTGAGATGAGGAGGCCAGAGGCTGAATCAGAAGGGAGAGTAATGAAACCCATCTCAAGCCTTCAGAGATTTGAAGGCAACACAGAAAATTATATTGACTTAGCTCAGAAGATCCTGTGATCCAGATCCAGAGATTTTCAAATGCCAGGAGAATCTGATGTCTGCTTAGAAAATGCTGTTGCCCAAGAGCCGTGAACTGTAAATCCTCATTGCTGTTAAGGGATGCAAATGTATCACCACTAAGGGCGCCATCCTAGAAAGGGAAACTGAGGCCACAAGAGGCTGAGCAGGCTGACCTCAGGCCTCTGCTGTGGGTCAAGCAGTGGTTGTAGGACTCAGGTGCCTGTCACAAACCCACTGAGGTAGTTATGCCTATTACCATGATACTGATGAGGAAACAGAAACAGAAGTATTAAAAATTAGGCACACATACACACACATATACAGATAATTAATCATGGCATATATACACATATAACATATATGGACATATATGCATATCAGATATTACATATATGGGCATACATGTATATAATATATCACATACATACATGTATATAACATATATCATATACACACATATATTTATATATATTTATATCATGTAAATGAATATTCAGTCACAAAAGGCAGGACCATGCTTCTAACTCAGTTGGTCTGACTCCGAATATGATGCTCCGACACTTCCACTCTCCAACTCCCCACCTAGCAACTTCTGAAATTTATCATCCTTCTGCCGTAAGCACTCTAGTCTGCTGGGTGGGGTGCTAGGGTCCTCCAAGATGCAGGAGGTTCCCCTGAGGGAGGAGGACGAGTGTCCTGGCTCTCCCAGGGATTTCTCATTTTTCAGAATCTGAGAACCTGGCGCCAGGCTACCTCCTACTGTTTACTCAGAATTCCTGTGTCACCAACCTCCATGGTCAGTGCCAGGGGGCTGGGGTCACACAGACCATGGCTGGCTAGATCTCCAGTTTTAACAACAGCTATGGTCAGGGTCAACAGCAGTGCTGGCCGATGGTCTCCTCCTCATCCCTCTAACTGCACCATTACTCATCCTCTAACCACATCCACCCGCTCTCCACTCTGAGCCGGAGGGTTCTGTCCCTGTGCTGGTGCCCTCTACTGGTGGTATGTCTCCCTCAGATGGAAACCTAAGAGGAGGGAGGAGATGGAGGGTGGGAGGAGGATGATGTCAGCTCTGGGTTGGGATACTTCATCCAGAGGCCAGCCAATGGGTCACACCTGGAAATGTGGCAATGGTATTCTAGACATTAACATAATCAGTTTCTATGTGAGATGAAAACAGACCCTGTAAACTCTTGCCTTGAGCTGCAGACCTAGCGAGCGTCCCTCTTCTCCCAAGAGGACTCCCCCTGTGCTGCTACCAAGACACTGCACAGTGGCAATCTTGGATGCTTGGCCCAAACCACTGAACAGCCACTGTCAATTTGGCTTCAGTGTCAAACAGCTCTGGTCGTCCTGGTATGGAGGAAGTTGAGGAGAGACTTCCTTACCCCAACCCCTCTTAGCTGGTTCTGCACTATCAGAACGGACACAGAAGGCTAGAAACTCCAGGAAACCCATCTCTCTTCCCAGCTTTCCTAGGACTGCTTACCCTGGATCAGCTGTGTCTGGCCCACCGCTGTTTATGCTTGTTTTTTTTCCATCTTAATGTATTATTTTATGCATATGAATGGTTTGCTTGCAAGTATGTAAGTGTACCATGAGCATGTGTCAGATCCCCTAGAACTGGAATTATGGTGGATGGTTGTGAACCTGGGTCTCTAGAAGTGAACCCAGGTCGTCTGCAAGAGCGACACTGCTTCCTCTTAGCCAGTGCACCATGAGCCATCTCACCAGTCCCAGATATACACTTTTAATTAAATAATATGTGAACTAATGAAGTATGAGCAAACAAACAAAAAAAGAGAATTATTTCTATCAACACTTTGCCCATCAAAGGAATTTACTTAAACAAGCAACTTCATATCTAGGTACGGTTGAGTTGAGCGTTACAGAATTGAGACACTGAGGAACAATGCTTCAGGTTGTTTTGTAAAACAGAAATCAATCATAGCAAATGTCTCATGGGCATGATTTATGAAAGAAAAGCGGAGGGAAGAAAAGTGAGTCCGTACCTACAAGAAAGGTCATGGTCTTATATCAAAAATTAGCAAACGCTCATTTATAATTTCCAAGGCAATGTCTAAGGTGGATAATATTTTGTCTGACTCCATCCTTGGACAAGAGTTCCTCTTACACTGGTGACAGCCTGAGCTTTTGGAGCCCAGCAAGGCTAGAGATCCCAGTATAACCAAAGGCTAATTGGAAAATCAATGCATCCAGGCCTAATGACAATGCTAATCATTGCTTTGAAGGACCAGTGGAGCCTGTCGGTGAGAATCAGGCCTGAGATTTGCACAAGAAAGCGGGTGCTTTGCTCGGCAGACGTGGACCTGATCGATACTTTCAGTATGGTGACCCTTGACCTTCTGCTCGGTAACAAAGGCTTCCAAGCCTCTAATAGACTTCACACCGCTTGCTTACACATGGCTGTCCCCAGTGAGACCTTCTTCCGCGTGACGTGCTTCACTCTGCTTTTGGCTTCTGATCTGCTGAGGCTGCTAGGAGAAGCTCTCCCTGCTGAGCCTGTAAATTCCCTCCCTCCCCCTCAGGTTGGCGCCCGCTGTGTTTGTTTTCTGGGGAAACCTTAACCACTGCAAGGAGAGAATGTAAAACAGCCCTTCTCTCTAGCCTCTTGCACTTTTTTCTCTCCACCCCCACCCCCACCTCCCTTACTTTGTTGGAAGAACAGAAACAACTTTGCAAGTCCCCTCTCACCTTACAAAATGTCTTCCACTTTTCTCTTTTTTTCCTGTCCCCTATGGCAATCAAGAAAAGGCCCCAATACATTGTAACTTTTAGGGAATCAGAGACTATGAAGGATATTAATATGTATTAATTTGAGTGTGTTCATTTCCTTATATCTTGATTTTAAAATAAAAAAACAATCAAGCTTCAAAAAAAAAAAGAAAAGTCCCCAAGAGCAAAGACCATGCCTGTCTAGTCCTTGACACACAGCATAGTGAATGACCTTCCAGCGCCTTCTGATTGTTGGGCCAACTTGTGCTTTTCTAGAGACTCTGGGAAGAGATAAGTAGGAATGGATTGCTGTTGCCTTCATCCTTTGGGTGCTCCTTTTCCCAGGGGCATCAGATTCTATCTCACCTATCACCTACTTGTTAATACCTGCGTGCTTCTCCCAGTTGTCCTCTGCATGTCTGCATTCCTAGCATGCAGCAGCACATGCTTGACACACAGATGGGGCTCCAGTAACACGAGGAGTTGTCACATGTCTCCAAACCTGACAGTTACTCTGGGATCCTCCATTCCCTGCTCCTTCCACAGTCCATCAGCCTATCCTGAGCAGATGTCTGTCTTCACTTCAGCAAACTTTCCCCCAAAGTGTCAAACAGGAAACAGCACAGACGTGTGGGACATGTGGTCTCCACTGTAGCATTCAAGACTACCAGCATGTGTGAAGCAGCCATAGACTCTCCATAAAGAATAGGCATGGCTCTGTTCCAATAAAGCTTTATGTACAAAGCAGGGCTGGGCGGGATCTGGCAGGCATTCTCAAAGCTGTTATTGAAAGAAAGCAATGCAAAGAGAAGGAGCTGTCCTTGGTACCGTCATCTTCTTCTAGAAGCACACAGGAAGGGATGACAGGGCCAGTGAGTGCCTGTGTTCACATAAGGAGGACAGCTTCCCTCCATGAATCAGCACCTTCACCTTGCTTTCCCATTTGGCTTGATGTATTACAGACACAAAAGCTGGCACCAGAGCCTGATCATTTATTAACTGGTGACCTTTCCTAGGTTACTTAACCATTAGGCCTCCCTCACCCACCTTTACAAAAGTGATCTATACAACTACTTTAAAAAATGATTTATTTATTTTTATTTTATGTACATTGTTGTTTTGCCTGCTTCTACGTGTGTGTAAGGATGTCAGAAATCCTGGAACTGAAGTTATAGACAGCTGTGAGCTGTTGTGTATGTGCTGGGAATTGAACCCAGAATTCTCCAGACCGATTTCTTCTACTTTTGATGAACCAGCCTGCCTCCATTTAAGGCTTAAAAGTCATCTTATAATAAAGACAAACTAGGTTCATTTCTAATTAAGAATAAACCTCTGTTTCTCAAAGACTAGTCTATGTCCTGCCTGAAACCTTAACTACAAATGGTTCTATAGTCCCTATTCCAGGAATGACAATCATGTCTTTGTTTCAGAAAGTTGTAATGACCATCTTGCAATCCTACCTTTGTTTCAAAAGGTTGTTATGACCACCTTGTTCCGACTGCCTGTTGTTATGACTTCCTTATGACTACCTTGCAGTCATGTCTTTGTTTCAGGAGGTTGTTATGACTGACTTGTTATGCTTACATTCTTTCTGTTCATGGAACCTGTAGTTACTTGTATTCTCATGCTAATTAGGTTCCCCCCAAAACCTGTCTGCAGTGTCCCACACGTGAAACTGAGCGACCCTGCACCCAGTTGGTTTTTAATGGTAGATAATTGGCTGCATGCAAGAATGGAATATAGATTTTAGTAATGACTTGGGAATATTAGAGGGTGGATTAGCCATGTGGAGGTTAAGAAGTGGCCCAGCTATTGACCTGTTTAAGGCATGTCAAAATATAAAGGCTAAGTGTGTATTTCATTTGGGAACACAGAGCATTGGGGTTGGTAGAGAGGAGCTCCGCTGCCTCCACATCAATTTGAGTGGTGTTAACTGAGTACTGCTACAGTAACCCTGTTTATTTTGCCGGCCAAATCCCCTATTTGGAAACCCCCTACCTCTGAGCTATAAAAGTCTTGTCTTTCTCATATCCAATGTTGATCTCCTGAACCCCGCTTTTAGGGAGAGACAGCTTGTGTACACAAATACAAAAACTTGCTTTAATTAATTTGGCCATGATGATTTGGGTTGGTGATCTTTCTCTTCCCATCTTTGGAATTAACAGTTTCTCATGAAACTCTCCTAGGGGGCAGTAGTGCAGAGCAGAGAACGGGCATGCACAGCAGCCAGTGGTGCTGAGATTATCATTATCTACTGACATGTTTCTCTATTTATAAACACAGCTAAGTCTGCGTGATGATCATGGGTACCTGAAGCAGTTGGCCATGACTGGGAAAGTAGCCCTACCTCTTACTGGTTGTGTGACATGGGGAAGTGGCTTGCTTGGTCTGCACTTCAGTTTGATTAACTTGTAAAAATCGTTCTGAGGATTATATGAATTATTACACATACAGTGCAAAGTGTGTCTACAGACGTGCTCGCTATCACCAACACCCAGTTGAGGATATTATCCCTGGATCCCATGACCTTTATCAGCGGGGAGTCCTTGAGTCACACTCCTTGTTCACCCATGGTGTCCCAACATACAGAAGGTTTCCTCTGCCCACATTGGCAGCTCTGAGCCCCCACTGTCTATGCAGCAGGATTCCAAAACTCTTATATTCTCCTATCCACAATCAAGAAACCCGCATCCCCTTTCCTGCCTGCTTGGAGCCAGTGGATGAACAAACTATCTTCTTTCCTGTGCTCTCTCCCCTCACCTCTACCCTGGGATATTTGTGTCCCTGCTATTTATTTAGTGCTCCCAATCAGGCCACTTGTGATGTAGTGATTGACATCCTACCAGCTGAACAAGAATAGAATTGAGTCTCCAGCTCCCTCTATGGCCTCATTCCCGACTGCCACTCGTAGCCCCTGCAGGTGGGGAGTAGGGGAGGAAAGGGAATGGGGAACTTCGACCTTCCTAAAGCCCTCTAGTGTCTGCTAAAGTCCTTGACCCTCTTAGCATTAGGCATCCAGAAACTTAACTGCTTTGCCTTGTTTGAGGCTGACTCCACTCCTCCCGACTTAAGTCTCCTCCCAGGAGCCCCCACAGCTCAGGGCAGCTGCTCATCTTGCAGAAGTCAGGGTGTTCTTCACTTCCTACAGACTTCTAGATACTGACCTGAAGGGATAGATTCAGGTAAGTGCTGGAGGGTGATCAGGCCACTCTGCAGATGCAGAAGAAATGGACCATTAACACTGGGAGCTGCCTCTCATTTTTAGATTCATTCATGTAAAGGCACAGAAAAGTCTTCTTTTAGAAGCCACGGGATGCTCCAGTCAGACAAGGGTTAAAACAACATCGAGTCTCCCTGGGCCAGGTTGAATTTTCTTCCTGGGATCATTTGCTTATTTGTCTTCAGGCCACCTCCAGGCAGCCTGGGCCTCTTCCCAGGACTGAAGCTGCATGTGTGCATTTCTGTGGAGGCTGCTGATGTTAACTTATCTCCAGGGGCCCCCTGGATCTGCTCAGAGCTTTCAGCATCCTCAGAGATTGGCTCCATTCCTGCTTGCCTCAAGTAGCTCTGAACTTCTTTCAAAGAAGTTCCCCTGTCAGCTCTTCTCTGGGCTCCCTGCCTTGCTCTCTTGGCTCCTTCCTTTCAACAACGAAAATCTTCATCTTATTATCTGACTTCTGAGGGAATTGTCCCTTTCTTCTCCCTGAACAGCCATCAAACAAAACAGAACACGAAATAAGTGAGTCTCTTCCAACACCAAAGCAGCTGTGTTCTGTGAAACTGGGGCTCGGACTTGTGGCTGGTCAGGCTGAGCATGCTGAGCACACTGGAAAGAGCTGTGCCTCCCAGCCTCACCCCTCTCCAAATCTGGGAGCTGGGATGGCTGGAAACGTAGAACAAAAAGGAAATGCAAACCCACAGCTAAGCTCAAGGTTAAGAGAGACATCCTAATGCTAGATTGACAGAAGAAATTCCATGTCAAGGTGACATCATGGCAGCAGCAAATGGCTTATAACAATAGGATTGTCTCAGCTGGGGCTGAGTACTGATCTCAAGCTGTTGGGGCAGCTTGGTTGCAGACCCTGTGCAGTAGAGCAGAGCTGTCACAGACATCACTGGGGCTGGTGCATCCATGATGTGGAAAGCCAGCGAACTTCACACTTACATATTGATAAGGAAAGACTGACGTCTGCTCCTCAAGAAACCAGCATCTTCAGTCAATGGTCAGGCTTGGATTCTACTATGCACATGTACAAGCATCCAAGGTAAGTAATTAACATTAAAACATGCCATCACTGTTAAAACCTGGAAGAGCTGGTGGATGCCTTTGGAGAAGGGATGCTCCCAGACAGGTCTACAGCCAAGAGAATGCTTTGGTTAACAAGTCACAATCAGTGAACACACACCACCATAAGAGCTCATCATCAGATGTGTCAAATCAAATAATTATCACTCTCAGTTTGGGATATAAGAAAAACAATTTAAAGGATATTTTAAGAACCTCATAAAGGAAGCTGGAAAGATGGTTCACTGCTTAAAATCACTTGCTACTCTTCTAGAGATTGGAGTTCAATTCCTAGCACCCCTACCATGTGGCTCATAACTGTCTATGACTCCAGCTCCCAGGATATCTGATACTTTGGGCTTCCATGGGCACCAGCACGGATGTCCAAATACCCCTTCACAGACACAATTTTAAGTTTTTTAAAGTTCATTGAAAATATTAACATATTAGCTGAGGATATAGCTCATTGATAGAGCACAGGGTCAGGCTCTGGGTTTGATCTCCAGTGCTGTAATAAGTTAAATGTTAAAACATTAAAGAAAGAATAGACACCAGGACAATAAGAACCATGCAACACAACAAAAGACATAATTATCAAGGGAACATGTGGAATAATACTCAAATGTTTAAAATTCAACAAAAGGGTGAAGCACAGCCTTTTTGAGATCAAAAATAGAATTAGCTAGATTTTTGAAAAGCTGGAACTGCAGTAGAATCTTGGGTATAGCTTAAGCCAAAAAATTGCAAACATGGAGTAAATCTAGGAAGTGAGCAAGACAGAATGAGAAGGGTGGGTATATATTAAATAAGAGTCATGAAAACAGAGAAAAGTGAAAGACAAATACACTTAGAACAAACAACTGTCAACTCAGAATTCTATACCAGCTCAACTATCGTGTATGAATGGCCATAAAATAAAAATTTCCCCCTTCCCTTTCTCCCTCTTGCTCTGGCCTAAAGGTTTTTATTTATTTATTATATGTAGGTACACTGTAACTGTCTTCAGACACCACATAAGAGGGCATCAGATCATCAGATCTCATTACAGATGGTTGTGAGTCATCATGTGGTTGCTGGGATTTGAACTCATGACCTCTGGAAGAGCAGTCAGTGCTCTTAACTGCTGAGGCATCTCACCAGCCCACAAATAAAAATGTTTTAAGACATTTACAGAGTGAGAGATTACTGCTCATAGATTTATCTTGAAAATGTGGTGGATTGAATAAGAATGGCCCCACGGCTCATATATTTGAATGCTTAGTCATCAGGGAGTAGAACTCTTAAAGGATTTGGAGGTATGGCCTTGTGAGGAAATGTGTCACTGGGGGTAAGTAGGCTTTGAGGTTTTAAAAGTAAGTGCCAGGTTCAGTCTGCATTTCTCTCTCTCTCTCTTCTCTCTCTCTCTCTCTCTCTCTCTCTCTCTCTTTCTCTCCCCCCCCCCTTGGATCCAATATAGAACTCTCAGCTACTTCTCCAGCACCATGTCTGCCTATGCTCCCTGTAAGAAAGCCCCAATTAAACATTTTCTTTTATAAGAGTTGCTGTGGTCAAGGTGTCTTTTCACAGCAATAGAACAGTAAACAAGACAAAAATAATTAATGAATTGAACACAAAGAAGAAATTGTTTTAAAAAACTAATAGTGACATTACATTTATTTTGTTTGGCAAGGTTTCTCCTCCTAGCTATTCAGGAGATAAGGCTGGAGGAGCAGAAGTTTGAAGCCTTTTAGTTTAATGTAGTGAGTCCTCTTCTCAGGAGATGGGGACAGGGATGGCACAGTTAAGAGCTGAGATGTTCGTCAGAGATCCTGGATTCAGGTCCCAGCACCTACATGGCAGCTCACAGCTGTTTGCAACTCTGGCTCTAGAGGATCCTATGTCCTTCTGGCCTTGATGGACACTAGAGACATGTGGCAGTTTGATAGGAATGGCTCCTATAGAGAGCCATTGTGTTTAAATACTTGCCTATAGGGAAGGGCACCATTAGAGGATTGTGGCCTTGTTGGAGTAGGTGTGGCCTTGTGGAAGGAAGTGTGTCACTGTGGGGGTGGGTGGGCTTTGAGATGTAATGCTCATGCTATGCTCAGTGTGGCCCCAGCACCATGTCTGCCTGGACGATGCTATGCCTCCTACCATGATGATAATGGATTGAACCTCTGAAACTTAAGGCAGCTCCAATTAACTGTTGTCCTTTGTAAGAGTTGCCTTGGTCATGGTGTCTCTTCATAGCAATAAAGCCCAAATTAAAACACCAGACATGTGGTATACAGATATACATGTGGCAAAATGCCCATACCCATTAAAATAAGTAAAATAAATAAATAAACATAAAACATAGTTAAGATATTGTTTTATGAGAATTACCATTTTTAAGTGTTACTATTTTTAGGCTAATAAATATCAAATATTATATGGCCCAGCTTAACAGAGAGTGGAAGCTTCCCAGATTAGGGAGGCTCATGACAATTCTAACACATTATAAACACTTTGGATAGTTCAGGCAAATGTTGGAATAAGTCACGTCAAACTTAAAGTACATATTCTAATGTTAAAGATATATAGCTTAGGAAAAATGCTCATAAGAGTAGAATACATAATTTCCTACCCAGCTAAAGAAAAAATAAATTAAAAAAATGTTAAAGTAGATCCCCCAGCAATGGGAAAGGGTAGGGGAGGGAAGACAGGATTTAGTGAGTTGGCTTCCCTTTTATAATCAAGACTTGACCTGTCACTTCATAACTCAGCAGCCAGGGCCATCAAGATACTTACTGCTCTTCCATTCTGAGACTCATGTTCCTCAGCTATAAACAGGAGCAATAAAATTCAAAATTCAACAGAGTACTTATGAGAATTGCATGATATTATGGATGACATGATATAGATGATATAGATATAGATATAGATATAGATATAGATATAGATAGATAGATAGATAGATAGATAGATAGATAGATCTTACAAATGGATGCCTATGATATAACGGGTGCTCAGCGAATGCTAGCTCTTTGCCCTCTCTTGTCCAGGGTTACCTTCACCATCACCAACCCTAACTAAGCATAAGGACAGTCTCTCTTTCTCTTCCCCACATTATGTCTGGATCATCTAAGCCTAGTTTTTTCTCAGTATTTGTACTTGGTGTGGACGGATAGCTGTCATGCCTGGTCTTCATTAGAGGCTTCAATTTGTGTCTCTGTCCTTTAGCGGCAGCACAATATTGGAAAAGTGTATATTCTTGGAACCCGAGTTTCTCTCATATGTAACATGAGTCAACAATGCCACCCTCTGTATTAGTCTCTCCATTGGAATTCATTCAGGTAAATAAACCCAAGAAAAACAATTTAAAGAAGGGAGAACCAGTTCCTATTTTCAGAAATTTCAGTCCATGGTTGTCTGGATCCATTGTTTCTGGGTTGTGGTGAGGCAGAAGATCATGGTAGAAGGATACACTGATCCCTTCCTCCCTCTGCCTCCTGTGATTATTTCCTTCCTCCTTCTAAGTGGGATTGACGCCTCCTCACTGGGGCCTTTCTGCCTGTTACACTTCTTACAATCTATGGGTTGTATCCTAGGTATTTTGTACTTTTTGGCTAATATCCATTAATCAGTGAGTACATACCATGCATGTTATTTTGGGTCTGATTTACCTCACTCAGGATGATATTTTCTAGTTTCATCCATTTGCCTCAAAACTCATGATGTCCTCATTTTTGATACCGAATAGTATTCCATTGTGTAATGAACCACATTCTCTGTATCTGTTCTTCGGTTGAGGGACATCTGAGTTGTTTCCAGCTTCTGTCTATTACAAATAAGGCTGCTATGAACATGGTGGAGCATGTGTTCTTGTGGCACTGTGGAGCATCTTTTGGGTAAATGCCCAGGAGTGGTGTAGCTGAGTCTTCAGGTAGAACTATTTCTGATTTTCTGAGGAACCGCCAGACTGATTCCAGAGTGGTTGTACCAGTTTGCAATCCCACCAGCAATGGAGGAGTATTCCTCTTTCTCCACATCCTCTCCAGCATGTGCTATCATTTGAATTTTTGATCTTAGCCATTCTGATTGGTGTGAGGTAGAATCTTTTGATTTGCATTTCTCTGATGACTAAGGACTTTGAACATTTCTTTAAGTGCTTCTTGGCCATTCGAGACTCTTTTGTTGTGAATTCTCCGTTTAGCTCTATATCCCATTTTTAAATTGGGTTATTTTGTTGTTAGAGATTAACTTCTTGCTGATTTGTCCTGTTGATTGTGTCTTTTGCTTTACAGAAGCTTTTCGGCTTCATGAAGTCTCATTTATCAATTGTTGATCTTAGAGCCTGAGCCATTGGTGTTCTGTTCAGGAAATTTCCCCTCTGTGCCAATGATTTTGAGACTCTTTTCCCTTTCTCCTCTAATAGATTTGAGTTAAATGGAGATAAACTAGAAGCAATCCCACTAAAATCTGGGACAAGACAAGGCTGCCCACTCTCTCCCTATCTATTCAACATAGTACTCAAAGTTCTAGCCAGAGCAATTAGACAATAAAAGGAGATCAAGGGGATATAAATTAAAAAGGAAGAAGTCAAGGTATCACTATTTGCAGATGATATGATAGAATACACAAATGACCCCCAAAATTCCACCGGAGAAGTCCTACAGCTGACAAACAACTTCGGCAAAGTGGCAGGATATAAAATTAGCTCAAATCAGTAGCCTTCCTTTATACAAATGATAAACAGGCTGAGAAAAAAATGATGGAAACAATACCCTTCATAATAGCCACAAATAGTATAAAATATCTTGGTGTGACTCTTACCAAGCAAGTGAAAGACCTGTAGGGCAAGAACTTCAAAACCGTGTAAAAGAAATCGAAGAAGACCTCAGAAGTTGGAAAGATCTCCCATTCTCGTGGATTGGATTAACATGGTGAAAATGACCATCTTACCAAAAGCAATCTACAAAGTCAATGCAATCTCCATCAAAATTCCAACACAATCCTTCAAAGACATGGAAAGAGCAATTTTCAACTTCATATGAAAAAACAAAAAATAGGATAGCCAAAATAATTCTCAACAATAAAAGAACTTCCAGGAGAATCACCATCCCCGACCTCAAACTATACTACAAAGCAATAGTGATAAAAACCACATGGTATTGGTAATGAAACTGACAGGTCGATCAATGGAATAGAATCAAAGACCCAGAAGTAAACCCACACACCTATGGACACTTGATCTTGACAAAGAAGCCACAAACATACAGTGGAAAAAAGAAAGCATCTTCAACAAATGGTGCTGGTCTCATTGTATGTAGAAGAATGAAAATAGATCCATATTTATCATCTTGCACAAAACTCAAGTCCAAGTGGATTGAGGATCTCAATGTAAAGATACACAGGTTTTTGTTTTGTTTTGTTTAGGGATGCAGGCTATTCGTTGCATTGGCTCTCAGATCTCATAGCAGGCTTTAGAACTTGTCGAATAGAATGGATCAACCTGCCTCAATCTCCTCCTCTCTATTTGACAGATGCCAGGTGGAGACAAATGGGACTCTCTGTTTATTTAAATCTAATATACACTTAAATAATGTACACTTCATATTAATATTGTGAGTCCCAAGGCAGACATGTAAGAGAACAAGACAGACACAAATAACAGGCAAAAATTTTGGATTCAAGAAGAGGAAACTCTGTTGCTGGTCACCTGCAAACTGGTTAGAGAGCAGGCCAGAGATGATGTGTACATGTGCATGTATGCATCTCTGTGTGTGTGTGTGTGTGTATGCCTCTGTGTGTGTGCCTCTATATGTGTGTGTATGCGTGTGTGCTTCTCTCTCTCTCTCTCTCTCTCTGTGTGTGTGCCTACAGCACACAGGATCTTCCTATACTTAGAGAAAGCCTTATTTTATTCTCTCTTTGCAGAACCCCCCCATGCAGAGAGTCTCAAGGGGCAGCTTGGTGATTGTCTTCAGTCCTTCTGTTTCTGAACAGCACAGAACATCTTTCTTGGCATATGGTCTTATTTACTTCCAGAGTATCCTTAGAATTCAAAAGCAATGGGTAAAATCCTGCCCCCCTGCATGTGTGGGAAATGACTTAAGTTCAGAAAACCCATTTGATTTGCCTGCTGTTGTATACCAGGGCTTCAAACCCAAGATGTCACCTCCGTGTTCTTGGCTCTTGGCATTCCTGCTCACTGTAAGCTAAGGACTAGTTTGTCAGCTTAGAAAATAATTCTTTTTCTCTTTAAGAGAGAACCAGGAAGCAAAGGCATACTCTTAGGACAAGTCCTGACTTTGTTTTCATGGAGAGTGATAAGAACCCTGGCTGGAGTTGTCACAGCAACGGTTAGAGACTGCCACTGCAGGAGGAGAGTGGACCTTTCTCCTGTGTTTCTGGATCATGGATTCTGGATTCTGGATCATGAAACAGGAACATTTAACTTTTAGGCAATCTCTAGAATTCTCTTCCTTCTTTCTGGAACTTTCCCATTACAATGTAACCTTCGAAATTCTCTCCCCCCTTCCCCCACCTTCTCAAGATTCATGAGAATATATTTTCTTCTCCTTGTGTAGACATGAGAAAGTACCCAGAGCAGAAACCAAACCAGCAACAATTCAGAGGCTTCCTCTTCCTCCCTGATACACCAGTGAACAGGGAAGTCTCAGGCCCACATGCTCACTTGCTCCAAATGCTCAGTAGGAATAACAAAGCAAGCCTTCTCTGATAGGAGACTCAAGTGAGAGAGCATAGTTAGGAAAGAGGCAAGAAAATGTAGCCAGCCATCCAGCCTGGCAGCACAGGTTAACAGTCATTATCATTGTAATAAATCCTGAGTTCCCAGAAGCCTTCTGCTAACCAGACTCCTTTGGGACTCCTTCTTCCAAAGGCAAATGGTTTCGAATCAAGCCGGTATGGGGAATTTATCTTTTGATAAAGTAACGTCTGTCCTGTGCAATGCATTCAAGTCCCAGCACCTTCCCTTGCTTTATGGGTGTTATCACCTTGAGATGTAGTCTTCTGGAAACAATCATCTCGGGACTCGTTAACATCTCTGCTCATCAGAAAAAGCGTCTACCAGGCTCAGCCGGCTGTGCTTACAGTGGGAAAAGAGCAGAGTCAGACCTTTCAGGAAGATATTTAACAAGAGTTTTTGGAATAAAGCACAGTTACTTAGAAAGCTCAATTTACCAGAACAGTTCATTCATGGGCCTCCTGGTTGGTTGTGCTGCGTTGTTACCCACAAACGCTTTCCAATCAAAGTTGGTTGGATTGGATTGGATTCCATGAACCTCCTCTTCTCACTCAATAGTCTGGAGAAGGATGCCAGATGGAACCCAGCCAGGGCCCACCAGCTTGTGCTGCTGCGAGCCAGCTGCAGGGTCCCTTCAATCATTGGCAAGGTCACAGTGCAGGACATTCTAGAGCCATCTGCTACAGGACCTTAAAATAGCCAGTAGCCTGGGGTCATAAAAGCAGCCTGATTTCCTCTTGACACTTTGGATCAATCACCTTAGTCAGACACAGAAGTTCCTGATTGAACCTTATTGGTCAGTCAATTAGAGGAGACCCTAATGGCCGGTGAAGGGTGTCAACTTCCAGCTTAACGGAACCATGGTTGGGATCCTTTGTTTCTCCGGTGGGAGTTTTAGGATCTCTGAACTTACCAAGGAGAAACTGTGCACCAAGACACACAACAGAGGCATTGCTAGTTGTGATGGTGACAGGCATTATGCCCACTTCTTGGCTTTCAGACCTTTATAATTTGGCTATGAGAGACATGGTCATAGATCTTAAGTGTATTTGGGCCTTATGGAACAGCACCCTAATTTCTCAGGGCATCGTCACCCAGTTAGGGTCATAAGTGAGCCTCTACTGGCCATTCCAGTTATCTCTTAGGCCAGTTGCCTCAGAGAATAAGATTTAGGGGACATTCGTGGACATGAACCTGTCAAGGCACTATTTTGTATTAAAATGAATTCCTTATCAGAGGCTAGAAACCTTTTGTGTAAGATGTCATCATAACATGTCTTATGAGGATATGGCTGGTCCAGTGAAATGTGGAGGACAGCCTTTTCAGAGGAAGCTTCCAAAATGAAAGCAGGTGAGATGACCCACCTTGTGGCTAATGGTTGGCCTCTTCCCCGAGCTACCAGCTACTTGGTCTATGGGTCGGTGTATAAAGTGGCCATAGTGTAGAAACGGTCTCACCAAAGCTTCTCTGCCAATCACAGTAGCTGAGTGCCCAGCTTACCAACAACAGAAGACAACACTAGGCGCTAGAGAGAGCACGGTCACTTTGGGAACCAGACAATCACCTGTCTTTGAATTCCCTCCCACCTTACAATGACAGGGCAGTGTCTTACTGGGAACACTCACCTATTTTGTATGTAAATGCCATCTTTGCCTGAGTGCATCCCTTCTGCAAACATGATCATCGGGGACTCACAGGACCCAGTTGTGATGGCGTCTTACACAAAAGGTAAGACAAAGTAGTGCAAAGTGTTTCTTCCCAAACAAATCAATTCTTTTGTCCCGGTTGCCCCCACTCTCCCCACACTGGGAGACTCTTCTCTGTCACTAACTTTCAGGATTCAGGTGTAACACATTGGCTGGCACCAGGATAGACTATTCCAGAAACCAGGTCTACAAGGTTTTCTTTTTAAGGTTTCCTTTTGACTGATCCCAGTTTGGGAATGTGGAATTCCCATGAGGGCTGAGGAAGAACTGGTAAAACAGGGAAAATACAGTCCTGGCTGACTTGCCTGAGACTCCCAGAACTGCACAGGCCTGATTTCACATAGAAAGTCTCAGTTAACAATGAGCTGTCTGCTGCACAGGCCCAGTGTTAGGATTCAATAAATGAGATAACATCCAGACCATAATGGACACTGTAGGTCACAGAACCATTTGGACAGAGGTTCTGGGTTTTATTCTGAGTATCTGGAACTTTAAGTAGTGAGATCTGCTGGGTCATTAGTCTGAAGTTGCAGAGGGACCTGTACTGTACCCGGGCTTGATCTGAGATTCTCACTTGCTTTGACACTCACCCTCACTTGATCACTTCTTGGATTACTGAGCAAATAGGCCAGAATGGAACACCCAGATGTTTCTTCCAAAATCAAAGAGGCCAACAATCAGCCTTTTCCCTTGCGATACATAGTAAAGAGAACTGCTTTAACTTATGCACTGGAAGGGAAGTACTCTAGTCCACTGTATCTGCTGGAACGCTGTAGGTACCAGTACCATATTCCTACATTTTATAGGTTTATTCTTCTCCCTCTTTTATGCATTTATCATGAAAAGG
Source organism: Mastomys natalensis (assembly GCA_021653895.1). NCBI lineage: Eukaryota > Metazoa > Chordata > Mammalia > Rodentia > Muridae > Mastomys > Mastomys natalensis. The sequence goes on along the minus strand of JAJTUV010002840.1, from coordinate 11,005 downwards.
CTTCAAGGGATCTTGTTTACCAGGTTTATCTGACATAATGTGATTAATATAAGTGGCCATCACAAAGTTCTGTGAAATACCAAGATTCCTTTGAGCTATTTATGAAAGCAAATAGAGGAGCTGATGTAACCCTGAAGACTGTGCGTATTCTAGTCTCGCAGGCGAAAGCGAAGTGCTTCTGATTGCTTGCATTAAGAGAAAAATTTCCTGTCATTTTATATATTAACACTAACAGCAGCACCCCTACAGTTGGATGTCGTCATTTTTTTGATGTAAGTGGTTGGATTTTTCAAGTGGTTTCTCTATGTAGCCTGGATCTGGAACTCATTGTAGACCATGGTGACTTGAATAGAGATCCTACCTGTCTCTGCCATCCTGAGTGCTGATTATAAGGCTGTGCACACTGCACACTATTTATATGGTAGGTTATCTTCTGACCAGAGGAGTGAACAGATGTGCTTGGGACTCCATCTTCATCATTCAAGGCTGAGATGGTTTTACTTGTAGGAAGCTAGTTTAGACAACGCGCGCTGTGGCTCATAGAGAAAACTTTGCGTTCCAGGTGTGCTACCGATTAGCAATTGTTATCATATGGAAAGCAATTACAGTGACCAGCGTTGCACTGCTGATGGGATTAAGGCAATGTATTAGGCTGCTGGGAATACGTGAGAGTAGAAAGAGGAAGAAGGAGGAAGGAGCAAGCTTGCTGTAACAAGGAAGCTGATTTAACTGCTTGAAGAAGAACAGGTTGCGTTGCTATCTCTGTCAGACCAGGTAGCGACAGTGACTCTAATGTAGTAAGACTGCTTTGGTTTCCTTGCTGGGCAAGTGGGAAAATGATAACACCAGCTTTCTAGAGGCCCCTCTTAGGCTTACTAACCCTGAGAGTTTCTGTTCCATGACAAGGATGGATTCTTCCATTTGCCACTTATGACCTACGAGGTTCCACTTTCAAGAACTGGGGAAGCAGACACAGGCTTGGTCCGTGGTCTTGTCTGACTATTTCGAGACAGCCCAAGCAGGATGCCACTGTAGCTCCAGATCTTTGTAAGCCAGCACTCTGGCTGGTAGATGATATAGTTTTAGTTTTTTCTTCCAACCCATAGAGATTAGCATCTGCTCAGTTAGGATCCAATAACCTCTGCTAGGCCAGGATATTTCCTTTCTCTTGTATCCAGTCACCCTAGCAAACAACCTTTAGCTACTTCTATTGAAGACTTGGAAGGATTTGACAGAATAAATATCACATTCCAGGGTCTTCCTAAAAGGTACCTGGTTTCTCAGTCAAAAGATTCCAAGTTTTCAAACAAGTTGGACACAGAGAACCCATGAGAAGAATTACCCACAGTAGCTATAATTTTCCCAGTTATATAGGTCTGTGCTACCTAACAGGTAGTTACTAGTCAACATACCTACTGATCACCTGAATTGTGGCTAGTCCCAATAAGATGTGCTTACACACTGAATTCAAAGACAGTACAATGTGAAATATCTCAGTGTTGTGTATTAACTTCAAACTAAAACTACACTTTGGATGTAATAAGTTAAGCATATTGCTAAAGTTGTTACCACTTGCTTCTCTTTACTTTTTCTAAGATGGCTTCTAGAAGTTTTAAATGTATTAATGTGGTTCATAATATATTTCTATTGGACAGCTTATGTACTGAGCCAGCTAAAAGAATTATCTTACATGTAATAAAACAACCTGACATTCTATCCTTCTGACTTAAACCCACTGGCTCTGACAGTCAGTCACTGTCACCAACCTTCACCCACTGGCTCTGACAGTCAGTCACTGTCAACCTTCACTGCAGGCTACTGTTTTCACCATTAGTATTAGCAACCCCAATTCAATGGTTCCATCTCTCACTGTCACCTCTGGTCTGGAGAGGACAGGCAAGTATGCTAGAGTTTGTCCTGATACCTTTGTAACTGCTTTTATGAGGGGAGGGAGAGTTGTCTGGGTCCTACTGGAGGCATTAAGCAAAGTTACATGTGATAGATACACTACAATTGCTCATCACACTAAGCTCCTGCACTGTGCTAAGGAAGCTGTGGCACACTCAGTTCATTGAGTATAGAGTGCTTGCTTTTACAACTAAGAGCTTAATTATTCAACCAGGCAGACTATTACAGTCACTCCCGCCAACTTAAATGACTCTATTACATCACGGATCCCAGGTGAATCCACCCATGTTGACAAATTGGATTCTCTCCAACTATATATTTTATCTGTCTTGGGCTAATTTTAGTTAAGATTTATTCCCATACATGTGTCAATAAAATGAAAACGTGCTACAATTTCTTTGGAAGAGGAGGTATCTTCTTCTGGGAAGGACTTACCATGTTTCATCTTAGTTGGAACGCAACATGAATCTGAAGGTAGTTAAAATAAAAAGGCCTGGGCATAGAGGGCAATGTATGGTGTGGCTGCTCTCTCTCTCTCTCTCGTCTCTCTCTCCCTCTCTCTCTCTCTCTCTGTGTGTGTGTGTGTGTGGGTGTGTAGTGTGTAGGAGAGAGAGAGAGAGAAGAGAGAGAGAGAGAGAGAGAGAGAGAGAGAGAGAGAGATTGACATGTGTGTGGATATAGACATCAGCTTGTAGGAGTAACTTCTCTCCTTCCACCATGTACGATCCAGAGACTGAATTCAAGTCATCTGGCTTAATGGCAAGTGCCCCTACCCACTGAGCTACCTCAAGTGGCCCAATATGTAGCTTCTTATAAGGCTACCCTTGTATGTGAAATCTCTATGCAAGGAACTACTTCTGTGATGAGAGAGATTCAGGGGAAGGATGGACTAGGCTCCGAGCAACTCACTTTCCTTTGTGACTCTCCAAATGGAGTCATTCTACTCTCAGGGATCCCCTTCACAATCCACGTCTTAACATTAGTGTAGAGACTGGATGAGGTGCCTTTAACCTGCACTGCACATCTTTACCTGCTGTAACTCAGGGGCTCTTGTAAAGCTGCGTGGAAACTTTCTGGTTCCACACCCCTGTCTTGAGGTGGACATCGGGTTGGAAGGCTCAAAGCCCATTCATCCCCCTTCTTCCAGCACAATTGAAGGAACCAGTCCACTCTGCAGTTGCAATTACTGTTCCTGCATTTACCATGGTTGCTACAGCAACCAACTGACCTAGTCACTTAAAATCTAGACTTCCACTCCATATCAACAGTGGTAATAATTTGAGCAAATCTTAATGCTACTTTATGCCACACCAGTGTCCCAATTCCCGCAGCAATTACGCCATTTATGTCTTTGCAATGTGAGTGAGAGACTTGGTGGCAGAATACCATTTTGAAGGTTGTTTCTTAGGACATCACTCCTGTCACTGGCTATTGTATTAAAATGATTCTCAGCAAGGAGCAGCATCTATGCTGAGTGGTGTAGAGAAAGACATCTTAATGATGAGCTAGGACAGATGTGAGCAGAATTGGGGGCAAGAAATAATGTCTCCAAAGGAGAAAGGAGAGCAGGAATTATGGAGGAGGGGTATGTAATGAGAGCTGCAGTATGGGAGGGTCACAGCTGTTGGCAGGGGTGTGGCCAGGGTAAAGAAGAGGTGGGGAGAAAATCTCCAACTCCACTGTCAAACTCTGTGACCGATAAGAGATAAAAAGAGCCTGGCGGTAGATCCAAAGCATGAGCGAATATCCCAGGCCTTATGCAGAGTGAATCAGATCTGAGATGAGGTTCAGGAAGACAGTGGGAAAATGGCGAGCTGTCCAGGCAGTGAACTTGCGTGCACAGTCTCTCTCAAGCCTGCAAACCCAGCATCAATGTGGCATGCATCACCAACATCTTGGGATGTCTCACGAGGAGCAGGCACAGAGAGACGTTCGCTCAAGATTGTAGAACTGGACACACCAGGTCTGCAGCTTGACTGGGCAAGTTCGGAATTGATTTCACACAGAGATTTGTTTACCTTCAGTACAGGGCTCAGTTGGAGGACAGACTGGGGTTTGGGAGGTGGGGAGCAGACAAAGGAGGTTGGGGCCAAAGTAGACATATGAGAGCTGGTTCAAGAAACTCAGTAGCTCTCTTTCTCCAAATGTGGGCAAGGATCATGTCTGTTCCTGCTTGCTTAAGGCCTGGAAGAATTCAGAAACCAAGGGCACAGGAGTTTGGGGATACAGCAAGCCTTGAAGCACTTACCTATGTTTCTGAGTGTTGGGGACATAGTCTTTTTTATGTGGCACTTATGCTATACCGAGCTCCTCCACTGTTAATTATTTTATGTATATGAGTGTTTTGACTCCATGTGCATACCCTGGAACTGAAATTATACATGATTTTGAGTCCTCATGTGTGTGCTGAGACCTGAACTTGTGTCCTCTGAAAGAGCAACAAGTGCTCTTAACCCCAACCACTTCTCCAGCAACTGTGCAGGGCTCTTTGACTCCACACCACAATGACATCTGGGTAGAGCAAATCAGCATTTTACTAGTGACGGAGGTGGGCACATGACCAAAGTCAGGCCACAAAGAACCAACAGGTCAACCCCTCAAACATCATCAGGGGACTAAGAACCTGAGAAGAATTTAGGGTACAGCTTTTATTGGCTAGATTTCTTCAAATGAAGTCTAGAATGAAGTCAGTGTCCAAGAAAGGCAAACAAAGAGATGACCATAATCCCAGCCTGACTGTGCTTGAGCCTGATCCAGGCAGAGCAAGCCTGTGTTGCCCACTGGACTTTGTGTTACATAAGCCATAGATTTGCTTTCTTTGCTTCAGACAGATTTCTGTCTTCTCTAATCACAGAATCACAGTGTGAGAAAGAGGGACTGGCTCACCTTTTCTCAAAGCCTTTACCCAAAGATTCAGAAGTGCGAGCAAACCTCAGGGAAGAAAGCTGGATGCATGCCGGCAGAGGGTGAGAATAGCAAAGATGTCCCTGACATCAGAGAGCAGATAAACTCTAGAATCAACACACGCCCCCTCAGAGGTATATTAGTAAACTTTTTCCTCACAGGGCTTGAAGAATCAAAATTGCTTTTTAAAAATAATAAAAAGGAAACAGCCACTGTGGTTTCTCTTGACACAAGCCCAATTTCTTGACTGTCACAATACTTCCAAATAACATGTGTAAGACTTCGCTGGGCTGTCTCTTTTGCCTTAAAACTCAAGGAAAAAGAAGAAGGAAAAAAAAAAAAAAAAAAACCCACAAGAGCCTGCAGTTCTTGCTGCATGGCAATATGTAGCCAAGAGGCTGCTGTGCCTCTCTGATTCCTGGCTGGTTTAGAGACTGGATGCTGCATTGCAACCACACCTCTGGGAAGATAGGATGGGGTCTAAGGAAAGAAGCTCAAGGTGGACCATAGCCCTGTGTCATTAGCTGGGCTCTCTGATATCTACCTGTCCCCCACAGAAGCAGACACAGTGAGCCCTGAGCTGAATTCCTTGCTGCCCTTGCCCCTGCCTCCCCTCCAGGCTCCTCTCCATGTTCCCCAATGTATCTGTGTTCTTCTGGGTATATTTTCTCCTGCAGTCTTATGTGGAGTTTTAAAAAAGGTGGGACTTAGTTTCATTATTCTCTTTTCCCTATATATTTAAAAAGTATTTAATCAACTTTGTGGAAGTATACATTTACATACAACAGAATGTAGCCATTTTGGCAAATAGGTATGTTTTGATAAGTGGATACATTTGTGTGACCATCTTCAACGTACTGTGCCTGTCTTCACCAGGGCATTGCCTCGTGTACTCAGTCCCCCTGGTATCTGCCCCTGTCCAAGAAGCTACTGCTAGGCACCAGACATATTTGCTCATAGTTGGCTAGGTTATAATGGAACTTATACAAGTACAATTATATGGTATATACTCTTTCGTGTTTGGTTTCTCTCTCCAACATGTCTTTGAAGTTCATTGTGTACGACTGTTCATAGCTCACCTGTTCTATTGCAGAGTGGCACACCACTGTATAGATAGCTATAATTTCTGCTGATTGACATTTGGGTTGAATATATCCCTCAAGGTCAAACAAAAGGCAAGGACTTGAAATAAATGAAGCTGCTGTAAACACGTGTGCTCATCTTTATGTGGTCATGTTTTTACTTCATGTCTTGCTATGTTAACTGAAATTTTAGACTATATGGTAAATATATGTTCACTTTATGGAAATTGCCAAATTGTTTTCCAAAGTGGCTGGACATTTTATTCTTATTCCAATGAGAGTTCTAGTTGCTTCGTATCTTTACCATGGTGTCTCCAGGTGTTTTTTACTCTTTACCATTTTGATGGAGGCTGAGTGTGTCTCTTTGTGATGGATGGATTTTGATGGATGTTGGGTATGTTTCATGTGGTGAATGAATTTTGATGGATGTTGAGTGTGTCTTAATGTAATGAATAGATTTGGGTGGTAGTTAAGTGATAGAAGTTGGATCTTGTCAGAGACGGCTTTTGAGAGATGTTGAATGTGTCTCATTGTGATGAATGGATTTTGAAAGAGGTTAAGTATATCTCTCTGTGATGGATAGATTTTCATGAATGTTGAGTGTGTCTCATTGTGATGGATAGATTCTGATGGCTGTTGAGTGTGTCTCATTGAGACAAATGGCTTTTGATGGAAGTTGGGTGTGTCTCATTATGATGGATGGATTTTGATGGCTGTTGAGTGAGCCTCATTGTGATGGATGGATTTTCATGGATGTTGAGTGTATCTCATTGTGAGGGATGGAGTTTGAGTGTGTCTCATTGTGATGAATGGATTCTGATGGAAGTTGGGTGTGTCTCATTGTGATGGATGGATTCTGATGGAAGTTGGGTGTGTCTCATTGTGATGGATGGATTTTGATGGCTGTTGAGTGATCCTCATTGTGACAGATGAATTTTGATGGCTGTTAAGTGTGTATTATTGTGATGGATTTTGATGGCTGTTGAATGTCTTATTGTGGTTTTATTCTTCTTTTCCTTTACTAATGATGTGAGAATTTTTCATGAGCTTCTGGATTGTTTAAATCTTTTTGTTTTGTGACTGATCAAATCTTTTGCCCATATTTTGTTTGTTTTATTACTGAGTTGTAGTAGTGCTTATAAATGTATACTTGATGATGTACATTCATCTAAATACGCAGTTACATGAAAGTATAATATGCAAATATCTCAGTATATATCATAATTTTTTATTGTCTTAACGGTTTTTTTTTCTTTTTCTTTGTTGTTGTGTTGTTTGAGACAGGGCCTAACAGAGAGAGAGAGAGAGAGAGAGAGAGAGAGAGAGAGAGAGAGAGAGAGAGAGAGAGAGAGAGGTGCCCCTGAATCTAATTTCTTTTCACATGTTTCTTCTTTGAGCATGACTACTAAAACACCACAGTCAACCCTCTCAATGACCAATAACCACGACCCGCCTAAGAAGCCCTAGCATTTTTATACTCTCTGAAAAGTTCCCAGAATTCCAGATGTCACACAATCACAGAAACTATCTGCAGCTGGCAAAAGCATGCTGCTGCTAAAGCATGAGGAAAATCATAGTCAGCTCTCTTGCCACAGATAGTCCGAAGCAGCCCCACATCCCCATACCTGAGATTAAAATGAAAGCACATTCTTATAACATTTCTGGTTTTTGGTTTCTTTAAAAGAAAACCAAAATTCCAAAATTGTCTCTAAAAGTTATCTCAATGGAAGATGAGCAGAGGGGATGTGTGCCCTTCCAAGCCAAAGACTTCTCAAGAACTGTGCATACCTCCTCCCTGCTGTTTCCTTTTTGATAACTGGTTAGAGACAACAACAAAGTCCCAAGGAAGAATGGAGCCAGGAGATGGAAAGAGATTAGGCTCCTGAATGAGCCACCCTGCAAACCCAAACACTGTCCTTCACTGTTACAGGAGCAACAAATGAACAGATGTGTTGAACTGTGGAAAACAGGGTCATTTTATTCTTGTAGCATAGCCTACTTTATGCAAATGCATCCAGATTATAGTAGATTTGTAGAAAGTTTATAAATTATACATATATGTAGAGCAAAGAAAATGGAGTAAAATATACCAAGTTGTTAATAATGGCGGTTATCTGTGGGTGGTAAAATTATGGGTGAATTTAATTTTCTTTGAACATGTCTGCCTTTTCCAGATTTGCTACAACAAGCTTGTGTTATTTTATATTCATGACAAATATAAATTCTCTAAATTCAGGTAGTTACATAGAGATAATGACAGGTTAAGAAAGAGCCTTATCACTAGGTGGTACGTAGAAAGTCTACTCACGTTGCAGATTTAAGAACAGAGAAAAGGGAAACAAGAAGACAGTTCTTCAGGGCTCATGGAGCGATCAGGCTAAGACACAGCTGTGAGATGCTGGCATCACATGCCTTGCTGGATTCTTGCTGTCCAGTCCTAGCCTGGGGCTCACTCTGCCTCATGATGTGTCCTGCCAATTTCCTGTGTCAGCTCCTGTTATGACTTGACACTTGTGTCCCTCATAGACTGTTTTGATAGATTGACTCCTAGTTTGTGACATTTCTCCTCTCTTCCTCCCCCTACCTTTTCCCCCTCCCTTGTCTATGTGTGTGACATGGCACACTTGTGTGAAGTCAGGGGGCAATTTGTAGGAAGTCACTTCTTCTTTCACTACAGGTACTCTGGGGAATCAAACTCAGGTCGTCAGATTTGGCTGCAAGCACCTTTACTCATCAAGCCATCTCACTGACCCTACAGCGGCCAGCTATTTCCTATTCTGTGTAGCAACCCTGGGGTATGCTTCGAAAGCTATGGAACCATAGGCCATGAAGTCTAGGTAGGTGGAAGCAGGTCACTAGAGGTAGGTAGCTGAGGTAGGTGAGTCTGAACTTATCTTGTATTCTCACCTGCTTTCTGGTAGACCACCCATTTATATTCTCCCAAGTTCTGGCTGCTTCAAACTGAGCCACCCTGCAGCCAATGTCCCCCACTCCCCACCTTCATGATGGATTTGTGACATCTGAAACCATCAATGAGATGAACCCTTTCTTCTTTCCTTTAGGCGTCTGCCAGGCATTTTTTGTCAGAGACTAGAATGGTGCCAACACTTCTTTTGACATTTGGCAACATGTGAGGTCCATGGAGAAACTTGGGATCAGAAGTAAAAAGCAGTCAGGTATTGCAAAGGCAGAGCCTTGTAGAGCTGCTACTCTTGCTGTCCCTCCACTCCCTTCCTGAAGCTTACTTCCTCCTGGACTTCCATGAGAACATAAATTCCTCTCTACTTTTTCTGACTGGGGGGTAGGGAGTACTAGTCACTCCCCATTTCTGATCTCCTCCTGGGCCCTTCTTTAGGTTTCTTCTCATACCACACTCTTCTGAAATGGTCTTCTCCTTACCAACAGTTCCTGTCTGTCCTTCCGTTTGGCTTTAAACACAGATGGACAACAGCCCCTGGGCCTCACAGCAGAAGTCAGCCACGTCCTATTCCTCCCAGCAACCCTGCCTCACCTCTGTCATCCAATTCTAAGCCCAAAGTCGTCCATTGTTATCCTCCCTCCTCCTCCCTCCCCCAGTCGGTTGCCTAGGTCTGTCACTACAAGTGTGAAGCCACTCTTTGGAGGTAGCCCACGTCTTTCATGTCCACTGCCAAGGCCTTTATCCAGCTACCCTGCCTGTGGGAACTTCCATGATAGAATCTTTTGTAAACCCTCAAGGCCCCTATCTCCACATAGCCCCAAGAATGAGAGCCTCTATTACTTAAAAAAAAAAAAAAAAAAAAAGATGAGATTATGAACTAGTCCATATACAGAGAAAGGGCACTAGAAACGACCCAGTAAATATCTATATATCTACCACCTGGAATTGACAAGTGCAGAGAATACACATCTATTTTCTATAAATAGATATGTCCAAAAACAGATTTTAAAGAGTCACTTTCTAGATTGAAAAGCCTCAGTGAGCCAAGTATGGTGGCTCACACCTGTAATATCAGCACTTGGGAGGTAGAGACAGGAGGATTACTATAGGTTTGAGGACAGCCTAGGCTGCATAGTGAGTTTCAGGCAATCCTAGGCCATATAGTGAAATCCTATATTTTTTTTTTTTTTTTTTCAAAAATAACCACAAAAGACGGGGGGGGTGTTGTGGGGGGAGCACTTCAGCGGGGATGAGCATGCAGCTCAGAGGCTGGGGCTAGAGCATGTCCTTACCACTGCATAAGGTTTTTAGAGTTCCAGCGGCTCTAAATTTACTTGCTGTAACTTCTGTGGGTTGCAGTCCCTGCAGTCTACACACTGGTTCTCTGGGCCTCAGAGTACTGCTTTTCCAGCAGGGTGAACGAATATCCAAGAAGCAACTTAAAAGGACAACAGGTTCACTTGGGCCCTGGGACTGAAGAGCTGTGTTCTAATACAAGAAGGAAGGCACTGTGGCAGCCATGAGAGACAGCTGGTCATGTTGGTCCCCAGTCAGCATCAGAGAGCAACAGGAAGTGGAGGATGGGCTACAAATGTGATCTACTTCATCCAGTGAGATGCCAACTCCTAAAGCAGTGGTTCTCAACCTGTGGGTAGTGACCCCTTGAGGGTCACGTACCAGATATTGCATTATGTTTCGTAACAGTAGGAAATTGCAGTTATGAAGTAGTAATGAAAATAACTTTATGATTGAGGGTCACCGCAACATGAGGAACTGTATTAAAGGGTCGCTGCATTAGGAAGGTTGAAGACCACTGTCTTAATGGTCCACAGCCTTCCCAAACAGTGCCACCAGCTGGAGACTGAGTGTTCTAACATGTGAGCCCAGGGGGCATTTCACATTCAAACTGTAACACTCAAGTTTCGTTGTCAGTAAAACGGTGACAACGTCCCTAGCTACTGTTGGAATGATAAAATTGATTTCTTCCTTAATAACCCTTTAAATATTTATTTTTTGCAATTTCATTCATACTTACTTTGATATATTCCTTCCCATTTCCCCCATATTGACCCCTTCCCCTCCCTCTGAATCCCCTTTTCCCATGAAGTCCCTCCCTCCTATTTTCATTTATCCCTGAATTTAATTAGGGTTATCTACAAGAACAAGGGTGTGAGGTTATTTACCTGAAACC
>JAJTUV010002839.1:0-211072 GCA_021653895.1 Mastomys natalensis | reverse complement strand
AACCAAAAAAAATAAAGAAGATAAAGAAGTGAAAACCGGTCCGATATCTTCTTGTCACATAAAAGGGAAAAAAACATAAAACAAGCTAATTGAATCAAAGTTCTGGTCCTGATTTCCTTTCGATATAAGTGTGCATAAGATCATAATTGATGGGTCATGCAAAGCTTTGTGAATTTCTTAAGATTATCAGATGTCATACAGATCACAGAACTTAACAGAATATGTGGTCAGCACAACATTTTCCTGAAGTCAAAGTTTTTCTCTGTATCAGTAATTTGCAGGCACATTACAGCAACCATATGAAATAGCAGGCATGGAACTAAATGTTTACATGTATACTGGGGTTGGCTTATAGACCTCAACATAAAGAAACACAGGTCTCTCTGAGTGACTAGTGCTGTCCCCACAGTCCTAGGAGGCCCCTCTGGTAAGCCCATCCTTGGAAAGTGAAAGCAGGATTATCTGAGCTCAAGGTTAACCTGGGATAAGGACACTCTGTTTCAGAAAACAACCCTGAGACACAGCCACATCCAAGGCCTCACCTACCAATCCTTGTCTATCACAAAGACCTTACCATGTCTCCCTACCAGCCTTTCATTGTGGGATGATGGAAAGGAGTTAGCAATGATCATTTAATTCTCAGGACCTTTCTCATGTCATTGTTTAGGTCCAGAGTAAGACCAAATGCCAGTGGTCATCACCATCTTTACAACTGAGTAGTATCCACTGCTCCTAGAATGGGACTATGCCTATGGGAAACTCTGCTTTTCCTAAATGATGCTGTCACAGCAGGAAGTGTCAAGGGCTGAGGTAAACCCCACTGATCACTTCAGGAACCTAGACAGAACCCATCAGAGTTGCTCCACATCTATTTCCTGAGATTAAGTCAAGCTGACCTAATGTGAACCTGGTGGGCTATTTAACCATTCATCTTTCTCCCACCCTCCACATTTCTGAGTTCATTACAGGGCAGAGTTCAAGCATCTCCATTCCATTTTGATCTGGGTTTCCTTCCCAGGGCACAGATTTATAAGAGGGTTGTGTGTACTCAAGCAACAGCTGTTTACTGGGTGTGGCTCACCCATAAAGAGGTGGCAATCATCACTAATGAGGTGACACTATCTTATTTCTATACAGGAGTACATTAGTGAAGAATTTAGCATAACTGAGGACTGGGAAGCCAGCACTGTGGCCTGGCCTTTATGGGCCTGGACTTGCCTCACTGAAGATGGGAGCACACCTTTTGATCCTCTGCAGGGACAGAGTGAGCTGGAATGGGCACTGGGCAGGCTGAGCAGGACTGCTGAGGCCCCACTTCAGGTAACAAACACATTCTCTGTTCCCCATCCAAGGAGCTCCTGTAGAAACTTTGAAAATTGTTTGACTGTCTTGAGCAGGGAGTCTTATCTGTCAGGAGAAGGTTATATAAGGGGTTAGAATCCCCTTGGAGAGACAATCTACAGGTTCTTCTCTCGTCCCTGAGTAGGGACCTTATGCTTATTTGACTGTGAGACCATCAGTTCCTGAGAGGGAAGAGAGTGATGCCAAAGTCAGAGGTCTTGGGATTCAGTAAGTTTTTAATGATGCATAGCAAGCAATATGTTTATCATTAATGGTAAGGGTAGTGCTACATGATATTGCCACATTTCCTATATATTGTCTCTAACAATATGCACACTAAACAGAAATAATAAGCTGCTATTTACCAAAGTAAATAAGCATAGCAATAAACACATTATTCATTCATGGATTATAAGACCTGAGTCCTTTTGATGGTTTCAGGTTACAGGTCCAGAGACTGTGAAGGGAAGGCTGGTTCCAGATAGTTGAATTGATAATTTGACCTTGCAGGTGCTTGACCATGAAGCTGGGGTTGTTTGTCTCTCGGTTAACTCTTTGATGACCGGGTGCTGAGAAGGCTTTGTTTGGAGGATCACGATGGCCAGTCATGGCTACAAGAGTGATGAAGAGCTGTGATGGGGCTCCTCTTTTATGCTGGATTTGGCGTAACTGCTGACGTGCATGGCAGGTAACCACTAGTGTCTGTTATCGCTGGGCTCTGACCTCATCACAGCTGGTTATCACAGCACAACTTTTACTTCCTTACATGTCTCTACAAGTTTCCTATTACAAAATGGAGTCAGTCCTGTTTCAGGGCCTGCTCCTTACACTGACCATGGTAAGGTCTTGAACACATCTTTCCCAAAGAAACAAAGTTGTTCCTCTTGAGGCTTGTCCTCCATGCATAGCTGTGACAATTTTGTTCCATGGCTACGAGCTATTTCCTATTGTTGCTGTATATGAGTGCCAGTCATGTTTGGAAGAATAAAAAAGGACTCTGAGCAGAGTCATGCTGATCACAATCCCTGTTCTGTTCTCTGTGTTACGAGGTTTGTTCATCTAAAGACATTCCACAAGTGTAACTTCTCCTAGGATCCATCCAGTTCAAGCTCAACATGAACTGTTATGTCTAAAATGACTTGAATGAAGGCGCTCCGAAGGCAGCATTTCCAGAACTTGTCAGTGAGCTCATTGTGGTTGTTGAACTGAACTGGCCCTAAGAAATGTCCGGAAACCAGCTTTGAGCTTTTGCCCTGGTTGGTTAGTCTTGGGGTGTGCATTCAATGAACCATGCCTGCTTAATGAGATCAGTGTCCATGTGGTTTGTGGGGTAACACCTCATCCCCACATTTCTATTCAGCAGTACATAGACAAAAAGACAAAGTCAGAAATGGTGACATCTTGCCCTAAGTTATGTGACAAGAGGGATGGGAAATTCTTTTGTGTCAAAAATCAGGGATTTCTGGGCTGGAGAGTGGCTGCCATGGGAAGAGCACTGACCGACCTTCCAGAGGTCCTGAGTTTAACTGCTAGCAACCATGTGATGGCTAATAAGCATCTAGAGAGCTAACCATGAAATCTGGTGCCCTCTTCTGGCCTGCAGGCAGAAATCTTTAAAAAGAGATCAGGGGTCTCTGGGGGCTTTGAGTCCCTGTTGGCCATATGCACCAGCTTGAAGAGCCCAGTTCTGATGATGTTGGGAGTCCCATGATGATGCCCTCAGACATGCCTGGGAACAGCCAGAAGAGTGCCCAGAAAGCCCCATTCATATAATGAAGAGACATTACTGGCTAAATGCTGCAGGATGTTTGATCACACTTGAAACCCAGGATGTGTTTTCTTACTGAAAAACCCTTGCTGTGGTGTTGCTCACCCCTAGCACAGACCATTAGCTCAAGAACTGTCTGTTTCCTGTAAAGGAGAGCTATACCTTTCTCCTGTTGTGGCTCAGCTCTTGAACACACCTTTCTTCCAAAGCTAAACAATGTCAACCACCACTACTCAAGAGGCAGAGCAAGTTACCAGCTGACAGAGAAAGAACAAAAGTAAACAGAAAGTGGGTTCTGTGAACAAAGGGCATTTAAGACAGCATAGAGAAGGAGAAAGAAAGTATTCCTTTGGAGATGTCAGTGGAGTAGGGAGGTAAGCTGAGTGTTTCCTGTGTCTCTGAAATAGCAGTCTTTCATCCCAGCATCTGGCTCATGGTCTTCCTTGGTAAAGTTAAATGGCTGGGATTTTTGTCTGTTAAAACAACCTTTTGATGCTCCTTATTTCTGCCAAGGCCCATGGACATAGAAATCATTCCTGCTGTGGGAAACCTGAGAAGTCAACAGATTTTGGCAAGTCACCTGGGAGGTCTCCAATGAGAGAGTTAAGGTAAGGAAGCATCATATTGGAAGTCTTGAAGACCTTGAATAGTGCTAGTCTAGATGTCTTGAAACTACTAACATAAAATGCAAAGCTAAATGAGTGCACTGCAATTGGCTCAATACAGATTATGGTTTTTATCATCTTCATATTTTTACTTTATTCTTAATAACCATAATCGTTTTCTTTAAAATCCCAAAGAAAAAGTGGATTGGTAAGATACAAGCCTTCCAATAAAAGTAAGAGACGTATTTTTGAAAATTAATCAGAAATTTTTAATGTATTATCGTATAATTTTTTAAATATTTATTTATTTTTTAGCTTTTCTTATTTTTAATTTTTATTAGATATTTTATTTACATTTTAGGTATAATCCACTTTCCCTATTTCCTCACCCACCCAGAAACCCCCTACACCATCCCCCTTCTTCCTGCTTCTATGAGGATACGCCCCCACCCACCTTCCCACTCCCACCTCCCACCCAGGATTTACCCAACACTGGGGCATCCAGCCTTCACTGGACCAAGGACTTCCTCACTCGCCTATGCCTAACAAGGTCAGCCTCCCCTACAAATACAGCTGGGACCCGGGTCCCTACCCAGTGCTACCAGGCTGGTGGTTTAGATCATGGGAGCTCTGGTTGGTTGGTATTGTTGCTCTCCTCATGGGGCCACAAACCCTTTCAGCTATTTCAGTCTTCTCTCTCACTCCTTCATTGGGAACCCCATGATCAGCTCAATGGTTAGCTGTGAGCATCCTCCTTCGTGTATTTCAGGCTCTGGCAGACCTTGAAGGAGACAGCTCTATCAGCGTCCTGTCAGCATGCACTTTCTGGCATCCACATCAGTGTTTACCTTTGGTGACTGCACAAAGGATGGATACCCAGGTGAAGCAATCTCTGTATGGCCCTTCCTTGAGTTTCTGTCCCACGCTTTGTCTCCATATTTGCTCCCATGCGTATTTTGTTACCCCTTCCAAGAAGGACCAAAGCACCCACACTTTGGTCTTCCTTGTTCATGAGCTTCATGTGGTCTGTGATTTGTATCTTGGATCTTGTGAGCTTTTGGGCTAATATCCAATGATCAGTGAATGCATACCATGTGTGTTCTTTTGTGATTGGGTTACCTCACTAAGGATGGTATTCTCTATTCCATCCATTTCTTAAGAATTTCATGAGTTCATTTTTTTAATAGCTGAGTAATATTCCATTGTGGAAATGTACCACATTTCTGTATCCATTCCTATGTTAAAGGACATCTGGTTTTTTTTAACTTCTGGCTTTTATAAATAAGGCTGCTATGAACATATTGGATCATGTGTCCTTGCTATATGTTGGATCATATTCTAGGTATACTCCCTGGAGTGGTATATATAGCTGGCATAGCTGGGTACTGTCCAATTTTCTGGGGAGCCACCAGAATGATTTTCAGATTGGTTGCACCATCTTTCAATCCCACCTACAATGGAGTAGTGTTCCTCTTTCTCCACATCCTTGTCAGCATCTGCTATCTTCTGAGTTTTGGATCTTAGTCATTCTGACTGGTGTAAGGTGGAATCTCAGAGTTGTTTTGATTTGAATTTCCCTGATGACTAAGGATGCTGAACATTTGTTTAGGTACTTCTCGGCCATTCGCGTTTCCTCAGTTGATAGTTCTTTGTTAAGCTCTGTACCCCATTTTTAAACGACTTTATTTGGTTGTCTGGAGTCTAAATTCTTGAGTTCTTAGCCCTTTATCGGATGTAGGATTGGTAAAGATCTTTTCCCAATCTGTTGGTTGCCACTTTGTCCTATGACAGTGTTCTTTGACTTACAGAAACTTTGCAATATTATGAGGTCCCATTTGTCAATTTTGATCTTAGTGCATAAGCCATTGGTGTTCTGTTCAGGATCTTTCCCCCTGTGCCCAAGTATTCAAGGGTCTTCCCCACCTTCTCTTCTATTAGTTTGAGTGTGTCTGGTTTTATGTGAAGATCCTTTATCCAGTTGGACTTGAGCTTTTTACAAGGAGACATAAGTATGGATCAATTTGCATTCTTCTACAGGCTGACCTCCAGTTGAACCAGCACCATTTGTTGTGAAGGCTGTCCTTTTTCCACTGGATGGTTTTAGCTCCTTTGTCAAAGATAAAGTGATTATAGGTGTGTGGGTTCATTTTTGGGTCTTCAATCCTATTCCATTGATCTTCCTGCCTGTCTCTGTACCAATACCATGCAGGTTTTTTTAAATCATTACTGCTCTGTAGTACAGCTTGATGCGAGGGGTGGTGATTCCCCCAGAAGTTCTTTTATTGTTGAGAATAGTTTTTGATAGCCTGTGATTTTTGTTATTCCAAATGAATTTGCAAATCGCTCTTTCTATCTTTATGAAGAATTGATTTGAAATTTTGATGAGGATTGCACTGAATCTGTTGATTGCTTTTGGCAAGATGGCCATTTTTACTATATTGATCATGCCAATCCAGGAGCATTGGAGATTTTTCCATCTTCTGAGCTCTCCTTCAATTTCTTTCCTCGGAGACTTGAAGTTCTAGTCATACAGATCTATCCCTTGCTTGGTTAGATTCACACCAGGCATTTTATATTATTTGTGATTATTGTGAAGGGTGTCATTTCTCTAATTTCTTTCTCACTCTGTTTATCCTTCCTGTAGATGAAGGCTGAGGAGTTGTTTGAGTTGATATTATACCTAGCCACTTTGCAGAAGTTATTTATCAGGTTTAGGAGTTCTCTGGTGGATGTTTTGGGGCCACTTAAGTATATTATCATATCATCTGCAAATAGTGAAATTTTGACTTCTTTCTTTCCTATTTGTATTCCTTTCACTTCCCTTTGTTTTCTAATTGCTCTGGCTATGACTTCCAGTACTATGTTGAATAGGTAGGGAGAGAGTGGGTAGCCTTATCTAGTCCCTGATTTTAGTGGGATTGCTTCAAGTTTCTCTCCATTTAGTTTGATGTTGGCTACTGGCTTGCTGTATATTGCTTTTACTATGTGTAGGTATGGACCTTGAATTCTTGATCTTTCCAAGATTTTTACCATGAAGGGATGTTGAATTTTGTCAAATGGTTTCTCAGCATCTATTGAGATGAGCATGTGTTTTTTTCTCCTTTGAGTTGTTTATATAGTGGATTAAGTTGATGGATTTCTGAGTATGGAACCATCCATCATTCCTGGAATAAAGCCAACTTGATTAAACTGTTTTGGTTTGTTTTTGGATTTAGTTTGCAAGAATTTTATTGAGTATTTTTGCATTGCTATTCATTAGGGAGATTGTTCTGAAATTTTCTTTCTTTTTTCTGTCTTTGTGTGTTTTAGGTATGAGTGCATTTGTGGCTTCATAGAAGGAATTGGGTAGTGTTCCTTCTGTTTCTATTTTGTGGAATAGTTTGGAGAGAATTGGTATTAGCTTCTCCTTAAAGGTCTGATGGAATTCTGCACTAAAACCATCTGGTCCTGGAGGGTTTATTTTTGGTGGGGAGACTGTTATTGACTGCTGCTATTTCTTTAGGGGTTCTGTGACTGTTTAAATGGTTTATCTGCTCCTGATTTAACTTTGGTACCTGGTATCTGTCTAGAAAGTTGTCCATTTCATCCAGAATTTCCAGTTGTGTTGAGGAGAGGCTTTTGTAGTAGGATCTGATGATTTTTTGAATTTCCTCAGTTTCTGTTGTTATGTCTCCCTTTTCAGTTCTGATTTTATGAATTTTCATACTGTCTCTGTGCCCTCTGTTTAGTCTGGCCAAGGGTTTATCTATCTTGTTGATTTTTGCAAAGAACCAGCTCTTGTTTTTGTTGATATTTTGTATAGTTCTTTTAGTTTCTTCTTGGTTGATTCAGCCCTATGTTTGATTACTTCCTGCCATCTACTCCTCTTGGGTGTATTTGCCTCTTTTTGTTCTAGAGCTTTCAGGTGTGCTGTCAGGTTGTTAGAGTATGCTCTCCCCAGTTTCTTTTTGTAGGCACTTAGAGCTGTGAGTTTTCTTCTTACTGCTGCTTTCATGGAGTCCCACAGGTTCTGGTATGATGTGTTCTCATTTTCCTTAAATTCTAAAAAGTCTTTAATTTCTTTCTTTCATTCTTTTTTCTTCCTTTACCAAGTCATCATTGAGTAGAGCATTGTTCAGTTTCCACATGTATATGGGCTTTCCATTGTTTTTGTTATTATTGAAGAGCAGCCTTAGTTCATGGTGATCTGATAGGATGCAAGGAATGATTTGAATCTTTATGTATCTGTTGAGGCCTGTTTTGTGCCCAATTGTATGGTCTATTTTGGAGAAGGTATCATGAGGTGCTGAGCAAAAAGTATATTCTTTTGTTTCAGGATGAATGTTCTATAGATATCTGTTAAATCCATTTGATTCATAACTACTGTTAATTTCACTGTGTCTCCGTTTAGTTTCTGTTTCCATGATCTGTCCATTGCTAAGAGTGGGGTATTGAAATCCCCCACTCTTATTGTGTGAGGTGCAATGTGTGCTTTGAGCTTTAGTAAAGTTTCTTTTATGTATGTGGGTGTCCTTGCATTTGGAGCATAGATGTTCTGAATTGAGACTTCATATTGGTAAATTTTTCCTTTGATAGGTATGAAGTGTTCTTCCTTATCTTTTTGATTAGTTTTGTTTGAAAGTTGGTTTTATTTGATATTAGAATAGCTACTCCAGCTTGTTTCTTGGGACTATTTGCTTGGAAAATTATTTTTCAGCCGTTTACTCTGAGGTAGTGTTTATCTTTGTCACTGAGGTGCATTTCCTGTATGCAGCAAATTCTGGGTCCTGTTTATGCATCCAGTCTGCTAGTCTATGTCTTTTTATTGGGAATTGAGTCATTGATGTTAAGAGATATTAAGGAAAAATGATTGTTACTTCCTGTTATTTTTGTTGTTATAAGTAGAATTATGTTTGTGTAGCCATCTTCTTTTGGAGTTGTCTGAAGATGACTTTCTTGCTTTTTCTAGGTTGTAGTTTCCCTCCTTGTGTTGGAGTTTTCCACTACTTATCCTTTGAAGTGCTGGCTTTGAGGGAAAATACTGTGTGAATTTGCCTCTGTCATGGAATATCTTGGTTTCTCCATCAGTGGTAATTGAGAGTTTTGCTGCCTATAGTAGTCTGGGCTGGCATTTGTGTTCTCTTAGGGTCTGTATGATATCTGTCCAGGATCTTCTGGCTTTTATAGTCTCTGCTGAGGAGTCTGGTGTAATTCTTATAGGTCTGCCTTTGTATGTTACCTTTTTCCCCTTAAGGCTTTTAGTATTTTTCTTTGTTTTGTGCATTTGATGTTTTGATTATTATGTGATGGGAGGAATTTCTTTTTTGGTCTGGTCTATTTGGGGTTCTGTAGGCTTCGTGTACTTTCATGGGCATCACTTTCCTTAGGTTAGGGAAGGCTTCCTCTATAATTTTGTGGAAGATGTTTACTGGCCCTTAAAGTTGAAATCTTCACTCTCATCTACACCTGTTATCTGAAGGTTTGGTCTTGTCATTGTGTCCTGGATTTCCTGGATGTTTTGTGTTAGGACCTTTTTGCATTTTGCATTTTCTTTGAGAATTGTGTCAATGTTTTCCAGGGTATCTTCGGCACATGAGATTTTCTCTTCTATCTCTTGTATTCTGTTGGTGAATCTTGCATCTCTGACTCCTGATTTATTTCCATGTTTTCTATCTCCAGAGTAGTCTCCCTTTGAGATTTCTTTATTGTTTCTACTTCCATTTTCAGATCCTGGAAGGTGTTATTTAATTCCTTCACTTGTTTGTTTGTGTTTCCTTGCAGTTCTTTAAGGGACTTTTGAGTTTCTTCTTTCAAGGCTTCTACCTGTTTACCTGTGTTCTCCTGTACTTCTTTAATGGAGTTATTTATGTCTTTTTAAAAGTCTCCTATCATCATCATGAGAAGTGATTTTAATTCTGATTCCTGCTTTTCTGTTGTCATGGGGTATCCAGGGCTTGCTCTATTGGGAGAACTGGGTTCTGATGATACAAAGTAACATTGGTTTCTGTTGCTTATGTTCTTGCACTTGCCTTTCACCATCTGGTTAACTCTAGTACTACCTGCACTCACTGATTCTGACTGGAGCCTGTCTTTGCAGTTATCTTGCTTGTGTCAGAACTGCTTAGAGTCCAGATGTCTCTGTGATCCTGAGCTCCTGGGTGGAAGAACTGCTGGGACTCAGGCAGTCTCTGGAATCCTGAAATCCTGCTGCTCTGAGTGCAGTGGTTCCTTCTCTGCTCTGAGTGCACTGGTTCCTCTAGGATGGCTCAGGATATGTTCTCTTCACGGGAACAGACCAGCTAGGTGTCTGCCACAGCCAAAAGGACCACAGGAAAGGTGGAAGAAGAGTGGTATTCTGGAGGGGCAGGGTTTTGGTGGCTGATGGTCCTGAGTGCCTCAGGATCCCAGTTGTAGCTCTAGGGCATAGAGTAGTGAGAGGGTTCTTACCTGCCCCTCTGAGTGCAGTGGTTCCTCTAGAATGGCTCAGGATATGGTGTATTCACAGGAGCAGACCAGCTAGGTGTCTGCCAAGACAAATAAGAGAGTCTTATAAACAAGAATCAAAATTAAAATACTCAGGTACAAAGAAATTTAGACACATGTTAGAAAAATCTCAAGACATATATGTAGACACAAGGGAAAGTGTTTCACCTAGAGCCTAACAAGCCACTGCATAGTAAAACTTCAAGTAGGTGAGTCAGGATTGTAAGAAAAGCAACCTTAGTTTATCCACTTACACTCCATAGAATACCATGAAATCATAAGTACCCTTGAGGTTATGGAAAAGTTACACTGAGTCCTTAAGACATAGGAGATCTAAGAGGTTTAAGCAAGCAGTGGTTTCCTGCTTGTTTCATCCTATATGAAGAAGAGGTTAAATTCATGGACAACTCAGGACAGAATTCCTCTCCAAGATTTAAAATAATTTCCAATTGCAAGATTGGAAGATAGGCTTCAGTTACAAGGGAAAGAAGAAACTAGGTCTACAGAAGAAAGACATCAAAGCAGAGGTATTGATATTTCCCATGACCTGTTGCTAGGTAAAGGTAAATATGCTGAGTCATAAAGCCAGCTTGAGTTGGATGATGGTACATTGGTAGAAAGTCATTTAGCAGCTTTAACTGCTTGGGATAAATTCTCAGAAAAGAGGGCTGAGTCACTTACTAAAATTATCCAAACCCCAAAGAAAGCCTTTGTTTATTTTTTTGCAAAGATTGACTTCAGTTGTAAATAGAATACTATCAGATTCAGAAGCCTGAAGAATATGGATTGAATCATTGGCTTTTGAACAATCTAGTTCAGAAGGCAAAGTGTTGATTACATTGTTGAAGGCATGATCAGCACTAAAAGAGCAATGGATAAGAGATACAACTGATACTGGATCTCACATTTATGATGCTAATTGGGTAAGAGAAGTAACTTCTAAAACTCTTAAGAAAACTAAAGATGGTAGATGTTTTAATTGTGATAAGCAAGGTCATTTGAAAAGAGATTCTAATATGTCTCTATATTATAGCTTAAATCAGGAATAGTGATACCTCCATAATTTCTTGTACTGTACTAGATTTCTTTAGTTATCCTTTTGTGATGGTTTGTATATGGTCTGCTCAGGGAGTGTCACTATTTGGAGGTGTGTCTTTGTTGGAGTAGGTGTGTCACTGTAGACTCAGGCTTTAATACCTTAATCCTAGCTACCCGGAAGTGAGTATTCTGCTAGCAGCTTTCAGATGATATACAGCTATCAGATCCTCCTGGACCATGCCTACCTGGATGCTGACATGTTCCCACCTTGATGATAATTGACAGTAAAATTGTACCTTAGACAGAAATTGGTACATGGAATGACACATTCCTATGATAGATCTGACCATGGTTTGCCAGGAACAATGTGGATTTTGGCCCATTAGATTCTAAAAACAGTGGAACGCATTAAGTGTTGCTTCATGGGCTATTCCAATAAGAATATGATAGGTTTCATTGCTCAGATTGAGTTGAACTGTGCAGAAATGGCCCAAGTGGGTGAAGTGGAATAGGATTTCAGAATGTGGCATAGACACTGTGAAGAACATGGTTGGTTTCTACCCTTGTCTGAAGATGCTTCCTGCAGCTAAACTAAGGCCTCATGTTATATTATTAATTATAATTTTAAAAAGCCCAGCAGACACTTTGTTTTGTGGTTAATTCTCCTGAAGAGCGTTTTGAACAAGCATAGCAAAGTTACAAATTAAAAATGTAAAATATATTGTTTGAGTATTAAAGGGGCACTAGGAAGAGAAATGACACTAAATCCAATGATCAAGGATGTTAAACTGAATTAAGAATGTGGTGACTTTGAGGCAAGATCCTACCCAGCTAAGTTTAGATTCACATATGCTGGTACATAGCTATAATCCCAGGATACAAAGGCAAGGAAATCTCTGAGTTCAAGGTCACTCTATAGAGCAAGATCCAGGACAGCCCATTACAGGCAGTGAAGGAGTTGGGAAACAGAAAGCTGGTGATAGTGAAATAGAACAAGGACGTCATGTTCCAGCTCCTGCTAGCAGCAGCACTTGGCAGCTTCAGCCATGGGACTCTGTCTACATCCAAGAGGAGGACACTACTGGAACAATTGATGCTGGTGAGCTGCAGCTAAGAAATTAGTGGTGATTGAGAAGAGACAAGCATCACTGAGGTGATATCTTCTGGGAAGTGTTTTCTGAGCGCACAAAGAATCATTAGAATTATGTGTGCATTAATAAAAATACACCAAAAATGGAATCCATGGAGGATGCTCGGTGTGGGTGGGAGACTAGGGTTAGAGTGACTTGAAAGTACATATGGGGATATTTTATTTGTAGTAGATTACAAATCAAATGCAATTGGGTTCTCTTGTTTTATTGTTCTTCTCCTGTAGACCCAAGACTAGGGGTCAGCCTACTACATTGTGAAAGCTAGGCAAATATTCCACCTCTAAATGACAATCCAGGTATGGGACCCAATTCATCTTCTATAACAATTACAGGGTAGGCTGGATGAAGACACTCAGCTGACACTGTTGCCATCTCAAGACTGCTTCATGAGAGTGGCTTACAAAATGCTTTCAAGATTGGGAATGTTTAGCTAGCTGGGAGAGAAAATAACAAACCTCAGTCCACATTGTACATTAATGACAGTTTAGTCTGAAAAAGGCTGACATCAACTATTGACTCATGTCATGTGTGTCAGTAGGAAAATCCAGGTTAATGTATGCATCTGGTAGGATTTACCTACCACACCACTCACTGTTGTGAGGACCTAGATGTGAGTAAGATGTCCCCTGAAGGTGCTAAGATATTTAAGGGGACCCCACAAATACAACAGTAACATGGTAGTGGTTTTAATCAAGTCTTACCTAGCCTCTAGTGTGCTACTGCTGAAGGTTTTGATGTCAGGATCAGCTAATAATAACCAGACGACCTATGGTAGAGAGGAACCCAAGCTGCTTCCCTGATGCTCTGGCTGCTGAACTTTGAACAGGGTTTGCCAGTGACTATTTGTGGATTACTTCCTCAACACTTGAACTCTCTGACTGATCTCCAGTCTCCATCAGTCACTTCCATTCCATATATCAAATAACAGTCACCTAGAAGAAGCACTTCCTCAATAGACTCCTAGATCTTTCTGCTATGACAAAAGGGCAGCTTCAACGTCCCTCCAAGACTCCACCCTTGCACATATTTATCTCCACCAGAAACATGTGGTCACAGATGCACACTGCATTCACTGTGGATGCTCATGAACTTCCTCCAAAATTGCTTAGATTAAGACACCTTTCTTGTTATCATCAGGGATTCATTGTCCCAGCACATCCTACATGAGGCTACTCTCAATTCAGAATTTTAAGTATATGCCTGATCTTCATCGTCATCCTATGTTAGGGGTGAGAGATCTGCTCTAAAGTTGAACATAAGGGATTCTGGGGCATGATCCTGAACAAAAGAAGAGCAGTGTGGACAACCCGAAACCTGCAGTAGATGCCTGGCAGCCTCGACAATGACCATGGGCAGTTCAAGCACCTGTACCTACACCTCTATCTACATTTTCTCCATTGATTGGAGGTGATCCAGGCCACCTAATACACCACATGCCCTAGAAGGACAAGAGCCAACTGCAGGAGGCATGAGGATGACTCACAGGTTAGAGCATCTGCTTTTCTCTCAGAAGATTCACATGGTACCTAATAATCATCTACAACAAGGGCTATTATTCCTCCTTCTGGTCTCTGGGGGCATTATACACAGGAGGGACTGCAGACATACTGTAGGAAAAACAACACCCACAAAGATAATAAAAGTAAATCTAAACAATACTATCAAAACACTGCAAATATATGTTCAAATGCAATAGCATCTATCAAACGTCTTTCAGAGCATGACTTGGAAGGTCATTTTACCTGTTTTGTGGTTATCACTGATGATGTTTTGCAAGAAAAACTGAGGCCCATAACTCTGGGATTCCTGATTTATTTTAGAATCCTTTGTGAATGTTGTCATTTTTCCCAGCAGCTGTAGAGCAATGCCAGTATATATTACACCATATATGTGTGGGAAAAAACTCTCGTTGGAGAGTCCCAGGTGGGCTTTCCATGCTGGCAGGTCCCACAAACAGGAAAAAGTCCAGGAGGGACTCCTGAGACTGCCTGGTGGGTCCCAATAACTCAAGAAGGTCTGGAGTTCCAAAGGCTGTAAGCTTTGCTGACAGCAGTCCCCAATGATACGAGAAAGTCTGTGAGTTCCACGAGTTTTATTGTCATGGTGTGGTAGTTGGATCTGCATGTGCGACCCCTGTGAAACTCAGGGCAGATTTAAGTTAAATAGAGAGGGAGAAGGGGGAAGAGTATGGGAAAGAATGCTTAATTGGCTATGCCCTCGTCAGGTAACTCAGTAGTATGTAAATCTGTCTAGGGCCTGAGGCCTGTATTCAAGCCCTCTACCTGTGCTCTTTGGAGGGTTGCATTGCCTACATAACTGAACAATGCAGGTTAATGGAGATCTTAGACAGCAGGTTAGGAGCCTGGATTATCGGACCACAACAAAAGGGATGCCTGTCACTTACAGAGTCTCCAGGCTACTTCCAACCAGCATTCTACTAAAAACCAAGACCCCTTACATGGTCCTAAAAATATATGGTTCACCTGGTCAGTAAAGAATGTGTGTTATAGAGAACTATAATTAGGAGTAGGAGAATACATCATAAAGTGTGTATCCATGGTGGATGCTACATTATCCACTCAAAAGACATCATCACCTTGTGTACCCTTGGTGGCTTTGAATTCCCTATGTAGGCCAGGCTCCCTGAAACTTATTGATATCAAACTCAGTTTTTGTGTTCTAGGTCTACAGGAGAGGACAGAATACATGAATAAGGAAGATGGTCTTAAGAGTCAAGAGTTGGCCTTTGGCCTGGGGCGGACCTGCAGCTGGTCTGCTCCTGTGGAAACACTGGATCCTGAGACATCCTAGAGGGACCCACTGCATTCAGAGCAGAGGGTAAGACACCTTGCCCAATACTCCAAACCCCAGAGTTACAACTGGGAGCCAGGTGGGGCTTAAGGAACTAGCAGTCACCCAAAGCCCGCCCCTCCGGACTATAACTTCCCTTGCGCCGGGAGCCTGGTCCTTTGGCCTGGGGCGGACCTGCAGCTGGTCTGCTCCTGTGGAAACACCGGATCCTGAGACATCCTAGAGGGACACACTGCACCCAGAGCAGAGGAGCAGAGGACACTTAGCGAGCCTGCGCCTGTGGAAACATCTGATCCTGAGACATCCTAAAAGACCTACTGCATCTAGAGCAGAGGGAGCTTAGGATCACAGGAACACAGAGACATCTGGAATCCGAGGAGATCTGACACAAGCAAGATAACTGGAAAGACAGACTCCAGTCAGACACAGTGAGCACAGGTAACACTAGAGCCAACCAGATGGCGAAAGGCAAGCACAAGAACACAAGCAACAGAAACCAAAGTTACCTGACATCATCAGAACCCAGTTCTCCCACCATAGCAAGCCCTGGATACTCCATCACACAGGAAAAACAGGACTCAGAATTAAAATCACTTCTCATGATGATGATGGAGGATTTTAAGAAGGACATAAGTAACTCCATCAAAGAAATACAGGAGAACACAGGTAAACAGGTAGAAGCCCTCAAAGAGGAAAACACAAAAATCCTTGAAAGAATTGAAAGAGAACACAGGTAAACAGGTAGAAGCCCTTAAAGAGGAAACACAAAAATCCTTTAAAGAATTTCAAGAAAACACAATCAAACAGGCGAAGGAATTGAACAAAACCATCCAGGATCTAAAACTGGAAATAGAAACAATAAAGAAATCTCAAAGGGAGACTAATGTGGAGATAGAAAACGTAGGAAAGAGATCAGGAATCATAGATGCAAGCATCACCAACAGAATACAAGAGATAGAAGAGAGAATCTCATGCACAGAAGATACCATGGAAAACCTCGACACAACAGTCAAAGAAAATGCAAAATGCAAAAAGCTCCTAACACAGAACATCCAGGAAATCCAAGACACAATGAGAAGACCAAACTTAAGGATAATAGGTATAGATGAGAGTGAAGATTCCCAATCTAAAGGGCCAGTAAATATCTTCAACAAAATTATAGAGGAAAATTTCCCCAACCTAAAGAACGAAACACTCATAAACATACAAGAAGCCTACAGAACACCAAACAGACTAGACCAGAAAAGAAATACCTCCCGTCACATAATAATCAAAACACAAAATGCACAAAACAAAGAAAAAATACTAAAAGCAGTAAGGGAAAAAGGTCAAGTAACATATAAAGGCAGACCTATAAGAATTACACCAGACTTTTCACCAGAACTATAAAAGCCAGAAGATCCTGGTCTTCTATTATACAGACCCTAAGGGAACACAACTGCCAGCCCAGACTGCTATACCCAGCAAAACTCTCAATCACTATAGATGGAGAAACCAAGGTATTCCATGACAAAACCAAATTTGCACAATATCTTCCCAAAACCCAGCACTTCAAAGGAAAATTGATGGAAAACGCCAACACAAGGAAGGAAACTACAACCGAGAAGAAGCATGGAAGTAATCTTCCAACAACCCCCCAAAAAAAGGTAGCTACACAAACATAATTCCACCTCTAATAACAAAAATAACAGGAAGCAACAATCATTTTTCCTTAATATCCCTTAACATCAATGGACTCAATTCTCCAAAAAAAGACGTAGACTATCAGACTGGATACATAAACAGGACCCAGAATTTTGTTGCATACAAGAAACGCACCTCAGTGACAAAGACAGACATTACCTCAGAGTAAAAGGCTGGAAAACAATTTTCCAAGCAAATGGTCCCAAGAAACAAGCTGGAGTAGCCATTCTAATATCAAATAAAATCGACTTTCAACCAAAAGTAATCAAAAAAGATAAGGAAGGACACTTCATACTCATTAAAGGAAAAATCTACCAAGATGAACTCTCAATTCTGAACATCTATGCTCCAAATGCAAGGGCACCTACATACATAAAAGAAACTTTACTAAAGCTCAAAGCACACATTGCACCTCACACAATAATAGTGGGGGATTTTAACACCCAGCTCTCTCCAATGGACAGATCGTGGAAACAGAAACTAAACAAAGACACATTGAAATTAGTTATGGACCAAATGGATTTAACAGATATCTATAGAACATTTCATCCTAAAATAAAAGAATATACCTTTTTCTCAGCACCTCATGGTACCTTCTCCAAAATAGACCATATAATTGGTCACAAAACAGTACTCAACAGATACAAAAAGACTGAAATAATCCCCTGCATCCTATCAGATCACCACGGACTAAGGCTGGTCTTTCATAATGACAGAACCAAGGGAAAACCCACACCCATGTGGAAACTGAACAATGCTCTACTCAATGATGACTTTGTCAAGGAAGAAATAAAGAAAGATATTAAAGACTTTCTAGAATTTAATAAAAATGAGGAAACACCATACCAGAACCTGTGGGACTCCATGAAAGCAGTGCTAAGAGGAAAACTCATAGCTATAAGTGCCTACAAAAAGAAATTGGAGAGAGCATACATTAACAACTTGACAGCACACCTGAAAGCTCTAGAACAAAAAGAAGCAAATACACCCAAGAGGAGTAGGCGTCAGGAAATAATCAAACTCAGGGCTGAAATCAACCGAGTAGAAACAGAAAGAACTATACAAAATATCAACAAAACCAGGAGTTGGTTCTTTGAGAAAATCAACAAGATAGATAAACCCTTAGCCAGATTAACCAGAGGGCACAGAGACAGTACCCAAATTAATAAAATCAGATCTGAAAAGGGAGACATAACAACAGAAACTGAGGAAATTCAAAAAATCATCAGATCCTACTACAAAGGCCTATACTCAACAAAACTGGAAAATCTGGATGAAATGGACAATTTTCTAGACAGATACCAGGTACCAAAGTTAAATGAGGAGCAAATAAACCATCTAAACAGTCCCATAACCCCTAAAGAAATAGCAGCAGTCATTAAAAGTCTCCCCACCAAAAAACGCCCAGGACCAGATGGTTTTAGTGCAGAATTCTATCAGACCTTCAAGGAAGACCTAATACCAATTCTCTTCAAACTATTCCACAAAATAGAAACAGAAGGAACACTACCCAATTCGTTCTATGAAGCTACAATCACACTCATACCTAAACCTCACAAAGACCCAACAAAGAAAGAGAACTTCAGACCAATCTCTCTTATGAATATCGATGCAAAAATACTCAATAAAATTCTAGCAAACCGAATCCAAGAACACATCAAAACAATCATTCATCATGATCAAGTGGGCTTTATCCCAGGAATGCAGGGATGGTTCAATATTCGGAAATCCATCAATGTAATCCACTACATAAACAAACTCAAAGAAAAAAACCACATGATCATCTCATTAGATGCTGAGAAAGCATTTGACAAAATTCAACATCCCTTCATGGTAAAAGTCTTGGAAAGAACAGGAATTCAAGGACCATACCTAAACATAGTAAAAGCAATATACAGCAAACCAGTAGCTAACATCAAACTTAATGGAGAGAAACTTGAAGCATTCCCACTAAAATCAGGGACTAGACAAGGCTGCCCACTCTCTCCCTACCTATTCAATATAGTACTGGAAGTCCTAGCCAGAGCAATCAGACAACAAAAAGAAATCAAAGGAATACAAATAGGAAAGGAAGAAGTCAAAATATCACTATTTGCAGATGATATGATAGTATACTTAAGTTACCCCAAAAACTACACCAGAGAACTCCTAAACCTGACAACTTTAGCAAGGTGGCAGATTATAAAATCAACTCGAACAAATCAGTAGCCTTCCTCTACATGAAAGATAAACAGGCTGAAAAGAAATTAGGGAAATGACACCCTTCACAATAGTCACACATAATATAAAATACCTCGGGGTGACTCTAACCAAGCAAGTGAAAGATCTGTATGACAAGAACTTCAAGTCTCTGAAGAAAGAAATTGAAGAAGATCTCAGGAAATGGAAAGATCTCCCATGCTCATGGATTGGCAGGATTAATATAGTAAAAATGGCCATCTTGCCAAAAGCAATCTACAGATTCAATGCAATCCCCATTAAAATACCAACTCAATTCTTTACAGAACTAGAAAGAGAAATTCTGAAATTTATTTGTAACAACAAAAAACCCAGGAGAGCGAAAACCATTTCCAACAATAAAAGAACTTCTGGAGGAATCGCCATCCCTGACCTCAAGCTTTACTACAGAGCAGTAGTGATAAAAACGGCCTGGTATTGGTACAGAGACAGGCAGGAAGATCAGTGGAATAGAGTTGAAGACCCAGAAATGAACCCACACAACTATGGTCATCTAATCTTTGACAAAGGAGCTAAAACCATCCAGTGGAACAAGGACAGCATTTTCAACAAATGGTGCTGGTTCAACTGGAGGACAGCATGCAGAAAAATGCAAATCGAGCCATTCCTATCTCCTTGTACAAAGCTCAAGTCCAGGTGGATAAAGGACCTTCACATAAAACCAGACACACTGAAAGTAATAGAAGAGAAAGTGGGGAAGACCCTCGAATACCTAGGCACAGGGGGAAAGTTCCTGAACAGAACACCAATGGCCTATGCTCTAAGATCAAGAATTGACAAATGGGACCTCATAAAATTGCAAAATTTCTGTAAGTCAAAGGACACTGTCAATAGGACAAAACGGCAACCAACAGATTGGGAAAAGATCTTTACCAATCCCACATCCGATAGAGGACTATATATATTATATATAGTCTATATATATATATATATATATAGATAGATAGATAGATAGATAGACTATATATATATATATATACATATATATATATAATATAATATATATATATATATATATATATATACATACAAAGAACTCAAGAAATTAGACTCTAGGCAACCAAATAACCCTATTAAAAAATGGAGTAAGGAGCTAAACAAAGAATTCTCAACTGAGGAAATGCGAATGGCCGAGAAGCACCTAAAGAAATGTTCAGCATCCTTGGTCATCAGGGAAATGCAATTCAAAACAACCCTGAGATTCCACTTCACACCAGTCAGAATGGGTAAAATAAAAAACTCAGGTGATAGCAGATGCTGGCAAGGATGTGGAGAAAGAGGAACACTCCTCCATTGTTGGTGGGATTGCAAGATAGTGCAACCACTATGGAAATCAGTCTGGCGGTTCCTCAGAAAATTGGACATATCACTACCTGAGGACCCAGCTATACCACTCCTGGGTATATATCCAGAAGATGCTCTAACACATAACAAGGACATATGCTCCACTATGCTCATAGCAGCATTATTTATAATAGCCAGAAACTGGAAAGAACCCAGATGCCCTTCAACAGAGGAATGGATACAAAAAATGTGGTACATTTATACAGTGGAATATTACTCAGCTATTAAAAACAATGAATTTGATAAATACTTATATAAATGTATGGAACTAGAAAATATCATCCAGCCCAGAAGCCTGAAATACCCAAGATTCAACTCACAGACCACATAAAGCTCATGAAGAATGATGGCCAAGTAGGGGGGGGCTTCAGTCCTTCTTAGAAGGAGTAACAAAATACTCAAGGGTGCAAATATGGAGACACAGTGCAGTACAGAAACTGAAGAAGAGACAGACCATTCCACCGGATATCCATCCTATGTGCAGTCACCAAAGGTAGAGGTTGATGTGGATGACAGGATGTACATGCTGACAGGAGCCTGATATAGCTGTCTCCTTAAAGGACTGCAAGAGTCTGACATACTCAGAGGCAGAAGCTCACAGCTAACCATTAAACTGATCATGGGGTTCCCAATGGAGAATATATAGTGAAGGCTGAAGGAGTTGAGAGGCTTCGCGACACCATGAGAAAAGCAACAATCCCAACCAACCAGAGCCCCCAGGGTCTATACCACCAGCCTGGGAGCGCTTAGGGAGGGACCCATGGCTCCAGCTATATATGCAAGGGAGCTATATATAAGTGGAAGAAGAGATCCTTGGTCCCATGAAGGCGGGACGTCGTGGGGGGGGATACTCGAGGGTGGGGAGGTGAGGTAAATGGGAGGGTGGGTGTGGGTACACCAAGGTAGAGGCAGGAGGATGGGGGAAGGGATAGTGAGTTCCTGGGAGGGAGGGCGGGAAATGGGGTAAGGAGAGAATATCTGAAATGTAAAAAAATTTCCAATAAAAAAATAAATAAAAATGACAAATTGTAGATATTTTGCCATTAAAAAAAAAAAATTCCACAAAGCTTTGCAGAGGACCCATCAAATTTATGATCAATATGCACGCTTATATCTAAAACCAGTTGAGTCAGAGCTAACCACCAGGAGACAGGACCCTTCCTGAATCTACATATGTGCTACTTGTATTTCTATAGATCATTTCCCTTTATATGTTGACAAAGAAAGGTATTTGGGGCCTTGGCTTTGCTCCTAATGTTGAGCTATGGTTCTGATCAATAAGTAGTTGGGGGTGCATGAAATAAACCATTCCTGTTTGACCTAGATAGGAGTTTGTGTGGTTTGTGGGGGAGACTCATGATCCTGAACTACATCTAGTCCCTTACTGTGACACTGAAATATGTCTATCGTATTGTCCTACACTCTCTGCCTGCACCTCTTTCTCAGTCTCTGTTCATTATATGGTTATTTACAGACACAGTCTCATGGTGTGTCTCGCAGAGCCCTGTAAGCAATCCTGCTTTGATTTCCTTGGTGCAGATAGGGTTGCCCCACCTCTATAAGAGTTTCAAGGTGATGTGAGTGCTGAGGTCTGGGAGTCCTCATTATACATAGCACTGCTCTTGCCTATGTCATCACAATTGTCCACACATTTGTATTCCTTGGGCAGATCATAAAAATGTGGGGATGTCTGGTCTCATCTCCAGAATTATGTGTAATGTCTGTCTCTACACTTTAATTATCCAAATATAGAATACTTTTTATGAAAACAGGTGAAATATAATCACAGGTTTGTGGTGGACAAATATTGTGGCCTAGCTCTTGACACCATATCAGTGTAACTGCCCTCCATGCCTACTGAGTAAACACAGGAGCCAGGGCACCCTCCATCTGGATGCCTAGCCTCTGCTGTTCTGGGGCCAGGATAACAGTTTCCAAAGGAGAAGAAGATGCCAGTACATAGTATCCAGACTGTAGCCTACCAGGCCTGGGGTAGTACAGGACCCAGGCTGAGGTACTCTGTTCCTGAAAGCCCATGTTCATGGAGTTCTATCTTCCTGGGCCCTGGCCCATCTGCAGGATAGAGCCACAAAATGATCTACTGAAGTTCAAGGAGAAGAAGGTCATGACATAACTGCACAACTTATAGAGACCATCAAGTCCAGGAAAAATCTCAGGAGCTCAAGAATGAGACTAACTTCTATAGGAAAGTACTGTTCATGGAGACCACCAGTTGTGGAATGGCCATTTCTGCATTTCTGTTTGTCGGACTAGAGAGTCTGGAGGTCTCTGTCTCTCCTTCTGACTTTTTAGCCCTCAGTGTGCATTGGACTTTGGAACTCCGTCTTCATGGTCTGAAAGAGACTGTCACAGTCCCAGCATTGTTCAGGCATCCTCAGGAGCCTCTCAATAAAACTGTGGTTCAGATCCTGAGAGGATTCTTATGCAGTACTCTGCCTCTGGCCTTAGGCAGGGTGTTACAGAGCTGAGGCCATGGAAACATAGAAGTATGCCTCTCCTTGGTTCTATGCTTTTGATGGTATTTGCCCCTACTAGTTCATGTTGCCAATGCATGGCTGTCAGAAGATGGAGATCCCTCTTCTTTGGAGACATGGGCCTATTGTTATTTGGGCTGCAGCAATCATTTTTTCTTCCCTGAATTGGCTTTTTGTTTGTGCAGCTGTGATGGATATATGAGATATATGTGTAGACTTCATGGGAACCTGGGTTCTGTGGAGTTAATGGGACCTGGAATAGTAATGGGAAGAAGTATGAGGCTGCAGGATCTTACTATGCAGACATTGTTTCCAGCAACTGGTAACAGGATAGTGACAGAGAAGAATCTTGTAAAGGAGCATTTGGACACCTGAACCAGAGACCACGGCAGTACAAGTTGACTGGGATGTAATGGAGAGATATTTGGTTGACTTCAACCCAATGATAAAGATGAACAGGAGAAGACCAGCAACCTCCAGACTCAACCCATGAGGTAGGTGCAAGCATCTGAGTTCGGCTAATACTGTCTGATGACATTGCACATTGGATCCATCTTTGCTTTAGCCCACTACCTTTCTAATCCACACTCCAGCCAGTCTCCTACCTCAAGCAATGTTGTTGTTCATTGCTCTGTCTATGCACAAGTATTCTGGGGCGTTAGTCTCTTGTGAGACACTGAATTATGGGCAAGTGTACCTTGTTGCTTTGCTTGAAGCTACAATCCAATAAGGGTAAGAGATGGATGACCTGTCACATTCCTGCATTTTGTCATGAGAGGAGGGTTGCTGTCACAGCTTTGAGTGAGTTCTGGGTCCTGAGAAAGGGACATGCAGAGATCATGTGACATCCAGTTCCAAGCACCTTGGAGGGATTATAGCCAAGTGCAAATATCAAATGAGTGGTTCTCATTGTCATAGACCTGAGTGGCATGTGATCTTCTCCTTTCTTCCTGTAGCCCAATGAGTTCTTTCCACTGCCCCTGTTCTTGGTTTGCACTGATAGAAGTCTGAGTGGCATCTTGTCAGCCAATGTTTTGTGAGTGTTGCTGGATATTTTGCCCTGCCTGCAGATTTAGCAGCAATGGTTGCAGTTAAAAGATAAATGTTGACTGTCTTGTGGTGGTGGTGGGAGGCAGCAGCCTGAGAGCTGACATGCAAGTCCTCACTAAGCCTGTGTCTTAGTAACTGCCTTCCTCTCCCAGGTCTCAGAAACTGCAAGAGGGTTGAAATTGGCCACATCCCAGGAACAACACCTCCTGCAGAATGAGTTGCCACCTCAGGAGGCCCCTGCTAACCTCCATCCTCAACAGCCAGAGAATTCCTTGGATACATCATCTTCCACATAGTTGTTCATCAGTGTGAATAAGCCCAAGTCTCAGCCAGTGAGCCAGCCTGCCTGATTGTGGGTCTTATGCCCTTTCCTGTTCTTGCAAGACCACTTGAGAGAGAACTGAGGTGACCGTTGCCACCAACTGTCCAAGAGGAGAAACAGCTCTAGTGTGTGCTGCTGAATGTGCAGTGAGAGAATGCTGCTCAACAGTGTTTTCTTTAGGGTTTATTTCAAGTTTTGTTTTCCATTGTTAGCATTTTTATATGTTATAGGGAAGTTATGTGTTCTTGTTATCATTTTTCATTTTTGGTTTTTGCTTTTAATTCTTCATATTAACTGTTCTATTTTTAAGCATGGTTTTTTAAATTTTTCATTTACTTATGAATAAAAATTGATTTGCAACTCTGGACACTTAAGACTATCATCCTCTTCATGTGTTCTGTCCCCTCCTCTAGACATAGAACACATAAGCTGAGTTGGATCTCAGTAAGTTCAGAGAGCCTGGCCTACATAGGGAATTCAAGCCACCAAGGTACACAAGGGGATGATGTCTTTTGAGTGGATAATGTAGCATCCACCATGGATACACACTTTATGATGTATTCTCCTACTCCTAAACTATAGCTCTCTATAACACACATTCTTTATTGACCGGTGAACCAGATATTAGTAGGGCCATGAAAGGGGTCTTGGTTTTTAGTAGAGTGCTGGCTGGAAGTTGCCTGGAGACCCTCTAAGGGCAGCCTCCATTCTGCTGTGCTCCCAGAATCCAGGCTCCTAACTTGCCATCTAAGATCTCCATTAACCTGCACTGTTCAGTCATGTAGGCATTACAGCCCCTCCAAAGAGCACAGGTAGAGGGCTGAATACAGGCCTCAGGTCCTAGAGAGATTTCCATACTACTGAGCTACCTGAAGACAAGGGGCATAGCCAACTAAGCATTCTTTC
Organism: Mastomys natalensis; assembly: GCA_021653895.1. NCBI lineage: Eukaryota > Metazoa > Chordata > Mammalia > Rodentia > Muridae > Mastomys > Mastomys natalensis. The sequence goes on along the minus strand of JAJTUV010002839.1, from coordinate 185,858 downwards.
CAAATTCCCTTCCCCCTTTTGAACTCCAGAATTTCTCAAGATATTGGAACCTGCCACACAGTCTGGGAGTCCCCCCTTGGACGTTTTCTCGTTTTGTGGAACCCACCAGCATGGAAAGCCACCCGGGACTCTCCTACACGAATTTTTCCCAGAGATATGGTGCGATATACTGACATTGCTCTACAGCTGCTGAGGAAATAACAACATTCACAAAGGAGTCTAAAATAAATCAGGAATCCCACAGCTATGTGCCTCAGTTTTTCTCAAAAACATGATCAGTGATAACCACACAACAGATAAAATGACCTTCCAAGTCATGCTCTGAAAGAACTTTTGATAGATGCTATTGTTCTTGAACATACATTTGTTTGTTTTGACAGTATTGTTTAGATTTATTTGTGTTATCTATGTGAATGGTTGTTTTTCCGAGTGTATGTCTGCAGTCCTTCCTGAGTGTAGTGCCCCCAGAGGCCAGAAGAAGGAATAATAGCCCATGTTGTAGATGATTGGTAGGTACCATGTGAATCTTCTGAGAGAAAAGCAGATGTTCTAACCTGTGAACATCCCCATACCTCCTCCAGTTGGCTCTTGTCCTTCTAGGGCATGTGGTGTATTAGGTGGACTGGATCACCTCCAATCAATGGAGAAATGTAGGTAGATGTGTAGGTACAGGTGCTTGAACTGCTCATGGTCATTGTCAAGGCTGCCAGGCATCTCTGCAGGTCTCTGGTGACCCCACTGCTCTTCATGTGTACAGGATCATGCCCCAGCATGTCTTATTTTCAATTTTAGAACAGATCTCTCACCCCTAATATAGGATGACAATGTAGATTAGGCATATACTTAGAATTCTGAATTGAGAGTAGCCTCATGTAGGGTGTGCTGGGACAATGAATCCCTTGATAACAAGAAAAGAGTCTTAATCTAAGCAATTTGGGAGGAAGCTCAAGAGCGGCCACAGTGAATGGAGTGTGGAACTGTGATCAGATGTTTCTGGTAGAGATGAACATGTGCAAGAGTGGAGCCTTGGAGGGACAGTTGAAGCTGCCCTTTTGTCATAGCAGACAGATGTGGGAGTCTATTGGGCAAGTGCTTCTTCCAGGTGACTGTTACACGATATATGGAATGGAAGTGACTGATGGAGACTGGAGATCAGTCAGAGTTAAAGTGTTGAGGAAGTAATCCACAAATAGTCACTGGTAAATTAGGACATTTAAAAGCTCACCAGTCAGAGCATCAGAGAAGCAGCTTTGGTTCCTCTCTACCATAGGTCGTCTGGTTATTATGAGCTGATCCTGACATCAAAACCTTCAGCAGTAGCACACTAGAGGCTAGATGAGACTCGATTTAGACCACTATCATGTTACTATGGTATTTGTGAGGTCCCCTTGAATATCTTAGTACTTTGAGTGGACTTTGTACTCACATCTAGGTCCTCAAAACAGTGAGTGCTGTGGTAGGTAAATCCTACCAGATGCATACATTAACCTGGATTTTTCTACAGACACACATGACATGAGTCAATAGTTAATGTCAGCCTTTTTCAGACTAAACTGTCATGAATGTACAATGTGGACTGAAGTTTGTTATTTTCTCGCCCAGCTAGCTAAACATTCCCAATCTTGAAAGCATTTTGTAAGCCATTCTCGTGAAGCAGTCTTGAGATGGCAACAGTGTCAGCTGAGTGTCTTCATCCAGCCTACCCTGTAATTGTTATAGAAGATGAATTGGGTCCCAAACCTGCACTGCCATTTAGAGGTGGAGTATTTAACTAGCTTTCACAATGTAGTAGGTTGACCCTTAGTCTTGGGTCTACAGGAGAAGAAAAATAAAACAGAGAACCCAATTGCATTTGAGTTGTAACCTACAACAAATAAGGAATCCCAATAGGTGTTTTCAAGTCAGTCTAACCTCTAGTCTCTCACCCAAGTCCAGCATCTTCCATGGATTCCATTTTTGGTGTAGTTTTCATAATGTGCACATAATTCTAAGGGTGCAAAGAATGTACACAATGTCAATAATGTACACATACATACACACACACACATATACCTGCACACACACACACACACACACACACACACACACACTCATCAATGAGAATGCAAATACAGATAAAGAACTCATGAAATATCTTGCTTGAGATGATCAGCTGATGAGATGGATCAACTGGTATTCATCCCTGGTGCCAGATCTAGAAACATGTGGTATTTCCTTGGGAGGCACATGGTAGAAGAAACGTATCTCCCACAGATGTCCTCTGCTGTGTGTGTGTGTGTGTGTGTGTGTGTGTGTGTATGTCTGTGTGTGTGTGTATGTGTATTCATGAACCCATTATAACATTTTCCAATATGACTCAGAAGACCAACTACTACTGAGGTGTGTACAGACCTCTGTTAATGTGTTACTGTATCTTACAGGTAACACTAACATTGTGGGCTTCTTCAATTCACCCTGCAACCTGGCTATGGAGGGTTTTCTGTGAGGCTGTCCTGTGCATCACCCACCACAAAGAACAGCATATGCTTTGTTGAGTACATGCTGTAGGTCCATAGGTGAGGAATGAGAAGGTGGTAGGACTTGGCGGGAAATAAATCAGAGATCAAATCAATCAATTAAAAACAAATAGAATGCCCAGAGCCTGGTACCTTTGCTTGGGGTAGACACTTAGCTGGTCTGCTCCTGTGGAAACACCTGATCCTGAGACATCCTAGAGGACCTACTGTACTCAGAGCAGAGGAGGACCTACCTCATCCAGAGCAGAGGGAGCTTAGGATTACAGGAACACAGAGACATCTGGAATATGAGGAGTTCTGACACAAGCAAGATAACTGGAAAAACAGACTCTAGTCAGACACAGTGAGCACAGGTAACACTAGAGTCAACCAGATGGCAAAAGGCAAGACCAAGAACACAACTGACATAAACCAAAGTTACCTGACATCATCAGAACCCAGTTCTCCCATCATAGCAAGCTCTGGATACCCCATTACACAGGAAAAAACAGAATTCGGAATTAAAATCACTTCTCATGATGATGATAGAGGATTTTAAGAAGGACATAAGTAACTCCCTTAAAGAAATACAGGAGAACACAGGTAAACAGGTAAAAGCCCTTAAAGAGGAAACACAAAAATTCTTTAAAGAATTGCAAGAGAACACAGGTAAACAGGTAGAAGCCCTTAAAGAGGAAACACAGAAATTGTGTTGTAATTTCTGCAATCTGTGTTGCAACACAGAATTGAATTGCAAGAAAACACAACCAAACAGGTGAAGGAATTGAACAAAACCATCAATGATCTAAACATGGAAATAGAAACCATAAAGAAATCTCAAAGGGAGATTACTCTGGAGATAGAAAACGTAGGAAAGGGATCAGGAGTCATAGATGCAAGCATCACCAACAGAATACAAGAGATAGAAGAGAGAATCTCATGTGCAGAAGATATCATGGAAAACACCTCTCTTAGAAATATCGATGCAAAAATACTCAATAAAATTCTAGCAAACCGAATCCAAGAACACATCAAAAAAATCATCCATCATGATCAAGTGGGCTTTATCCCAGGAATGCAGGGATGGTTTAACATTCGGAAATCCATCAATGTAATCCACTATATAATCAAACTCAAAGAAAAAAACCACATGATTATCTCACTAGATGCTGAGAAAGCATTTGACAAAATTAAACATCCATTCATGGTAAAAGGTTTGGAAAGATCAGGAATTCAAGGTCCATACCTAAACATAGTAAAAGCCATATACAGCAAACCAGTAGCCAACATCAAACTAAATGGAGAGAAACTTGAAGCAATCCCACTAAGATCAGGGACTAGATAAGGCTGCCCACTCTCTCCCTACCTATTCAATATAGTACTGGAAGTCCTAGGCAGAGCAATTAGACAACAAAAAGAAGTAAAAGAATGCAAATAGGAAAGGAAAAGATCAAAATATCACTATTCACAGATGATATGATAGTATACTTAAGTGACCCCAGAACTTCCACCAGAGAACTCCTAAACCTGATAAACAACTTCAGCAAGGTGGTAGGTTATAAAATCAACTCAAACAAATCAGTAGCCTTCCTCGACGTGAAACATAAACAGGCTGAAAAAGAAATTAGGGAAATGACACCCTTCACAAGAGTCACAAATAATAAAAAATACCTCGAGGTGAACCTAACCAAGCAAGTGAAAGATCTGTATAACAAGAACTTCAAGTCTCTGAAGAAAGAAATTGAAAAAGATCTCAGGAAATGGAAAGATCTCCCATGCTCATGGATTGGCAGGATTAATATAGTAAAAATGGCCATTTTGCCAAAAGCAGTCTACAGATTCAATACAATACCCATTAAAATATCAACTCAATTCTTTACAGAGCTAGAAAGAGAAATTCTCAAATTTATTTGGAATAACAAAAAACCCAGAAGAGCGAAAACCATTCTCAACAATAAAAGAACTTCTGGAGGAATCACAATCCCTGACCTCAAGCTGTACTACAGAGTAATAGTGATAAAAACTGCCTGGTATTGGTACAGAGACAGGCAAGAGGATCAGTGGAATAGAGTTGAAGACCCAGAAATGAACCCACACACCTATGGTCATTTGATCTTTGACAAAGGAGCTAAAACCATCCAGTGGAACAAGGACAGCATTTTCAACAAATGGTGCTGGTTCAACTGGAGGACAACATGCAGAAGAATGTAAATCGATCCATTCTTATCTCCATGTACGAAGCACAAGTCCAAGTGGATAAAGGACCTTCAGATAAAACCAGACACACTGAAACTAATAGAAGAGAAAGTGGGAAGACCCTCGAATACCTAGGCACAGGGGAAAATTTCCTTAACAGAATACCAATGGCTTCTGCTCTAAGATCAAGAATTGACAAATGGGACTACATAAAATTGCAAAGTTTCTGTAAGTCAAAGGACACTGTCAATAGGACAAAACAGCAACCAACAGATTAGGAAAAGATCTTTACCAATCCCACATCTGATAGAGGACTAATATCCAATATATACAAAGAACTCAAGAAATTAGACTCTAGACAACCAAATAACCCTATTAAAAAATGGGGTATGGAGCTAAACAAAGAATTCTCAACTGAGGAAACTCAATGGCTGAGAAGCACTTAAAGAAATGTTCAGCATCCTTAGTCATCAGGGAAATGCAATTCAAAACAACCCTGAGATTCCACCTCACAGCAGTCAGAATGGCTAAGATCAAACACTCAGGTGATAGTAGATGCTGGCGAGGATGTGGAGAAAGAGGAACACTCCTCCACTGTTGCTGGGATTGTAAGATGGTGCAACTACTCTGGAAAACAGTCTGAAGGTGCCTCAGAAAATTGGACATATCACTACCTAAGGACCCAGCTATACCACTCCTGGGAATATACCCAGATGATGCTCTAACACATAACAAGGACTTATGCTCCACTATGTTCATAGCAGCATTATTTATAATAGCCAGAAACTGGAAAGAACCCAGATGTCCTTCAACAGAGGAATGGATACAAAAAATGTGTACATTTACACAATGGAATATTACTCAGCTATTAAAAGCAATGAATTCGCTAAATTCTTAAGTAAATGGATGGAACTATAAAATATCATCCTGAGTGAAGTAACCCAATCACAAAAGAACATACATGGTATTCACTCACTGATTATTGGACTTTAGCCCAGAAGCTTGAAACACCGAAGATTTAACTCACAGACCACATAAAGCTCATGAAGAATGAAGACCAAGTGGGGGCGGGCTTCAGTTCTTCTTAGATGAAGTAACAAATTACTCAAGGGAGCAAATATGGATGCAAAGTGCAGGAAAGAAACTGAAGGAGGTGCCGTCTGGAGACCATTCCACCTGGGTATCCATCCCATGTGCAGTCACCAAAGGTAGATGCTGACGTGGGTGTCAGGAGGTGCATGCTGACAGGAGCCTAACATAACTGTCTCCTTAGAGGTCTGCAAGAGTCTGACATATTCAGAGGCGGATGCTCACAGCTAACCATTAAACTGATCATGGGGTTCCCAACAGACAAGATAGAGTGAAGACTGAAGGAGTAGAAAGGGTACGGGACCCTATGAGGAGAGCAAAAATACCAACCAACCAGAGCCCCCAGGGTCTAAAACACCAACCTGGGAGTGCTTAGGGAGGGACCCATGGCTCCAGCTGTATATATGCAAGGGAGCTATATATAAGTGAGAGAAGAGATCCTTGGTCTCATGAAGGCTGGACATGGTGGGGGTGGTATTCGAGGGTGGGGAGGTGAGGTTCTGGTGAGGGTGGGCGTGGGTACACCATCATAGAGGCAGGAGGAGGGGGGAAGGAATAGGGAGTTCCTGGGAGGGAGGGGGAAAAGGGGGTAAGGGAAAAACACCTGAAATGTAAATAAAAGTGCCAATTTAAAAAAAAAAGACAAATGAAACTTCATAAAATTACAAAGTTTCTGTTAGGCACAGGACACTGTCAGTAGGACAAAACAGCAACCAACAGATTAGGAAAAGATCTTTACCAATCCCACATCTGATAGAGGACTAATATCCAATATATACAAAGAACTCAAGAAATTAGACTCTAGACAACCAAATAACCCTATTAAAAAATGGGGTATGGAGCTAAACAAAGAATTCTCAACTGAGGAAATGTGAATGGCCGAGAAGCACCTAAAGAAATGTTCAGCATCCTTAGTCATCAGGGAAATGCAATTCAAAACAACCCTGAGATTCCACCTCACAGCAGTCAGAATGGCTAAGATCAAACACTCAGGTGATAGTAGATGCTGGCGAGGATGTGGAGAAAGAGGAACACTCCTCCATGTTGGTGGGATTGTAAGATGGTGCAACTACTCTGGAAAACAGTCTGACGGTTGCCTCAGAAAATTGGACATATCACTACCTGAGGACCCAGCTATACCACTCCTGGGAATATACCCAGATGATGCTCTAACACATAACAAGGACTTATACTCCACTATGTTCATAGCAGCTTTATTTATAATAGCCAGAAACTGGAAAGAACCCAGATGTCCTTCAACAGAGGAATGGATACAAAAAAATGTGGTACATTTACACAATGGAATATTACTCAGCTATTAAAAACAATGAATTCGCTAAATTCTTAAGTAAATGGATGGAACTATAAAATATCATCCTGAGTGAAGTAACCCAATCACAAAAGGACATACATGGTATTCACTCACTGATTATTGGATTTTAGCCCAGAAGCTTGAAACACCGAAGATTTAACTCACAGACCACATAAAACTCATGAAGAATGACAACCAAGTGGGGGGCGGGCTTCAGTTATTCTTAGAAGAAGTAACAAAATACTCAAGGGAGCAAATATGGAGACAAAGTGCAGGACAGAAACTGAATGAGGGGCCGTTTGGAGACCATTCCACTGGGGTATCCTTCCCATGTGCAGTCACCAAAGGTAGACGTTGATGTAGATGTCAGGAAGTACATGCTGACAGGAGCCTGATATATCTGTCTCCTTAGAGGTCTGCAAGAGTCTGACATATTCAGAGGCACATGCTCACAGCTAACCATTAAACTGATTATGGGGTTCCCAACAGAGAAGATAGAGTAAAGACTGAAGGAGTTGAGAGGATTCGTGGCACTATGAAGAAAGCAACAATATCAACCAACCAGAGACCCCAAGGTAAAAAGCACCAGCCTGGGAGGCTAGGGAGGGACCCATGGCTCCAGCTATATATGCAATGGAGCTATTTATAAGTGAGAGAAGAGATCCTTGGTCCTATGAAGGCTGGACATCATGGGGGGTGCTATTCGAGGGTGAGGAGGTGAGGAACAGGGTAGTGTGGGTTGGGGTACACCATCATAGAAGCAAGAGGAGGGAGGAAGGTATAGGGAGTTCCTGGAAGGGAAGGGGGGAAAGGGTGTAAGGGGAAAACACCTGAAATGTAAAGAAAATTTCCAATAAAAAAAAAGTATAATACAAATAGTCATGGAAACCCAGAAGTGGTTCTTTCAGAAATTCAAAAAGACATACAACCCATTACCAAAATGAAATTACAGTCAGAGAGACACTACCCAAATTTAAAAAAAAAAAAAAAAAAAAAAACAGAAAGATAAGGGGACATAAAAATAGACACTGAACAAATTAAAAATAATTAAGTATAACTTCAGAAGCTTGTGCTCCAAAATTTGAAAAATCTACATGAAATGGTTAATATTCTGAATAGATACCAATAACTAAAGTTAAATCCAGATCTGGTAACAGAAATAAATTATCCTATAACCTCTGAGGAAATAGAAACAATCATCAAAGTCTTCCATACCTCCCACCCCCAAATAAAAGCCCTGGACCACACAGTTTTAGTGCAGAATTCTACCAGAATTTTAATGAAGACCTAACACCAACAATAGTCCTCAAACTATTCCACTAAATATAAATAAAAGGAATATTGCCAAACTCCTTTGCTAAGGCCACAATCAACCTGGTAACTAAATCACACAAAGATACAACATGAAAAGGGAATTAGAAACTTCCACCATGAACACTGAAGGAAAAAGACTCATTCAAATATCACACAGAGAAGCCAAGAACAGCTTAAAGGCAGCATCGAAGATGGCCAAGTTGACTTCATCTTAGGGATGCAGGGCTGGTTCAATATAGGAACATCCATAATTCAATCCAAAAAATATCCACACTGGAAAAAAGCCACATTGTCATCTTATTAGACGACATCCTGGGACATCAGCTGCAACTGAGGCTTCACTTTCACTCATGGTCTTCCCTTGTCTCTCACACTGCCAAGACTCAGCTGCCCTTCATGATAATTTTGTATTTTCAAACAGTCCCACTAGGAGATTCTTGCACATTACCTAGTATAACCACTAAATGTATAACATTCACTATCTCTGGAACAGTTGCTGTGTTCTCTGAGAAAACAGTCCCCAGATTTCACCTCAGTGGTGCTAGCTTCTTCTTAACAACTGCTCATTTCCAAGCTCCTGCTAGGCAGCATCAACTCTTCCAGTAAACCCATGTACTCTTGACCCTAACAGCAGAACCATGTGCCTGAACCTGTTAAGTTCTACTTCTTGTTGGGCCTGGAACTACCCCCTTGTGTTATTACATCCTCACCAGATTTCAGCTTTTATGATTTCATTCACTACCTAAGCGTCACAGACTTGGAAATTGCTCTGTTGACTGAACTTGAACTCAGAGGTCTGATGGCTCTGTCTCCTCAATGATGGGATTAATGGCATAATTTACCATGCCTGGACCTAAGCTTTTGTCTACCTAGAACTCTCTCTCTTCTAGACTGGCTTTGAATTTGGAGAGCTCTTTAAGGTTTCCATGGTCACTCTTCTTCAAGGTCTAGATCAAAAGCCAGTGCTTCCAGCCTAAGGTTCTGGATCACAAGTGTGCTCTCCATTTTGGGACAGTAGTTTGATCCAGATAAAAAGGACAAATAAAGACAATGTCCAGTTAATAACACTGAATATGACAAAACTATTGCTAGTTCATATTCAAACACAATAACATTAGCTGGTTGAGATCTTTTTGTGAGATCATTACTCACTAAATCTGGTTATCTCCTTCAACTCAGGATCCAGCTATATTTAACTTCCTAGTGCTCCTTTATGTATTGCACTTCACTTCCTTTATCAGCTTGGTAAATTTCATCAAAACACTTTTCATGAAAGTGAACCAAAGAAGACTCTATGCTGGGTTTTGTTAGACTTCCTTTTTCAGGCAATTATTCTGATTCTCTTCATGCTAGCCTGTGCCTCCTCAATGTCTTCAAACAAGGGCAAAAAGCAGCCAGATTCTTCACCAAAATACCACAAAAAGAGTTTCTAGGACACATACTGACATCTTTCTCCTCTGAAACCTCTTGAGCCAGTTTAAATCAGCCTCAGCACCAATTTCGTCCACATTTCTTGTAGAATGGGACAAAGTCACCACTTAATGCATTGAATCATTTTTCCAAATCAAAAATCCCCAAATCCACAGTCCTCCAAACAAATACTGGGTCAGGCTTACTATATCAGTATCCCATTCTTGGTACCAAGGTCTGAGGTTGGGATTATACTGCTGTTAAGGGACAGCATGACCAAAGAAACTTTTATAAATACAACTTTTAATGGGGCTACCCTACTGGTTCTCAGGTTCAGAGTAGTTATAGCATTTGAGGACAGAGAGTTTACATCCTCTTCTGAATTTGAACAGGAGAAGGCTTTGTCACCTGTAGCCAGGAGGAGGGTCTCAATTCCCACCCCCACAGTGACACACTTTCTCCAACAAGGGCACATCTACTTCAACAAGGCCTCATATCTTAATGGTGACATTCCCGGAGCCAGTGATATTCAAGCAACCACACCCAGTGTCTTAGTTAGGGTTTCACTGCTGTGAACAGACTCTACGACCAAGAGAAGTCTTAAGAACGACAACATTTATTTGGTGCTGGCTTACACCTTCAGAGGTTCAGTCTAGTATCTAGTCTGCAACATGTTAGCATCCTTTCAGGCATGATATAGGAGGTGCTGAGAGTTCTGCATCTTCATCTGAAGGCTGCTAACAGAATACTCTCTTGCAGTTAGGGAGGATTAGGGTATTAAAGCCTGAGCCCACAGTGATACACCTACTCTGACAAAGCCACACCTCCAAATAGTGCCACTTCCTGGGCTTAGTATATACAAACCATCACATTCCACTCCCTAGCCCCCATAGGCTTGTTCTAACATATGAGTTTTAACATGATGGCCATCCCTAGCCATAGCATAATAAAAATATATATTTAGACCAGCATCCAAGTTCCCCAACTTCTAAAGCAGTATCCAAAATGTTAAAAGTCCAAAGTTCAAAGTCTCTTCTGAGATTCATACAATCACTTAAGTGTAATCCCCAAAGCAAGGCAGGAAACCAGCTGGACAGACAGCAAACCTCTCCTTGTCTGATATCAAAGTAGTCTTCAACTCTCTATCTTCATTTTACTCTTTGTTGACTGCAAAATCCTTTTCTTGGGCTGGTTCTACTTTCTGTTAGCAGCTTTCCTCAGCAGATATGCTATGGCTCTGGCATCTCAGAAATCTTGGGGTCTCCAAGGGAACTTCAATGTTACAGCTTCTTGCTTCAATGGGATCCATACATGACCTTTTGGGCGTCTCCAGAGGGCTGGTGGCAGGTCCCCAGCTCTGCCTTCTGTAGCACTCTAAGCTCAGGTTGATCCACTCACTCCATTGCTACTGCTCTTCTTAGTGATCATCCCATGGGACTGGCATCTCCCACACACTGGGACTTCAGCTGCAACTAGGCTTCACCAGTAGCCTCTCACAGACTCTCTTTATAGTACCAAGCCTGAAATCCTTTTCATGACCCCTTCAGTCCTGGGCTGTCAACTGCAACTGAGGCTTCATCTTCACTAATGGCCTTCCATGGCTTCTCACAGTGCCAAACCTCAGCTGCTCTCCATGTCCCTTCATGCCTTCAAAACCAGTCCCACCATGGTGACTCTTAGGCATTACCAAGTATTATTGCTACACGAGGTACAATCTTGGCTTTTTCTGGAACACTGATTCTTTGTGCTCTCAGAAAACACTTCCCAGAAGATATCACCTCAGTGATGCTTGTCTCTTCTCAATCACCACTAATTTCTTAGCTGCAGCTCACCAGCATCTATTGTCCCAGTAGTGTCCTCCTCCTGGATGTAGACAGAGTCACATGGCTGAAGCTGCCAAGTGCTGCTGCTAGCAGGAGCTGGAACATGACCTCCTTGTTCTATTTCATTATCACCAGCTTTCTGTTTCCCAACTGTTTCACTGCCTGTAATTGGCTGTCCTAGATCTTGCTCTATAGATTGACCTTGAACTCAGAGATCTGCTTGGCTTTGTATCCTGGGATTATAGCTGTGTACCAGCATATGTGGGTCTAAACTTAGCTGGGTAGGATCTTGCCTCAAGGTCACCACTTTGTTAATTCAATTTAACATCCTTGACCACAGGATTTACCGTCATTTCACTTCCTTGTGCCCCTTTAATGTTCAGGTGATATATTTTATATTTTTCCTTTGTAAGCTTGCTATGCTTGTTCAAAATGATCTTCAGAAGAATTAACCAGAAAACGAAGGCATATTAGAATGTCTTTTCAAACGACCTTGCTTATCACAATTAAAACATCTACCATCTTCAGTTTTCTTAAGAGTTTTAGAAGTTACTTCTCTTATCCAATTAGCATTATCAATGTGAGATCCAGTATCAGTTGTATCTCTTATCCATTCCTCTATTAATGCTGATCATGCCTTCAACGATATAATCAACAGTTTGCATTCTGAACTAGGTTGTTCAAAAGCCAAAGATTCAATCCATGTTCTTCAGGCTTCTGAATATGATAGTATTCTACTTACAACTGAAGTCAATGTTTGCAAAAAAAAAATCAGCAAAGGCTTTCTTTGATGTTTGGATAATTTTAGTAAGTGACTCAGCCCTCTTTTCTGAGAATTTATCCCGAACATTTAAAGCTGCTAAATGACTTTCTAACAAGGTATCATTATCCAACTCAAGCTGGCTTTATGACTCAGCATATTTACCTTTACCTAGCAACAGGTCATGGGAAATATCAATACCTCTGTTGATTCTTCTCATAGCCCTAGTTTCTTCTTTCCCTTCTAAACTGAAGCCTAGCTTCCAATATTGCAATTGCAATATCTTTCTAATCTTGGGGAGGAAATCTGTCCTGAGTTGTCCATGAATTTAACCTCTTCTTCATATAGGATGAAACAAGCAGGAAACTATTGCTTGCGTAAACCTCCTAGATCTCCTATGTCTAAAGGATTCTGTGTAATTTCTCCATAACCTCAAGGGTACTTATGATTTCATGGTATTCCTTGGAGAGTAAGTGGATAAACTAAGGTTGCTTTCTAACAGTCCTGGGTCACCTACTTGAAGTTTTAATATGCAGTGGCTTGTTAGGCTCTAGGTGAAACAGTTTCCCTTGTGTCTATATATATGTCTTGAGATTTTTCTAACATGTGTCTAAATTTCTTTGCATCTGAGTATTTTTATTTTTATTCTTGTTTATAAGTCTCTCTACTTTTTGCTTGGGCAGACACGTAGCTGGTCTGCTCCCGTGAAGACACCATATGCTGAGCCATTCTACAGGAACCACTGCACTCAGAGAGGCAGATAAGAACCCTCTCACTACCTATGCCCTAGAGCTACAACTGGGATCCTGAGGCACTCAGGACCCATCAGCCACCAAAACCCCGCCCCTCCATAATACCATTCCCCTTCTACCTCTCCTGTGGTCCTTTTGGCTCTGGCAGACACCTAGCTGGTCTGTTCCGTTAAGACAACCTATCCTGAGCCATCCTAGAGAAACCAGTGCACTCAGAGCAGCAGGATTTCAGGATCCGAGAGATTGCCTGAGACCCAGCAGTTCTTCCACCCAGTAGCACAGGATCACAGGATCACAGGATCAGGGGATCACAGGATCACAGGATCACAGGATTACAGGATCACAGGATGACAGAGACATCTGGACTCTAAGAAGTTCTGACACAAGCAAGATAACTGGAAAGACAGACTCCAGTCAGAGACAGTGAGTGCAGATAGCACTACAATTAACAAGATGGTGAAAGGCACAAGAACATAAGCAACAGAAACCAATTTTACTTGGCATCATCAGAACCCAGTTCTCCCACCATAGCAAGCCTTGGACACCACATCACAACAGAAAAGCAGGAATCAGAATTAAAATCACTTCTCATGATGATGATCGAGGACTTTAAAAAGAACATAAATAACTCCCTTAAAGAAGTACAGGAGAACACAGGTAAACACATAGACGCCCTTAAAGCGGAAACAAAAAAGTCCCTTAAAGAACTGCAAGAAAACACAACCAAACAGGTGAAGGAATTAAACAAAACCATTCAGGATCTAAAGATGGAAGTAGAAACAATAAAGAAATCTCAAAAGGAGACTACCCTGGAGACAGAAAACCTAGGAAAGAGATAAGGAATCACAGATGCAAGCCTCTCCAACAGACTACAAGAGAGAGAAGAGAGAATCTCATGTGCAGAAGATACCATGGAAAACATTGACACAACTGTCAAAGAAAATGCAAAATGCAAAAAGCTCCTAACCCAAAACATCCAGGAAATCCAGGACACAATGAAAAGACCAAACCTAAGGATAATAGGTGTAGATGAAAGTGAAGATTCCCACCTTAAAGGGTCAGTAAATATCTTCAACAAAATTATAGAGGAAACCTTCCCTAACCTAAAGAAAGAGATGCCCATGTACGTACAAGAAGCCTACAAACAGACTAGACCAGAAAGAAATTCCTCCTGTCACATAATAATCAATACAACAAATGCTCAAAACAAAGAATATATACTAAAATCATTAAGGGAAAAAGGTCAAGTAACATATAAAGGCAGACCTATAAGAATTACACCAGACTTCTCCTCAGAGACTATAAAAACCAGAAAATCCTGGACATATATAATACAGACCCTAAGAGAACACAAATGCCAGCCCAGACTACTATAGCCAGCAACTCTCAATTACCATAGATGGAGAAACCAAACTATTCTATGACAAAACCAAATTCACACAGTATTTTCCCTCAAATCCAGCACTTCAAAGGATAAATGATGGAAAACTCGAACACAAGGAGGGAAACTACAACCTAGAAAAAGCAAGAAAGGAATCTTCCAAAAACTCCAAAAGAAGATGACTACACAAACATAATTCTACCTCTAACAACAAAAATAACAGGAAGCAACACTCATTTTTCCTTAATATATCTTAACATCAATGGACTCAATTCCCCAATAAAAAGACATAGAATAACAGACTGGATACATAAACAGGACCCAGAATTTTGCTGCATACAGGAAACTAACCTCAGTGACAAAGACAGACACTACCTCAGAATAAAAGGCTGGAAAACAATTTTCCAAGCAAATGGTCCCAAAAAAACAAGCTGGAGTAGCCATTCTAATATCAAATAAAATCAAATTTCAACCAAAAATAATCATAAAAGATAAGGAAGGACATGTCATACTTATCAAAGAAAAAATCTACCAAGATGAACTCTCAATTCTGAGTATCTATGCTCCAAATGCAAGGGTACCCAAATACATAAAAGAAACATTACTAAAGCTCAAAGCACACATTACACCTCACACAATAATAGTGGGGGATTTCAACACCCCACTCTCAGCATGGACAGATCATGGAAATAGAAACTAAACAGAGACACAGTGAAATTAACAGAAGTTATGAACCAAATGGATTCAACAGATATCTATAGAACAATTCATGCTAAAATAAAAGAATATACCTTTTGCTCAGCACCTCATGGTACCTTCTCCAAAATAGACCATACAATTGCTCACAAAACAGGCCTCAAGAGATACAAAAAGTTTGAAATAATCCCTTGTATCCTATCAGATTACCATGGACTAAGGCTCGTCTTCAAGATAACAAAAAAAAAAAAAAAAAAATGTAAAGCCCACATACACATGGAAACTCAACAATGCTCTACTCAATGATGACTTGGTCAAGGAAGAAAGAAACAAAGAAATTAAAAACTATTTAAAATTTAAGGAAAATGAGGACACATCATACCAAAACTTGTGGGATTCCATGAAAGCAGCGGTAAGAAGAAAACTCATAGTTCTAAGTGCCTACAAAAAGAAACTGGAGAGAGCATATGTTAACAACCTGACAGCACACCTGAAAACACCAGAACAAAAAGAGGCAAATACACCCAAGAGGAGTAGACGTCAGGAAATAATCAAACTCAGGGCTGAAATCAACCAAGTAAAAACAAAAAGAACTATACAAAATATCAACCAAACCAGGAGCTGGTTCTTTGAGAAAATCAACAAGATGGATAAACGTTTAACCAGACTAACCAGAGGGCACAGAGACAGTATGCAAATTCATAAAATCAGAACTGAAAAGGGACACATAACAACTGAAACTGAGGAAATTCAAAAAATCATCAGATCCTACTACAAAAGCCTATACTCAACAAAACTGGAAAATCTGGATGAAATGGACAACTTTCTAGACGGATACTAGGTACCGAAGCTAAATAAGGAGCAGATAACCCATTTAAACAGTCACATAACCTATAAAGAAATAGCAGCGGTCATTAACAGCATTCTCACCAAAAAAAAAAAAAAAAAAAAAAAAAAAAAAAACCAAAAAACAAAAACAAAAAACCCAGGTCCAGATGGTTTTAGTGCAGAATTCCAAAAGACCTTCAAGGAAAACCTAGTATCAATTCTCTTCAAAGTATTCCACAACACAGAAACAGAAGGAATACTACCCAGTTTCTTCTATGAAGCCACAATTACACTCATACCTAAACCACACAAAGATAGAACAAAGAAAGAAAATTTCAGACCAATCTCCCTTATGAATATCAATGTAAAAATACTGAATAAAATACTCTTCAAACTAAATCCTAAAACGAACCAAAACAATCATCCATCATAATCGGGTAAGCTTTATCCCAGGAATGCAGAGGTGGTTCCATATTCAGAAATCCATTAATGTAATTCACTATATAAACAAACTCAAAGGGAAAAAAAAACACATGATCATCTCACTAGATGCTGAGAAAGCACTTAACAAAATTCAACATCCCTTCATGCTAAAAATCTTGTAAATATCAAGAATTCGAGGCACATACATAAACATAGTAAAAAGCAATATACAGCAAGCCAGTAGCCAACATCAAACTAAATGGAGATTAACTTGAAGCAATCCCATTAAAATCAGGGACTAGACAAGGCTGCCCACTCTCTCCCTACCTATTCAATAAAGTACTGGAATTCCTAGCCAGAGAAATTAGACAAAGGAAGTCAAAGGAAGACAAAGGAAGTCAAAGGAATACAAATAGGAAAGGAAGAAGTCAAAATTTCACTATTTGCAAATGATATGATAGTATACTTAAGTGACCCAAAACTTCCAACAGAGAACTCCTAAACCTGATAAACAACTTCAGTAAAGTGGCTGGATATAAAAATCAACTAAAAAAACTCAGTAGCCTTCCCCTACTCGAAGAATAAACAGAGTGAGGAAAAAAATAATTAGAGAAACGACACACTTTACAATGGTCACAAATAATATAAAATACCTTGGTGTGAACCTAACCAAGCAAGTGAAAGATCTGTATGACTAGAACTTCAAATCTCTGAAGAAAGAATTTGAAGAAGATCTCAGAAAATGGAAAGATCTCCATGTTCATGGATTGGCAGGATTAATATAGTAAAAATGGCCATCTTTCCAACAGCAATCCACAGATTCAGTGAAATCGTCATCAGAATTTGAAATCAATTCTTCATAGAGATAGAAAGGGTAATTTGCAAATTCATTTGGAATAACAAAACAACAACAACAAAAAAAAACAGGATAGCGAAAACTATTCTCAACAATAAAAGAACTTCTGGAGGAATCGCCCTCCCTGACCTCAAGCTGTACTACAGAGCAATAGTGATAAAAACTGCATGGTATTGGTACAGAGACAGACAGGAAGATCAATAGAATAGGATTGAAGACCCAGAAATGAACCCACACATCTATGATCACTTAATCTTTGACAAAGGAGCTAAAACCATCCAGTGGAAAAAGGACAGCATTCTCAACAAATGGTGCTGGTTCAACTGGATATCAGCATGTAGAAGAATGCAAATTGATTCATACTTATATCTCCTTGTACAAACGCAAGTCCAAGTGGATAAAGGGCCTTCACAGAAAACCAGATACACTGAAACTAATAGAAGAGAAGGAGGGGAAGATCCATGAATACTTGGGCACAGGGGGAAGTTCTTGAACAAAACACCAATGGCTTATGCTCTAAGATCAAGAATTGACAAATGGTACCTCATACAATTACAAAGTTTCTGTAAGGCAAAGGCAAAGTTTGGTGACTGCACAAGGGATGGATACCCAGGAGAAGCAGTGTCTAGACTGGCCTTCTTTGCGTTTCTGTCCCACGTCTCACAACAGTAAGAATGGCTAAGATCCAAAACTCAGGAGATGGCAGATGCTGACAAGGATGTGGAGAAAGAGGAACACTCCTCCATTGTTGGTGGGATTGCAAGCTGGTACAACCACTACGGAAACCAGTCTGGTGGTTCCTCAGAAAATTGGACAGGACCCAGCTATGCCAGTTATACCACTCTTGGGCATATATCCAGAAGATGATTCAACATATAACAAGAACACATGCTCCAGTATGTTCATAACAGCCTTATTTATAACAGCCAGAAGCTGGAAAGAACCCAGATGTCCTTCAACAGAGGAATGGATACAGAAAATGTAGTACATTTACACAATGGAGTATTACTCAGCTCTTAAAAACAATAAATTCATGAAATTCTTAGGCAAATGGATGGAACTAGAAAATACTATCCTGGGTGAGATAACCCAATCACAAAGAACACACATAGTATGTACTCACTGATAATTGGATATTAGTCAAAAAGCTTGCAATATCCAAGATACAATTCACAGGCCACATGAAGCTCATGAATAAGGAAGACCAAAGTGTGGGTACTTCGCTCCTTCTTAGAAGGTTTAACAAAATACCCATGGGAACAAATATGGAGACAAAACGTGGGACAGAAATGCAAAGAAGGCCAGTCTAGACACTGCTTCTCCTGGGTATCCATCACTTGTGCAATCACCAAAGGTAGACACTGATGTGGATGCCAGGAAGTGCATGCTGACAGGAGCCTGATATAACTGTCTCCTTAGAGGTCTGCCAAAGCCTGACATATACAAAGGCAGATGCTCACAGCTAACCATTTTGCTGATCATGGGTTTCCCAATGGAGGAGTGAGAGAGAAGGAGCTAAAAGGGTTTGTGGCCCTATGAGGAGAGCTAAAATACTGACCAACCAGAGCTCTCAGGGTCTAAATCACCAACCTGGGAGCACATAGGGAGGGACCCATGGCCCCAGCTGTATTTGTTGGGGAAGATGACTTGTCAGGCATAGGTGGGTGAGGAAGTCCTTGGCCCAGTGAAAGCTGGATCCCCCAGTGTGGAGAAAATCGTGTGTGAGGAAGTGGGAGTGGGCAGATGGGTCAGGGCTCATCCTCATAGAAACAGGAACAGGGAAGAGGATATAGGGGGTTCCTGAATGGGTGGAGAAATGGGGAAAGAGGATTACATCTGAATGTAAATAACATATGCAACGAAAAAATTTAAAAACAAGAAAATCCAAAAATAAATAAATAAATCTTTAAAAAATAATAAGATAATATATAAAAATAAAAAATTTGATTAATTTAAAAAAATAAGTCTCTTACATTTTTTGTAAGACTTATATCTTACAAATCCATCTTTTCTTTGGAGTTTTAAAGAAAATGATTATTGCTATTAAGAACAAAGTGCAAAATATGAAAATGATAAAAACCATAATCAGTATTGAGCCAACTGCAGTGCAGTTGTTTAGCTTTTCATTTTCTGTTAGTATTTTCAAGACATCTAGAGTAGCACTATTCAAGGTCCTCAAACCTTCTAATATGATGCTTCCATACCTTAACTCTCTCATTGGAGACCTCCTAGGTGACTTGCCAAAATCTGTTGACTTCTCAGGTTTTCCACAGCACTAATGATTTCTATGTCCATGGGCCTTGGCAGAAATAAGGAGCATCAAAAGGTTGTTTTAACAGACAAAAATCCCAGCCATTTAACTTTACCAAGGAAGACACATGAGCCAGATGCTGGGATGAAAGACTGCTATTTAAGAGACACAGGAAAAACTCAGCTTACCTCCCTACTCCACTGACATCTCCAAAGGATACTTTCTTTCTCCTTCTCTATGCTGTCTTAAATACCCTTTCTTCCAAAGAACCCACTTTCTGTTTACTTTTGTTCTTTCTCTGTCAGCTGGTAACTTGCTCTGCCTCTTGAGTAGTGGTGGTTGACATTGTTTAGCTTTGGAAGAAAGGTGTGTTCAAGAGCTGAGCCACAACAGGAGAAAGGTATAGCTCTCCTTTACAGGAAACAGACAGTTCATAGGCTAATGGTGTGTGCTAGGGGTGAGCAACACCACAGCAAGGGTTTTTCAGTAAGAAACACAATCCTGGTATTCAAGTGTGATCAAACATCCTGCAGCATTAACCAGTAATGTTCTCTTCATTATATGAATGGGGCTTTCTGAGCACTCTTCTGGCTGTTCCCAGGTCTGTCTGAGGGCATCATCATGGGACTCCCAAGCATCATCAGAACTGGGCTCTTCAAGCTGCTGCATATGGCCAACAGGGACTCAAAAGCCCCCAGAAGACCCCTGATCTCTTTTTCAACATTTCTGCCTGCAGGCGATAAGAGGGCACCAGATTTCATAGTTAGCTCTAGATGCCTATTAGCCATCACATGATTGCTGGCAGTTGAACTCTAGACCTCTGGAAGGGCAGTCAGTGCTCTTCACATCTCAGCCATCTCTCAAGCCCAGAAATTCCTGATTATTGACACAAAAGAATTTCACATCCCTGTTGTCACATAATTTAGGGCAAGATGTCACCATTTCTGAGTTTGTCTTTTTGTCCTATGTACTGCTAGATAGAAATGTAGGGATTGAGGAATCACCCCACAAACCACATGGAGACTGATCTCATTTAAGCAGGTATGGTTCATTGAATGCACACCCCAAGACTAACCAACCAGGGCAAAAGCTCAAAGCTGATTTCTGGACATTTCTTAGGGCCAGTTCAGTAGAACAACCACAATGAGGTCACTGACAAGTTCTGGAAATGCTGCCTTCGGAGCGCCTTCATTCAAGTCATTTTAGACATAACAGTTCATGTTGAGCTTGAACTGGATGGATCCTAGGAGAAGTTACAGTTGTGGAATGTCTTAAGATGAACAAACCTCGTAACACAGAGAACAGAAAGGGATTGTGGTCAGCATGACTTTGCTCAGAGTCCTTTTTTTTTTTTTTCCGAACATGACTGGCACTCATATACAGCAACAATAACAAATAGCTCCCAGCCATGGAACAAAACGGCCACAGCTATGCAAAGAGGACAAGGCTCGACAGAAACAACTTTGTATCATTAGGAAAGATGTTTTCATGACCTTACCATGGTGAGACAAGATCCATAGCTTCTGCAGGAGCTCCCTGGATGGGGAACAGAGAATGTGTTTGTTACCTGAAGTGGGGGCCTCAGCAGTGCTGCTCAGCCTGCCTAGTGCCATTCCAGCTCACTCTGTCTCTGCAGAGGATCCAATGTACATTCCCATCTGCCTGTGAGGCAAGTCCAGGCCCATAAAGGCCAGGCCACAGTGCTGGCTTCCCAGTCCTCAGTTATGCTAAATTCTTCACTAATGTACTCCTGTATAGAAATAAGATAGTGTCACCTCATTAGTGATGATTGCCACCTCTTTATGGGTGAGCCACACCCAGTAAACAGCTGTTGCTTGAGTACACACAACCCTCTTATAAATCTGTGCCCTGGGAAGGAAACCCAGATCAAAATGGAATGGAGATGCTTGAACTCTGCCCTGTAATGAACTCAGAAATGTGGAGGGTGGGAGAAAGATGAATGGTTAAATAGCCCACCAGGTTCACATTAGGTCAGCTTGACTTAATCTCAGGAAATAGATGTGGAGCAACTCTGATGGGTTCGGTCTAGGTTCCTGAAGTGATCAGTGGGGTTTACCTCAGCCCTTGACACTTCCTGCTGTGACAGCATCATTTAGGAAAAGCAGAGTTTCCCATAGGCATAGTCCCATTCTAGGAGCAGTGGATACTACTCAGTTGTAAAGATGGTGATGACCACTGGCATTTGGTCTTACTCTGGACCTAAACAATGACATGAGAAAGGTCCTGAGAATTAAATGATCATTGCTAACTCCTTTCCATCATCCCACAATGAAAGGCTGGTAGGGAGAGCATGGTAAGGTCTTTGTGATAGACAAGGATTGGTAGGTGAGGCCTTGGATGTTGGCTGTGTCTCAGGGTTGTTTTCTGAAACAGAGTGTCCTGTATCCCAGGTTAACCTTGAGCTCAGATAATCCTGCTTTCACTTTCCAAGAGATGGGCTTACCAGAGGGGCCTCCTAGGACTGTGGGGACAGCACTAGTCACTCAGAGAGACCTGTGTTTCTTTATGTTGAGGTCTATAAGCCAACCCCAGTATACATGTAAACATTTAGTTCCATGCCTGCCAGCTATTTCATATGGTTGCTGTAATGTGCCTGCAAATTACTGATACAGAGAAAAACTTTGACTTCAGGAAAAGTTGTGCTGTCCACATATTCTGTTAAGTTCTGTGATCTGTATGACATCTGATAATCTTAAGAAATTCCACAAAGCTTTGCATAGGACCCATCAAATTTATGATCATTATGCACACTTATATCAAAAAGGAGATGAGTCAGAGCTACCCACCAGGTGACACTTCCTTTATCTTCATATTAGCTACTTGTGTTTTTATGGTTTTTTTTTCCTTATATGTTGACAAAGGAAGATATCTGGACCTTGGTTTCGCTCCTAATTTTGAGCTGTGGTTCTGATCAATGCATAGATGGGGTGCATACAATAAACCATTCCTGTTTGACCTAGATAGGTGTTTGCATGGTTTGTGGGGGAGACTCATGATCCTGAACTACATCTAGTCCCTTACTGTGACACTGAAATATGTCTATAGTATTGTCCTACACTCTCTGCCTGCACACCGTTCTCAACCTCTGTTCACTATATTCTTTTTTTTTTTTTCAGACACAGTCTCATGGTGTGTCTCACAGAGCCCTGTAAGCAAACCTGCTTTGGTGGTCTTGGTGCAGATAGGATTGCCCACACTCAGCCCAGAGCCTTTATCATTGGTGGCTCCTCTATTTCACTTTCTTGTGTCAAGAGATCTTTACACTATTACCAGCACCATGATGGATGCAAGTCTCTCTCCTAGGGATCTGGGGGCAACTTTCGAATGCTAAGCACATGGCTTCTATGAGTTACCCTCCTGTCATGCAACCACATTGCAACCTGCCCTGCAAGCTCTTCCTAGATGTGCTTTCAAACAACTGTAAATGATAAGGCAGGACAGCTTTCCCCCTCCACATTCATCCTGGTGTGATTTCTCATCAGTCTCTAATGGTTCATATTGCAGAATAAGGAGGGAGGAATGAGAATAGTAGTACTGTCTGGGCAAGGCTTGGAAAGGAAACACTCAGTTGCACACATAGGAATGACTTTGGTGTTTCCAATCAAGCCTTGAACAAATTCTGCTTTGTAAGTAGGAAATGCTCGATGGCTGTGTCCCAGGAGAGTCTCCAGGAAAGGGTACCTCAGCTTCCTGTCAGTACAGGAAGAACATTAGCAGGGAGCCAAAGGCTGTACCCCATGACATCAGCAGTTCCTTCCTGAACATTCTATTGTCTCACAGAGAGTCCTTGGCATCCCCTGTGATGTCACCACTGTTGTAGTGATAACAAGTACAGCAAAGTGACTCATTCAGTGTCTACATACAGGATATTGGAAAGACATGTTTTCTCGACTGAGAAGACTTTTTCGGAGCACAAACGTGGATGTGCCAGAGACCAGGGAAAAGAGGAAGGAAGCTGGCCTTTCACCTGAGAGGAATGAAGGACGAAGGAGGTGGACTTGGGGAATGTGGAGTAAGTCGTGGGCAGTGGCTGTTGAGAATCCTGGTAGGGGTGGGCTTGAGCGGGCCTTTCTAGCCATGGGCCACAGGAACTGGAGCCTCTAGGAAGCAAAAGGATTTCCATGATTATCACAATTGTTGACCATGAAGGATTTCAGAACATTACTTTCTCCATCCTTTAAGGGAGGAGAGGGCAAGTCCAGAGCTGTTATTCTGTGCACTCCAAGTCTTTATTTTTACAAGGTAGTGTGGGTATTTCATGGGGATAGAATGATATCATCAGGAACCACGGAGAGTCTAACCTAAGACAATTTAGAGCAGGACATCACTGCACTTCACTCCCATGGCTTCTTATACCTTCAGTGGCTACATGACAGCAGCACCTGGGAGAGAGTTGTGCTCCTGGCCATGACCTTAGGTTCCCAGAACTCCTATGACCTCCTCTCCCTGACAGTACTCACCTTAGCTTCCTTTCTCACTGGTCCTGGGCAGCAAGCATTTCGATTCTGTAACCAAACACCTGTCAGACTTGATACACCTAGACAGAGACTGGATCCTCTTGCCCCTTCTAGGGTGTTTGGTGTTTCAGTAGGGGGAATTGATCACTGTGTTGACCATGTCCTTCCCCTACATGCATTTTAATCCCATGACCTGGGCCTAGAGTAACAGGATAGGAGATCTGAGCACTCTATGCACTCAAGGACCTGTGGAATGTGAATTTGTCATCTGACTTGTGAAACCACAGGACTGAGGGCTCTGAAGGCAAGTTGTACACTGTGCAGTTGAAAATAATCCTGGAGAAGCCATCTCCTGGTCATCATAAGCAGGTGTTGGGAGACAGAGGCAACACCTGGCTGCTTACATCTCCTGGTCTCTATTGAGTGATTGGAGAGCTGAGATCTACTGAGGTGGCATCTCAAGCCTGAACCAAACTCTTTGACAATTGTGTCTTTAGATTCCAGGCATGTTTTCCTTGTGTTTTGGCCTCGGGCTGGTCTGTCTACACTCTATGCATTCTCACTATGCAAGTTCACTGGGTTTCCTCTACCTGCAGGGTTTGGCAGACAGACATCATCCCCTGTAAGTGTCCTGATCAAGAAGCTGGCCAGGGAGGAACAGGAGAGGCTGACAGAAGAGCTGCAGTTCATTACCCAGAAGAGAAACGAAGGGAGAGATCGGGTGATCTTCCTCACAGAGGAATCCATTAACAAGAGGTGTGCATTGCTCCAAACCCTGTGGTGTCAGTATGGGGTCAGCAATGTCACTCTCATCTTGTCCATTTAAGGTGGTGGGTTTTAGGAAGCAGTACCTCCGGAACGTCCATGTGCCCTACCTACCTCATGTCCCTAAAGACTTCTTAGAGGAGAGGCAGAACCTGAAGTTTGGTCAGGAGTGAGTTGGGAAATGCACTCTTCTGCTTCCTCCAATGAAAAGTTGAACTTGTGGTCTGAGTAAAGAAGTCAGGGATAGAGGTAATGGAGAGTGAATTCCCAGCATGCCTTTGGAAAGCCCTTAAGAAGATGTGACTTTGTGAGGATCTAGGTGCTGTTTGTGGTGAGTCTTTGTATGTGGCTGGCAGGTGACTGAGTGTTGGCTGCCTCTGGCAGCAGCTGGAGGGGCTTGGTCCCATGTTGTTCATCTCAGTGCTTGAGTAGAAGGCCTGAGGCTCACAACTGTTCCTCTTTGCCTGTGTGCCTTATACTCTGAGACAGTAATGTTGCATGCATTTCTTCTGCATCTCATTGTGCTGTTTTTCTGTCTTTGTTCCTCTTTCTCATTCTCTGACTGTTTCCTTTTCTCATTCATGTGGGTTTGTCCAATTTTGTGAGACTGTGTGTGTGTGTGTGTGTGTGTGTGTGTGTGGTGTTACACATGCACCTCCATGTACATACGTTTTGTATGTTTTGATTTCCCTCCACACTTTGGAATCTAGGGTTCTGTGATTTGGCCTCGGGATTTACCTGTTTAACAGTTTCAAGGTGATGTCAGTTCTGAGATCAGGGAGCCCCCACTATACATACCACTGCTCTTTGCCTATGTTATCACAACTGTCCATCCATTTGTATTCCTTGGGCATATTATAAAGCAGTGGAGATGTCTGGTCTCATCTCCAGAATTATGTGTAATATCTGTCTCTACACTTTAATTATCCAAGATGTAGAATCGTTTTTATGAACACAGGTGAAAGAAATATAATCGCAGGTTTTTGCTGGACAAATTCTTGTGGCCTAGGCTCTTGAGAGCATACCTGTGTAGACTGCCCTGCATCCCTACTGAGTGAACATAGGGAGCCAGTGCACCCTCCATCTGGATGCCTAGCTTCTGCTGTCCTGGGGCCAGGATAACAAGTTTCCAAAGGTGAAGAAGATGCCAGTACATAGAATTAAGAATGTGGCCTTCCCGGGCTGGGGTAGTACAGGACCCAGGATTAGGTCATGTTTCTGAAAGCCCATGTTCATGGAGTTCTATCTTCCTGGGGCCAGGCTCTTCCGCAGGATAGATCCACAGTATGATCTATTGAAGTACAAGGAGAAGAAAGTCATGTCATTTCTGCAAAACTTAGAGATAGAGACCATCAAGTTCCGTGAATACCTCCAGGAGCTCAAGAAAGAGAATAACTTCTATAGGTAAGTCCTGGTCATGGAGACCACCAGTTGTGGAATGGCCATTTCTGCATTTCTGTTTGTCTGGATTGGAGAGTCTGAAGGTCTGTGTCTCTCCCTTCTGCTTTTTAGCCCTCAGTGTGCCTTGGGCCTTTTGAACTCTGTCTTCATGAGTCTAAAAGAGACTGTCACACCTGCCAGCATTGTTCAGGAATCCTCAGGAGCCTCTCAATAGAACTGTGGTTCAGATCCTGAGAGGTTCATTATGCAGTACTCTGCCTCTGGGCCTTAGGCAGGGTGTTACAGAGCTGAGTGCCATGGAACACATAGACAGTATGCCCTCTCCTTGGTTCTTCTGACCTGTGTTGATGGTATTTGCCCCCTACTAGTTCATGTAGCCCCAATGCATTGGGCTGTCATGGATAGATGGAGATCCCTCCTTCCTTTGGCAGACATGGGCCTTATTGCTATTTGGGCTGCAGCAATCACTTTTTTCTTCCCTGAATTGGCTTTTTGCTGATTGTGCAGCTGTGATGGATATATGAGATATATTGTGTTAGAGCTTCATGGGAACCTGGGTTCTGGTGGAGTTAATGGGACCTGGAAATAGTAATGGGAAGAAGTATGAGGCTGCAGGATCTTACTATGCAGACATTGTTTCCAGCAACCTGTGTAACAGGATAGTGACAGAGAAGAATCTTGTAAAGGAGCATTTGGACACTCTGAACCAGGAGACCACGGCAGTACAAGTTGACTGGGATGTAATGGAGAGATATTTGGTTGACTTCAACCCGAATGATAAAGATGAACAGGAGAAGACCAGCAACCTCCAGACTCAACCCCATGAGGTAGGTGCAAGCATCTGAGTTCGGCTAATACTGTCTGATGACATTGGCACATTGGATCCATCTTTGCTTTAGCCCACTACCTTTCTAATCCACACTCCCAGCCAGTCTCCTACCTCAAGCAATGTTGTTGTTCATTGCTCTGTCTATGCACAAGTATTCTGGGGCGTTAGTCTCTTGTGAGACACTGAATTATGGGCAAGTGTACCTTGTTGCTTTGCTTGAAGCTACAATCCAATAAGGGTAAGAGATGGATGACCTGTCACATTCCTGCATTTTGTCATGAGAGGAGGGTTGCTGTCCACAGCTTTGAGTGAGTTCTGGGTCCTGAGAAAGGGACATGCAGAGATCATGTGACATCCCAGTTCCAAGCACCTTGGAGGGATTATAGCCAAGTGCAAATATCAAATGAGTGGTTCTCATTGTCATAGACCTGAGTGGCATGTGATCTTCTCCTTTCTTCCTGTAGCCCAATGAGTTCTTTCCACTGCCCCTGTTCTTGGTTTGCACTGATAGAAGTCTGAGTGGCATCTTGTCAGCCAATGTGTTTGTGAGTGTTGCTGGATATTTTGCCCTGCCTGCAGATTTAGCAGCAATGGTTGCAGTTAAAAGATAAATGTTGACTGTCTTGTGGTGGTGGTGGGAGGCAGCAGCCTGAGAGCTGACATGCAAGTCCTCACTAAGCCTGTGTCTTAGTAACTGCCTTCCTCTCCCAGGTCTCAGAAACTGCAAGAGGGTTGAAATTGGCCACATCCCAGGAACAACACCTCCTGCAGAATGAGTTGCCACCTCAGGAGGCCCCTGCTAACCTCCATCCTCAACAGCCAGAGAATTCCTTGGATACATCATCTTCCACATAGTTCGTTCATCAGTGTGAATAAGCCCCAAGTCTCAGCCAGTGAGCCAGCCTGCCTGATTGTGGGTCTTATGCCCTTTCCTGTTCTTGCAAGACCACTTGAGAGAGAACTGAGGTGACCGTTGCCACCAACTGTCCAAGAGGAGAAACAGCTCTAGTGTGTGCTGCTGAATGTGCAGTGAGAGAATGCTGCTCAACAGTGTTTTCTTTAGGGTTTATTTCAAGTTTTGTTTTCCATTGTTAGCATTTTTATTATGTTATAGGGAAGTTATGTGTTCTTGTTATCATTTTTCATTTTTGGTTTTTGCTTTTAATTCTTCATATTAACTGTTCTATTTTTAAGCATGGTTTTTAATTTTTCATTTACTTATGAATAAAAATTGATTTGCAACTCTGGACACTTAAGACTATCATCCTTCTTCATGTGTTCTGTCCCCTCCTCTAGACATAGAACACATAAGCTGAGTTGGATCTCAGTAAGTTCCAGAGAGCCTGGCCTACATAGGGAATTCCAAGCCACCAAGGGTACACAAGGGGATGATGTCTTTTGAGTGGATAATGTAGCATCCACCATGGATACACACTTTATGATGTATTCTCCTACTCCTAAACTATAGCTCTCTATAACACACATTCTTTATTGACCCGGTGAACCAGATTAATTTAAAAGGCCTCAGGCTCAGACTGACTATCTAAGCTGCAGCTGCTCTGCCTAGCCCAGCCACCATGTTTCTCAGCCCGAGGCCAAGTTCTAGCACGCTGCAGCTAGAACAGGCCACCAGAAACACCTGCCCTGCCACCCACTAGATACCAGTGTGAGATATGGCTCTGCCAATCTTCCACACTGTCTCCACAAGGCAGGGCATTGCCCAGACCATTCCGCCATCCATGCGGGCCCAGTAAGAGAATGAGACTCTAATTCTTATAGATTAATCAAAGCTTATATATTTGGCAATGATCAGTAACAAGATACCCATACAATCCGAAGTGTAACCCAATACCCAACCTAGGTATACCAACTACCTTTGACTGCTACAGACACGTGAACATCCGTGTCCATCGCTCCTACATCTCTACTGTCTTGCGCTCCTCCTGTTCCTTTTATCTCTTACTCTCCTAACTCCTCCTCTTCCTTTTCCTCTTCCTCTCCTAACTCCCCCACCTTAGATCCTCCTACACATCATCAGTGATAACCACAAACAGATAAAATGACCTTCCAGTCATGCTATGAAAGAACTTTTGATAGATGCTATTGTTCTTGAACATATATTTGCTGTGTTTTGATAGTATTGTTTAGATTTACTTTTATTATCTATGTGAATGGATGTTTTTCCTACTGTATGTCTGCAGTCCCTCCTGAGTGTAGTGCCCCAGAGGCCAGAAGAAGGAATAATAGCCCGTCTTGTAGATGATTGGTAGGCACCATGTGAATCTTCTGAGAGAAAAGCAGATGCTCTAACCTGTGAGTCATCCCCATACCTCCTGCAGTTGGCTCTTGTCCTTCTAGGGCATGTGGTGTATTAGGTGGACTGGATCACCTCCAATCAATGGAGAAATGTAGGTAGATGTGTAGGTACAGGTGCTTGAACTACTCATGGTCATTTTCAAGGCTGCCAGGCATCTCTGCAGGTCTCTGGTGTCCCCACTGCTCTTCGTGTGTTCAGGATCATGCCCCAGCATGTCTTATTTTCAATTACAGAGCAAATCTCTCACCTCTAATATAGGATGATGATGTAGATTAGGCATATACTTAAAATTCAGAATTGAGAGTAGCCTCATGTAGGATGTGCTGGGACAATGAATCCCTCTTGATAATAAGAAAAGTGTCTTAATCTAAGCAATTTTGAAGGAAGCTCAAGAGAAGCCACAGTGAAAGGAGTGTGCAGCTGTGACCACATGTTTCTGGTCGAGAGTAAGCCTGTGCACGTGTGGAACCTAGTAGGGAAAATAGAAACTGTTCTTTTATCATAACAGATCTGGGAGTATACTGAGGAAGTGCTTCTTCCTGGTGACTGTCTGATTTATGGAATGTAAGTGAGTGATTTAGATTGGTGATCAGTCAGAGCATTAAAAGGGTTGAGGAAGTAATCTACAAATATTTACTGGCAAACAAGAACTTTTCAAATCTCAGCAGCCAGAGTATCAGTGTAGAGGCTTTCTTGACTGTCTACTTTATATTCTGATTTTTATGAGTTGATCCTAGAGTATTGTTAGGCACCATGTGTATCTTTCTTGACTCTCTACATTAGGTTCTGGTTTTTATCAGCTGATCCCTACTGAAAAGGTTCATCAGTAGTACAGTAGAAACTAGGTTAGACTAGATTTAGAACACACTACCAAGTTTGTACTATATTGGGTAGTTCTCCTTGTCCATCTTAGAACCTTCATGGGTATACATCTTGCTAAGCCTACTCATGTCTGGGTCCTCAAAACATGTGACCGGTGTGTTTGGTAAATGCTACCAGATGTACACATTAATCTGGATTTTTTTTTTTACTGGCACTTGTAATGTGAGTTAATTGTTCATGTCAGTCTTCACCAGAATAAATTGTCCTTATTGTACACTCTGGACCAAGGGCCCTTATTTTTGTCCCAGATAGCAAAGCATTCCTCCTTTTGAAAGTTTTTTTTTTCCTTGAGATGGCCACATTGTCAGTTCAGTGTCTTCATCCAGCCAGCTCTGTAATTATTGTAGAAGATGAATGGGATCCAGACCTGAGATGTAAGTCAGGGGTACAGTATTTCCCTAACATGCACAATGCCCTAGGTTCCACCCTAGTCCATTGGGCTATAGTGGAAGGAAAATAAAAGAAAGGACTCAATTATATCTGAGGTGTAATCTACAACAATAGGAGAGTTTCCATAGTGCATTTAAGTCATTCTAAAGCCCAGCCTTCCCCAGCTCCCTCCATGGATTCCCTCTGTGGTATATTTTCTTTAATGCTCACTTCATTTGTGGTGTGGAAAGAATGTGCACAATGTTAATAAAGCATATGTGCACACACACACACACACACAGAGTGTGTGAGAGAGAGAATGTATACCTCTAAAGAGATTATGAAATTCCTTGGTTGAGATGATCAGCTGATGAGTTGGGTCAGCAAGCATTCATAGTTGCTGCCAAACCTAGAAATCTGAATTCCTTCCTTGGGGTACACATGGTAGAGAGAATAAACCTCCCACAAATTCTTTGGTCTTCATATTTGTATGTGTATGTGCACCCATGAACCCTTAATATTTCTTTACAAAATGACTCAGAAGATCATAATGAAATCTACTGTGGAGGAATCCTGCAGATTTCTGTTACTAATGTCTCATGGCACCTTGCAGGTTACCCTGACATGGAGAGCTATTTCAATACACACTGAAACCTGGCAATGTGGCTGTTCTCAGTGAGGCTGTGGTGTGTAACACCACCATGGTGATCAGCAAGGTTTCCATGTATTACATTCTGCAGTTCCTAAGGTGAGGCAAAGCCTCATCCCATGGAGAGATAGGTAGGGTTTGATGTTCAGGGAATAAACTCAGGGCTTAATTCAGTCAATTTGAAACAAAAAGAACAATACAAAGACTCAGTGAAACCAAGAGCTGGTTCTTTGAGAAAATCAACAAGATAGAAAAACCCTTAGTCAAACTAACTGAAAGGCAGAGAGACAATACCCAAATTAACAAATGAAATGAAAAGGGAGACATAAGAATGGATACTGAGGAAATTCAAAGAATCAGTAGGTCTTACTTCAGAAGCTTGTAATGTAGAAAATTGGAAAATCTAAATTAAATGGATGTTTTCTAGACAGGTATCAAATAGCAAAGTTATATCAAGATCTGGTAAAGTAAACAGTCCTATAAACCCTAAGGAAATAGAAAGTCATCAAAAGTCTCCCACTACCAAAACCCCAGGTCCAGATAGTTTTAATGCAGAATTCTACAACTTTCAAAGAAGAGCTAATGGCAATACTCCTCAAATTATTCCACAAAATAGAATCAGAAGAAGCACTGCCAAACTCATCCTATGACGTCATAGTCACCCTGATACCCAAACCACACAAAGACTCAACAAAGAAAGAGAATTTCAGTACAATTTATCTTTTTTAATCATTCCAAGCTATTTTTTTTTATCTTCATAATAAGGAAGAACGTGTCTTCCTTGTGGTATTTAAAGGTATGCAATTAGACACTGATAGAGAACAGAAGGTAATTGGGTTCATAAGAAGTGATGTAGAATAGAGAGGAACATGCTTGTGGATTTGGAACCAGTCAGGACAATAATGTGTTCTGTTGAAAATTAATATAAAATAAATATTTTATAGAAAATTAATGTAAGAGTGATATAGTTGAATGTCGTTAGCAAGGTGGCTGGTGGGTGGCACTGATAATAAAATGCCTCATGAATATTATTTTATACAGAATAAAATAGGAACAAAATAAAACGTCGGGTACATCCAAGAAAGAGGTCTGGAAGCCATCAAATTTTCCCAGAGGAAAAGTTTCTCATTTGTGTGGAAAAAGCAAAAAGGATGTGATCATGGTTGGGTAGCATTTGTCTTGTCAATAGGGAGAAGAGTTGATGTTACTTTGAGAGGGAATGATTACAAATAGACATCAGGCACGTTTTTGTCTTAATGTAGAGAAAATGTGTCTCCTGGAAATAATTTTATGAAAAAAAGCATGTTTTTTTTTTTTGGGGGGGGGGGTTCTGCTAAGACATTCAGTTGGTTTGTTGGATGATTTGTATAGGAAATTAGAGCAGAACTTCCACAGGGGAGAGGAGTTGAGTCAAGTGACCTTGATAGCCCCTTCCAATTCTAAGTTCCTGTGATTTTTGTGGTTCACAGATTGAAATCCACTAAGTAATACCTGATGATACCTGCTGAGGGCTGATTTCTAGTTAGCCTGGGAAGAGTCCATAGAAGATAAAAGTGATTAGAAAAAGATGGACTCAGCTGGAGATTTAGATTTGTAAATTGAAGGAGGTATCGTTGTTGACAAAGAAACAAATCATGGGAGTGTTTGAGTAGCTGTGAATAATGAAACAGTACTCTGGAATAGAATAACCCTAAGATCAAATCTTTATGCTGCGATCAGTTCTCCATCATTCTTGTAGTTCTACTGTTAGAGGCATTTGTCTAAATCACAGAGAGTTTTCATTCACCATGGTTATGAAGTGAATTCAACCAATTGCTTAAGGTTTTTACCTGGTGGGGTGAAACATATACCTTCAAATAAAATTGGAGTAAAATGGGTGGGAGAAAGCTCTACATATTCATTCTATTTCCACTTTCTATATACTTAGGAGTTGCCCAAAGAACCCTGAAGCACCTTCCACCAAAATTTGGATTTCTACAGAGCAAAGACTGGGAAACTAGTCATTAAACCACAAGCAGCCTTCAGTTAAGGGCCTCACTTAAGGGAAAGGAAAGAAGAAAAGGTCTAGGGGAGCATATTTGTTATTGTTTTAGGGGCTGAGGGTCTAGAACTCCAATAGAGGGTGAGACTTGCCTTCAAACTTTTTTTCCTGGGTTGACCAAACTTATTCCAAGAAATCTCATCCAGCCTCCAGATGTCTTGGGCAAGCACAGAATACTTTGGTGGTATCCCAGCTAGAAAGAGATGGTGTGTACAAATCAGGATAATAGCAGGAATGTTTGTTACACAGAAAGAGATTCCACAGAAAGTTGGGGATTGAGGGAAACTAGTACTGGTCTAGAGTCAGTGGCAGCAGAGCTGTTACTTTCAAAGAGTGGAAAAATGAAGGGAGTGAGAACTTCTGGAGAGAAGGTCTTGTCAAGCCAAGCAGGATCCCACCAAGGAAATTAGTGACTACATTTGATCAGGAGCATTGCCATGGTAGATAAAATATAGGGTGTCTTGTAAGCCCCTGCAGCATTTATGATGGAATGTTGACAGGCTGTACCTTGTGCAGGTCTTGTACAGGCAATCACAGCTGCTGAGTGTTGGTATCCAGTCTGCAGTGATAGCATTACACACTATTACTTCCATTCTTTCCAGCTTCTCTTCTGAGATGTTCTATGAAATGTTCCACTTAGAACTGAGCATTCAAAAGTCTCTGTTCTCAATAGTTTATCAAGTTTGAGTCTTTTCAGTAACCATGGATTCTCTTCTGCAAAAAGAAACTTTTTTTTTAAACTATGCCTGAAAACAGCGCTGATCTACAGGCACTAGCATATGTAGATGGACACAACATGTCATTTTGACAAAATAACAGTACAAACTCTTCCTCAAAGGCATATGACTTCTCCAGGAACAGCTTTATTTTATTTTTAAATTCTTTTTTTAATGGATATTTTATTTACATTTCAGATGTTATCCCCTTACCCATTTCCCCTCCTCCCGCCCAGGAACCCCTATCCCATTCCCCCTCTCCTGCTTCTATGAGGATATGCCCCCACCCACCCCCACTCCCACCTCCCCACCCTCGAATTCCCCCACACTCGGCATCCAATCTTCATGGGACCAAGGATATCCTCTCCCACCTATGCCTGACAAGGCCATCCTCCCCTACGTCATGGGCCCCTCCCTATGTGCTCCCAGGCTTTAAACCCTGGGGGCTCTGGTTGGTTGGTATTGTTGCTCTCCTCATGGGGTCACAAACCCTTTCAACTCTTTCAGTCTTCACTCTAACTCCTCCATTGGGAACCCCATGATCAGTTCAATGGTTAACTGTGAGCATCTGCCTCTGAATATGTCAGACTCCTGCAGACCTCTAAGGAGACAGCTATATCAGGCTCCTGTCAGCATGTACCTCCTGACATCCACATCAATGTCTACCTTTGGTGACTGCACATGGGATGGATACCCGGTGGAATGGTCTGCAGATGGCCCCTCCTTCAGATTCTGTCCTACACTTTGTCTCCATATTTGCTCCCTTGAATATTTTGTTATTCCTTCTAAGAAGGACTGAAGCACCCTCACTTGGTCTTCATTCTTCATGTTCTTTATGTGGTTTGTGGGTTGAATCTTGGGTATTTCAAGCTTCTAGGCTAAAATCCAATAGTGAGTCAATACCATGTGTGTTCTTTTATGATTGGGTTACCTCACTCAGGATGATATTTTCTAGTTCCATCCATTTACCTAAGAATTTCTCGAATTCATTGTTTTTAATAGCTGCTCTACAGCTCTCCTCTCCACTCTTTTTTTTTTTTTTAAGATTATTTATTTTATGTGTATGAGCACACCATTGCTCTCTTCAGACGCACCAGAAGAGGGCATCAGATCCCATTATAGATGGTTGTGAGCCACCATGTGGTTGCTTGGAATTGAACTCAGGACCTCTGGAAGAGCAGTCAGTGCTCTTAACCACTGAGCCATCTCTCCAGCCCCAGGAACAGGATTTTTAAGCAAGGATACCAGGCATAAATTCCTTTCTGTAGACTAGGCCTCAAATCCTGTCAGAGGTGGTTTGTATCCCCTATCACAGCCATGCCATTATTGCATCAGTGGGTACATCTTGCCTGGTAGATTGATAATATAGCATGTGAGGGTCACAGCTGGACAAGACCGTTGATAACAATTCTCCCTCAGAAACCTTAATGGTACCTCCTGGCACATTGAAGTTTTATCAGCAAGGAGGAATGATCTAGCTCAGTTCTGGTTTGTTTTCTCTAAGGTTAAAGCAGATGGTGTCTTCAGA
This sequence comes from Mastomys natalensis, assembly GCA_021653895.1. Classification (NCBI taxonomy): domain Eukaryota; kingdom Metazoa; phylum Chordata; class Mammalia; order Rodentia; family Muridae; genus Mastomys; species Mastomys natalensis. The sequence goes on along the minus strand of JAJTUV010002839.1, from coordinate 150,297 downwards.
AATAAGATCTTACTATCTAGTTCATGTGGTCAATCAAGAAATGTGTCAATAGCTATACTTATTATGGAAGAGAAAACCTAAATTGGAAAACAATGGCCAATGAGATTGGCCTGTGGGGTAGGTTCTTGAGTGATGGGGGAGGAATAAGCCCATTGTGGGTGGTGCCACCTATAGGCTGGTTATATAAGAAAGCAGGCTAGGAAAGCCCTGAGAAATAAGTCAGATTCTTCATGGCCTCTGCTTCAGTTCTGCCTCCAGGTTTTTGCTCTGAGTTCCTCTCTTGACTTCCTTGGATGATGGACAAGATGTAAGATGAAACAGCCCCTTTCTTCCTTAAATTTCTTTTGTAATGATATGTTATCATAACAACAAATGAAACTAAAACAGTCTTGCTCACAGTTCAAGGTACTGTTAAACTGCTGTCAGGGAAGTCAAGACAGCAACTTGATTCAGCTGCTCACACTGGGTCTTTAGTCAGAAAGAAGAGAGCAATGAACACTTGTGGCTACCTCACCTCTTTAATCTTAGGCCACAGAATGGTGCCACCCAAACTGGGCAAGACTTTCCACCTCTGTCAACCTTACTGAGCTAATACCCCGGAGGCAAGCCTACAGGCCTTCATTCTGGGTGATTCTAGATATCATCAAGTTGATATTTGAGATCAATCATTATAGTCCTACCCCTTGAGAATTTGACACTAAAACATATCAATTTTTTTGCTTTGTTTGTCTGTTTATCTCTCTGTAGGCTTATTTATTATCTTTCAGAGGGAGATCATGACCCTCACTCCCACAAATTATGCAGTCATGTTTCCTACATTTAGGAAAATAGCAGGGCTCAGCATGTCCAGAGAGATAAGCCTTGCAATGGAAAATAAACTTTCCGACTATGGTGTCTCCCCTGCCAGGAAACCACTCAAAAACAGCAGTTTAAACCTTTTTCTTCCATCCCTTGTTCCCATAGTCTTGTGTTCATCTTATAATGCAAATTACAAATGAACTTCAAAGGACTCATAATCCTTAACAATTCTCATGGTTAATCTCTCATTTTAGATTCAAGGGATTCTCTTACCTGTGAGCTCCAATGAAATTTTAAAAAGTTACATACTTCTAAATGACAGTGACATAGAATAAACATTTCTATTTCAAAATGAGAAAAGCAAGGCATAGCGAGAAATCAAAGCAAGAAATAAACCCATCAAATGCTTTAGTACCATATCTTGTATCTAAGGTTTGTAGTAGAACTGGCTAGTTTCCAAAGATCTTAGGTAGTCCTAACTCTCCAGTTCTGAAACCTGCAGTCCATGTACATTCTCTCTTGGGCTGGCTCTGGTCTGTGCCTGCTGGTTTCCTTGAAAGAGATTTCATAGTTCTGGCATCTCCAACATCCTGGTGTCATCACTGTAATTCATGCTTACTTCTTATTTTATTTACTTACTAATTTTAGTGTATTTACGTTTTAAAAATTTACACTTATTTTTTTATAGGCCATACATGAGTATTGTATTTATATTATTTCTAAATTCCCCCATTCCTCCCTTGTCCTTACCTACTCCCTCCCAACTTCTTGATTTCTTCTTTAATTATTGATGAATAATATATAATTATATATTTATTATCTTTATTATATATTTAAATGCATAGTGTGTGTTTGTGTGTGTGTGTGTGTGTGTGTGTGTGTGTGTGTAGTACATTGTAAAGTTTAGTACGTTGTCATCATGGTGGTGATCATGGCAGCATGTTGGTAGGCATAGTGCTGGAGAAGTAACTGAGAATTCTGTATGTTCAGACATCAGGAGAGAGGGAGATGGAGCTTGGCACAAAACTTTTGAAACCTTAAAGTCCACCTACAGGCACACATTTCCTCCAACCAGGCCTAATCTTTTCAAATAGTGCCACTCCCTGGTGGCTAAACATCCATGTATATGAGCCCATGGGGGACATTCTTATTCAAAGTACCACATCATGGTAAATTGTATTTTGTATTTTGACCAGTTATGAATTTCTATGATGATCTCTGCTGCTAAAAGAAGCTACTTTGATTTGATTAAGAGTAAGAACTACTACACTGGCCTGTGAGTACAGGGGTTCCATAGTTACAATGCATTTGGGAACATGGCAGTAGTAGCACCTGTCTTTCAGGGTGAAGTATAATTCTTAGAGACTATAACTAGAAGACTTTATTAAATCCATTCTGCTAGTCTGTAGCTTTTGATTGGGGAGTGAAACCATTTGTATTCAGAATTATCACTGAAAGAAGTATTCCTGTTATTTTGGTTGATTTTTGTAGTGTTTGGTGATTTCTTATCCATCTCTTACTTAACTATTCTTCAAGTTTTACTTTTTTCCCTACGGACTCATGGAAGTACTGGTCTTTTCTTTTTTTCTTTTTAAGTCTAATGGATTCCTTCAATTGTCTTCTCTAGAACTGGCTTATAGTGGTCATGAGTTTCTTTGGCCTTTTTATTTTTTATGATGATGGAGATTTCCTTTCTCTTTTGTGACAGATAGCTATGCCCTCACCCCTAACCCAGAAGCCATCTCCAATTAATAGCTACATGCAAATGGGAAACAAACTACTCATAAATGTAGACTCTATACCCCATTGTAGATGGCCAACACAAAACAAACTTAATGGATTTTTGCAGTTCTTTGTCTCATAATGTTAAGCCGTTGATTTTTTCTTTTTAGTTCCCTTACAGGTCCTTTGAATATTTATTATGGCTTCTAATTTTATGTTTCTATGGAATTCCTGTGTATGCAAATATGTATGTTTCTGTTTCTTATGAGTTTTGTTGTGGTCATTGTTGTTTTGTTCTATTCCAAATTCTTTGTTTTGGTTTTATCTTATTATATTTTGTTATTATTACTTAATACCTGTTTGTTTTCTAATACAAGACAAGAAGGGTGTAGGTCCAGATGAGAGTGGAGGTGGACAGGAACTAGGAGCAGTGAGAGGAAAGGGAAATCATAATTAGAATGTATTTTATGAAAAAAAATATTTTAAACAAAATTTAAAAATATCTACATTTTTGGAATTTCCTATGTTTAGTGTGTTAGGTTAAATCCACTCCCATCCCCTCCTGTCTAATTCCTCCCTAACACCCACCAATATTTCCTCTCAATTTCATGTGTTCCTTCCCAGCCCCCTTTTAATTTACTAAATTCACTTAATGCTGTCAGTATATGTATGAATGTAGAGCCACCTACTGGAGCATGAGTAGCATTTCAGTGGCCAGATATCCTCCAGATGGACTCTCCTCTCACAGAAACTATCATCTATTGCCAATTTAGATTTTGTGACCACCTCTCCCTTCTGTGCTGGAATTTTGCCTGGCTTTATCTTGTGCATACAGTCACAGCTTCTGTATGTACAACTGCCCTGTTGTACCCAGAAAACATTGTTTTACTATTGTTATCCACTGCCTTTGGCTCTTATAATCTTTCCAACCTTTTTCTGATGATCTACAAATGTGGTATATATATCCCACTTAGGGCTGAACACGCCATTGTGTTTTATTCACTACATGTTGACTAATTTTAGACCCCTGTGTTAATCACCATCTACTGTGAAAAGAAGCTTCTCTGATGAGGGTTAAGAGACTCACTAATCAATGTGTGCAGCAATAAATCTTAGAAATTGCTTAAATACTATGTTTATTCAGCAGAACACTATTAGTAGGTTATCCCTAGTCATGGTTTCTTGGCCCTGTTAATAGTGCTAGGAATGAATTCTGGAGTAGGCTTTAAGTCTAATTGGAAAGTTGTTGGTGACTGCCATAACATTCACACCTCTGTTGTGCCACTGGGCATATCTTCTCAGGCTACTTCTTATGGTAGCTTTTAGTTTAGGGTCACAGATAGGTAAGAATTGTAATAGTTTTTCTCCCTTGGTACCATGTCTATCTTTCAACACCATGAAAACCATCCACGAGCAATAATATATCCAGATCAGCACTAGCTTGGTTTCTTTATAATCCATGGTTCAAGAATGTGGGACCTTTAGCATTAGGGTCTTGCCATCAAGTTCTAGAAGATAAACAGGATCATTGTCTATGGCCTATAATATCTGGGTGCTGTATGAGACCTCATTGACTAGTAACTCAAAAAAAGATGTAAGCCATATCTTGCAGTGGACTTTTTAAAATATTTTTCCTGAGATTATAGTATAATGATACCATTTCCTCTTTCCCTTTTCTCCCTCCAAACATTTGCATATATTTCTCCTTGCTCTTTCAATAATGGCCTGATTTCTCATTAATTGTTGTTACATACATACATGTGTGTGCATGTGATATATATGTATTTATACACACACACACACACACACACACACACACACACAACCTGTGAAGTGTCTACCTTGTTACTTGCATGCATATGTATATATTCAGGGCTGATCATTTGATATTGGATAACCAAGTAAAGAACAAGACAGGGATAATCCACTATCTCTACTACTTTTTGATATTGTTCTCAAAGTACTAGCTGGAGCAATAAGGCAAGAGAAGAAAATAAGGTATCCAAGAAATCATTGTTTCTGACCTTGGTACTCTCTTGGCATGGCTTAGCTGGGACTAGCTTGATGCTGTGTGTAAGTGGGCATCCTTGGCTTCAGAAGTAGTCTCAATGTTCTAGGATGCCATTATATAGAGGAGGGGAGGTTGCAAGTCACTGCCTGGTGAGACCCACAGACCCTGCACAGCACACCCCTTCAGCCTGCACTGTGCCTCAGCTTCACTTCTTATATTGCTGTTATGTATGAGAAGTATTTAATGTCAGTTTTCACTGTAGCTTGATATGGCTGGGTCCACTTGCTTCCTTAAGAGATACCTTGTCAGGTTTAGTCAGTTCATTTACAGATCTTTCAAACAAAAAGTATATATTATTTTGACTGTTTTCTTTTATAGGGTTTCTTTGGTGAGGTTTCTAATCTCTCATCTTACTAAGATCATGTAATCATGATTATCACAGTAATCACGTTTTTAAGTCTTCCTAAAAAGAGTAACATAGATTAGACACACATAAACAATTTCTGAAGTCTATAAATGATATATGAATATGTATGTGAATGTATTCATGTAGTCCTATTCAAGATTGTTGTATAAATTATTGATAATATTGCTATCTGTTTGTAACTAAAACATTTTGAAATAATTGTAGATACACACACACACACACACACACACACACACTCTACAAAGAATGTAATACATTCTTTCAATGTCCTAGTTTCTTCCAATGGAATCCTCTAGAAAACTACAGTGTGAAACCTCCAACAGGGCATTGATGTTGACACAGTCAAGATGCCAAATACTCTCATCAAGGATCACTTCTACTCTTCTTTAGTAACAATACCCATGGTTTACCTGTTTCTTCAGATCCTGGACTTTACTGGCATCTTAGTTACTTTTCTATTGCTCTGAAGACACATCATGACCAAAGTGACTTACAAAAGAAAAGAATTAATTGGGGGCTTGCTGACCAAAAAAGCATGGCAGTAGACAGCAGACAGGCATGGTACTGTAACAGTAACTGAGAGCTTATATCTGATTCACAAGGGAGGAAAGGAGGGATGGGGAGAGAGAGAGATACTGGTAAGAGAGAAACCATCAGACTTGTTCAAGTCTGACCCCAAGTGAGAGGGAAAAGAAAAGACAGAAGCATCTTTAAATTACTGGATCTCTGACATTTCTCCTAGGTTTTCTTTCTAGTACTTTAAAAATTTCTCTTTAAAATTTTAAAAATATTTTAAATAATTTTTTTTTTTTTTTTTTTTTTTTGGTTTTTCAAGACAGAGTTTCTCTGTGTAGCCCGGGCTGTCCTGGAACTCACTCTGTAGACCAGGCTGGCCTCGAACTCAGAAATCTGCCTGCCTCTGCTTCCCAAGTGCTGAGATTAAAGGTGTGCTCCACCATCGCCCGGCTTAAATAATTTTTAGAAGTCTTTTTATTCTGGTATTTACTTTTTAGAGTGTCTAACACAATCCCATGATGACAACGTTATTTTTTAAATGTGATGAAAGATGAGATAAGGTTTCAGCTTCTCAGTCTTGTTGTAGCATCCCAAAGGAATAAGAAACACAATCGACTATTTTAACAACAGCAAAAACAACAACAACTTAACATCGAATAATAATACGGCCATCAACAACTAGAGATAGAACATCTTTTCGCACTGCCTGCCCTGGAGAGTTTACATACCACATGCATACATATATGCAAGCCTGCCATGTGGTACAAGGGATGGTTGAGTTTAAGGTCCCTTAAAATTCTTCTGAAACACACACAGAACTTCTGTAATTAGAAACAGGTGTTGGGAATGACACTTAAAATAATGACAAAATGAAGTTATTCCTCACGTATATGAGTGTATTATTTATTGATTATTGTATTTATTTTATTTGTTTTTATACTTATTTATTTTATTATTTGAGAGTATCTTCATTTCAGAGTACCTCAATTGCTTTATTAAACCAACAACAACAACAACAGAAAGAGTTTTAGGTAAATATGTAAAAAGCAGAGCTACTATGGGCAAAGCGAAGGAATTTGGCTTTTAAGGTCATGGTCAACATCATTTAAGTTCCAAAGTTAAATTGGTCTTGGGTGGGGGGGGTTGTAGGAATTGGGTTTCAGGGCTATAGTGCTGGATGTCTTGTTTGTCCCTCTGGATACTCTCTCCTTTCTTGAGCCTTGCTGGTCTTTATGGACTGTGTTACTGAGATCCCTTACTCTCTGACTTCTTGGTGAATTTGAGTCAATCGGAAGCATAGGTGAAAGATTAGAGAGAGAAAGGTGAGGTCACATTGTTTCCATCCTCAGGGTTTAGGATAGTTGCTTCCCTCTACTGAAGATCATAGCTCCTATTAGGGAGTTCTCCTCAGAGAGTCAAGGTCTGCCTCCGCCTCCGCCTCCGCCTCCGCCTCCGCCTCCGCCTCCGCCTCCGCCTCCGCCTCCGCCTCCGCCTCCGCCTCCGCCTCCGCCTCCGCCTCCGCCTCCGCCTCGCCTCCGCCTCCGCCACCTCTGCCTGCCTACCTGCCTGCTTCTCTCTCTCCCTCCCTCCCCCCTTCCCTCCCCCCTCCCCCCTCCCTCCCTCTCTCTCTCTCTCTCTCTCTCTCTCTCTTTTTCTTGTCCCTTCAAACTTAGGGGCAGTGTCATCTGCTGATATGCCTCAGGTTTCATTTACTCATAACTGAACTTGTGCTAACTTTGGGAAATGCTTCTCAAATGACTGCTTTGAGCGTATCTGTTTCCAGCAAATGTTTTGTCAATCATTGTAATGTATCCCTAAGCCATTTTTTTTTTTTTTTTTTGTGGCAGCAGGAGGAGAGGGCTCTTTTTTCCTAACAAGGGGATTTCTGCATTTAAAGGGCATGCACTTCTGAATTACTTGAAATAGTTTGGGAGCTGATAAAGGACTCCTGGACTGTAAATGATACAATAGAATTTGAAATTTGATTATATTATGGTGATGGTGTACATGCATATCAAAGTTTCAAAAATTCAGAAAGAGTGGTGAGATGGCTCAGCAGTTAAGAGTACCAACTGCTCTTCAGGAGGTCATGAGTTCAAATCCCAGCAACCACATGGTGGCTCACAACCATCCGTAATGAGATCTGATGCCCTCATATGGGTGTCCAAAGACAGCTACAGTGTACTTTGGCCCAGAGTGAGCAGGGCCAGAGTGAGCTGGGGAGGAGGGATACGGAGAGAGCAGGGTCCAGGAGAGAGCGAGACCAGAGCAAGAGGGAGACTGGAAGGGGGGAAACACTCAAAAAGAACAGAAAATAACTATATATACATACATATAGTTACTATATATAACTATAAATACCTATATAACTATCACATACATACACACACACACACACACACACACACACACACACACACACACACTGGAGATGGGCTTCTTGACAGAAGCCAGAGGTGAAAGCCTACATATTCCAGTGCTATGAATTTAATGTATCATAGAGACCTTCAGAAGAGTAAAGTATGTAAGAAAAGGAGGAAATAATCTGGACATGGTAGCCTATCATGAAGAACTGAAGCAGGAGGATTGAAAAGTCTAAAACAGTTGTGGGGTACATAGCAAGACCCTTCCAAAACCAAACCAAACCAAACACAACAAAAGAGTAAAATAATTTTTTGATTTTTAATTTTTAAAGAAATGCTAGCCTGTTTAATAAATGATCTGCCCATTGCTAATACACATTTAAAGTAAACTGGTATAGAATTTGATATTTTATATTTTCTAAGTATATTTAGAAATATATGTTTCAAGTTTACTATTTTGGGGGGAGCAATATTAAACCTTTTTATTTGATTACTGAGTTAATCCTGCTGTTTCACAGTGACCCAGTCTAGCTTTGTGCAGTGACAGTATCATAGCCAATGAGTTTTATTTGAGGCGCAATTATTGCTAATTGAAAAACTTTCACAGTGACCCAGTCAGTGCTTTTCAAGGAGATGGTTTTACCTTCCTAACTTAGGTTGAATTGGAAAATAGAATATATACCACACACACACACACACACACACACACACACACATGCACACACACAAACACACACACCAATTAGTGTTGACCTTATTTGCATGTGTTTAAGGCTTATCATTTAGCTTAGGATGGGACTCTCATCCCTGAAAAGCAGAAACAAAGCAAAACAGAACAAAACAACAACAACAAAACACCCTCAGTCTTCCTTTGCAAGTAGTCATTGATTCCCTGTAGCTCTTCAATCAGGGGTGGAGTCTTGTGAAAATATTCTCCATTCGGATTGGCATGTTGATTGGTGTGGGTACTTATAAGTCTTGTGCAGGCAACCATATTGGTCAGGCTTTATGAGAGCAACACCCCTGTCCTGTCCACAAGAAATGATCACACAGTTGTACCAGTTCTTAGGTTCCTAAGAGTCTTTCCTGTCCTCTCTCCCACGATGAGACTGTGTTACATATTTCTAATTTGAGACTGGTCACACCATGGTCACTCTCTGAGTTTTGACCAGTGTGGAACTCTCTAAAAGTCTCCACCTGCTGCAAAAAAAAAAGAAAGTTCTTTGATGAGATGCAAGAGCTGCACTTTTCTGTGGATATTAGAAAATAACTGGGAAATATATTTCTTTGAAAATATGGTAGTGATTGGCTCTTCTCCGGGGCCTATGACCTCTCCAGTCCTAGGTTCTTTGCTAGATTTATATACGAGTTCTCTCTAATTAACTTTTAGGCTAAATTGGACAGTCATTGGCTGCTTCCTAGAGATAAATGGCATTATAACATTACTGGTGACATAGCATTGCTCTCATTTTCACTGTGATTCTTAAGCTTTATAGTGGGGTAGGACTATTAATTTCATTTCTCACTTGGAAGCTTGCATAGCGCCTTCTGATGTGTGGAGAGCTAGCTGTCAGAGAGGAGGCTTCCAGGTTAGTAACAGTTCGATTTACTCAAGTTCTGTGAGCAAAGTATGTGCTTTCTTCAGCATAACATCTTGCTTTCATGTCTGGCAGACAGCTGAGTGTACTGGCAATAGCTTGTATTGTTTTCTCTGTCTCTTTGATTCCCCTGACGAACAACTCAAAAGGAGGTATCCCTTCCTGACATTGGGATAAATAAAACAGTACTTTAAAAAATACTTGGTTTGTCCCATAATCTGTAGTTTGCTTACTACTGTCATTTATAAAGCAGTTCATTTAAAAATATTAACTATTGCAGTACAGGGGATTGAACCTAGAGCCTTGACATTGCCAGGTAAGTGGTTTAACACCAAGCTCCATCTTCAGGTGCCAAATCACTTATTGATTTTAGTTGTGGAAATGGAATTGAGAGCCTCAAACCTCTAGGTGAGCCCTCTGAACTTCCAACCCTTTAGGAGGAGGTCCTTTTGAAGAAAGTTCCTCTGTCCACCAAAAGAACCTAGGCAGAGGAATCATTTAGTCAGCCTTCTGAGAGAGCTTGGGCCATATTGCCCTGAATTTACAAAGCATGTTGCTGCTGAGACTAGTAACCTGATATGATGTACTGCTTCCCAATGGTGAGTAAACACCAATGCTGGCTGTGTGCCCAAGGTAGGTCAAGGGTTAGGGGTGGAGAGCTTGCCTCACTTACTGATATTGAACTGGAAAGAGTCAGCCAGGAAGGCTAGACGTCAGCAGGAATGATTCTATGCAGAATGCACAAGACCTGGGCCAGGGTGGGTAGTAGCTCAGAAAAACAAAAACCAGGACCAGACACTCTGATTTCTAAACTAAGACTGTGTTTAATTAGAGGGATTATTTTTAAAAAATCATTAAAACATCTTTACCAATAATGATTTTAAAATAACAAATCAAGTACAGAAAAAAATCTATATTCTCACATAAATGTGGAATCCAAGAAACTGAACTCATAGGAGCAGAGGCACTGGACAACACTGATTACCAGGAATGTGTTGAAAATGGGATGATGATATTAGTGAAGGGATGTGATGCCCCAGTTAGACAAGAGGGTCTATTATGTAGTATGGCAATTATGGTTAATAACAAAGTAGCACATTATTGACAATTGCAGGCTGGCATGGTGGTGCACGTCTTTCATCCTAGTACTTGGGAGGTAGAGGCAGTCAGATGCCTGTGAATTCAAGGACAACCTGGTTTACTTAATGAGTTCCTGGACAGCCAGTACTACAAAAGGTACCCTGATTTAAAAACAAAAACCCAAAACAGAGAGAAAGAGAGAGAGAGAGAGAGAGAGAGAGAGAGAGAGGAGAGAGAGAGAGAGAAGAGAGAGAGAGAGAGAGAGAGAGAAGAGAGAGAGAGAGAAAAAGAAAAAATAGTAGGAAAATAAATTTCAAATGTTCTTTTTTTTTGGCATTTCTTTTTTTTTTATTGGAAATTTATTTACATTTCAGATGTTCTCCCCTTACCCCATTTCCACCCTCCCTCCCAGGAACTCCCTATCCCTTCCCCCCTCCTCTTGCTTCTATGATGGTATACCCCCATTCACCCTTCCCCATACCTCATCTCCCCACACTCTAATACCCCCCACGACGTCCAGCCTTCATGGGACCAAGGATCTCTTCTCCCACTTATATATATCTCCCTTGCATAGATAGCTGGAGCCACGGGTCCCTCCCTAAGTGCTCCTAGGCTGGTGGTTTAGACCCTGGGGGCTCTGGGTGGTTGGGATTGTTGTTTTCCTCATGGTGTCTCGAATACTTTCAACTCCTTCAGTATTCACTCTATCTCCTCTATTGGGAAACCCATGATCAGTTTGATGGTTAGCAGTGAACATCTGCCTCTGAATATGTCAGACTCTTGCAGACCTCTAAGGAGACAGCTATATCAGGCTCCTGTCAGCATGTACTTCCTGACATCCACATCAATGTCTACCTTTGGTGACTGCACATGGGATGGATAGCCAGGTGGAATGGTCTCCAGACGGCACCTCCTTCAGTTTCTGACCTGCACATTGTATCCATATTTGCTCCTTGAGTATTTTGTTACTCCTTCTAAGAAGGACTGAAGCCCACCCCACTTGGTCTTCATTCTTCCTGAGCTTTATGTGGTCTGTGAGTTGAATCTTGGGTATTTCAAGCTTCTGGGCTAAAATCCAATAATCAGTGAGTGAATACCATGTATGTTCTTTTGTGACTGGGTTACTTCACTCAGGATGATATTTTCTAGTTCCATCCATTTACTTAAGAATTTAGCGAATTCATTGTTTTTAATAGCTGAGTAATATTCCATTGCGTAAATGTACCACATTTTTTGTATCCATTCTTCTATTGAAGGGCATCTGGGTTATTTCAAGTTTCTGGCTATTATAAATAAAGCTGCTATGAAAGTAGTGGAGCTTATGTCTTTGTTATATGATAGAGCATCTTCTGGGTATATGCCAAAGAGTGATATAGCTGGGTCCACAGGTAGTGATACGTACAATTTTCTGAGGAACCGCCAAACTGTTTTCCAGAGTGGTTGCACCATCTTGCAATCCCACCAACAATGGAGGAGTGTTCCTCTTTCTCCACATCCTCACCAGCATCTACTATCACCTGAGTGTTTGATCTTAGACATTCTGACTACTGTGAGGTCAAATCTCAGGGTTGTTTTGATTTGAATTTCCCTGATGACTAAGGATGCTGAACATTTTTTTAGGGGCTTCTTGGCCATTCGCATTGCCTCAGTTGAGAATTCTTTGTTTGGCTCCGTACCCCATTTTTTAATAGGGTTATTTGGTTGTCTAGAGTCTAATTTCTTGAGTTCTTTGTATATATTGGATATTAGTCCTCTATCAGATGTGGGATTGGTAAAGATCTTTTCCCAATCTGTTGGTTGCCGTTTTGTCCTATTGACAGTGTCCTTTGCCTTACAGAAACTTTGCAATTTTATGAAGTCCCATTTGTCAATTCTTGATCTTAGAGCATAGGCCATTGGTGTTCTATTCAGCAACTTTTCCCCTGTGCCTAGGTGTTCGAAGGTCTTCCCCACTTTCTCTTCTATTAGTTTCAGTGTGTCTGGTTTTATGTGAAGGTCCTTTATCCACTTGGACTTGAGCTTCGTACATGGAGAGAAGAATGGATTGATTTGCATTCTTCTGCATGTTGTCCTCCAGTTGAACCAGCACCATTTGTTGAAAATGCTGTCATTGTTCCACTGGATGGTTTTAGCTCCTTTGTCAAAGATCAAATGACCGTAGTTGTGTGGGTTCATTTCTGGGTCTTCAACTCTATTCCACTGATCTTCCTGCCTGGCTCTGTACCAATACCAGGCAGTTTTTGTCACTATTGCTCTGTAATACAGCTTGAGGTCAGGGATTGTGATTCCTCCAGAAGTTCTTTTATTGTTAAGAATGGTTTTCACTATCCTGGGTTTTTTGTTGTTACAAATAAATTTCAGAATTTCTCTTTCTAGTTCTGTAAAGAATTGAGTTGGTATTTTAATGGGGATTGCATTGAATCTGTAGATTGCTTTTGGCAAAATGGCCATTTTACTATATTAATCCTGCTGATCCATGAGCATGGGAGATCTTTCCATTTCCTGAGATCTACTTCAACTTCTTTCTTCAGAGACTTGAAGTTTTTGTCATACAGATCTTTCATTTGCTTGGTTAGATTCACACCAAGGAATTTTATACTATTTGTGACTATTGTGAAGGGTGTCATTTCCCTAATTTCTTTTTCAGCCTGTTTATCTTTCACGTAGAGGAAGGCTACTGATTTGTTTGCATTGCTTTTATAACTCGTCACTTTGTTGAAATTGTCTATCAGGTTTAGGAGTTCAATGGTGAACGTTTTTGGCCACTTAAGTATACTATCATATCATCTGCAAATAGTGATATTTTGACTTCTTCCCTTCCTATTTGTATTCTGTTGACTTCTTTTTGTTGTCTAATTACTCTGCCTAGGACATCCAGTACTATATTGAATAGGTAGGGAGAGAGTGGGCAGCCTTGTCTAGTCCCTGATCTTAGTGGGAATGCTTCAAGTTTCTCTCCATTTAGTTCGATGTTGGCTACTGGTTTGCTGTATATTGCTTTTAGCATGTTTAGGTATGGGCCTTGAATTCCTGATCTTTCCAAAACTTTTACCATGAAGGGATGTTGAATTTTGTCAAATGCTTTCTCAGCATCTAATGAGATGATCATGTGGTTTTTTTCTTTGAGTTTGCTTATATAGTGGATTATATTGATAGATTTCTGAATATTTAACCATCCCTGCATTCCTGGGATAAAGCCCACTTAATCATGATGGATGATTTTTTTTGATGTGTTCTTGGATTCAGTTTACTAGAATTTTATTGAGTATTTTTGCATCGATATTCCTAAGAGAGATTGGTCTGAAGTTCTCTTTCTTTGTTGGGTCTTTGTGAGGTTTAGGTATGAGTGTGATTGTAGCTTCATAGAACGAATTGGGTAGTGTTCCTTTTGTTTCTATTTAGTGGAATAGTTTGAAGAGAATTGGTATTAGGTCTTCCTTGAAGGTCTGATAGAATTCTACACTAAAACCATTTGGTCCTGGGCTTTTTTTTGGTGGGGAGACTTTTAATGACTGCTGCTATTTCTTTAGGGGTTATGGGACTGTTTAGATGGTTTATTTGTTCCTCATTTAACTTTGGTACCTGGTTTCTGTCTAGAAAACTGTCCATTTCATCCAGATTTTCCAGTTTTGTTGAGTATAGGCCTTTGTAGTAGGATCTGATGATTTTTTTGAATTTCCTCGGTTTCTGTTGTTATGTCTCCCTTTTCAGATCTGATTTTATTAATTTGGATACTGTCTCTGTGCCCTCTGATTAATCTGGCTGAGGGTTTATCTATCTTGTTGATTTTCTCAAAGAACCAACTTCTGGTTTTGTTGATATTTTGTATAGTTCTTTCTGTTTCTACTTGGTTCATTTCAGCCCTGAGTTTGATTATTTCCTGACACCTACTCCTCTTGGTTGTATTTGCTTATTTTTGTTCTAGAGCTTTCAGGTGTGCTGTCAAGTTGTTAATGTGTGCTCTCTCCAATTTCTTTTTGTAGGCACTTAGAGCTATGAGTTTTCCTCTTAGCACTGCTTTCATGTAATCTCATAAGTTCTGGTCTGATGTTTCTTCATTTTCGTTAAATTCTAGGAAGTCTTTAATTTCTTTCTTTCTTCCTTGACTAAGTCATCACGGAGTAGAGCATTGTTCAGTTTCCACATGCATGTGGGTTTTCCATTATTTTTGTCATTATTAAAGACCAGACTTAGTCCGTGGTGATCTCATAGAATGCAAGGGATTATTTCAATCTTTTTGTATCTGTTGAGTACTGTTTTGTGACCAATAGAATGGTCTATTTTGGAGAAGGTATCATGAGGTGCTGAAAAGAAGGTATATTCTTTTGTTTCAGGATGAAATGTTCTATAGATATCTGTTAAACCCTTTTGGTTCATAACTTCTGTTAATTTCAATGTGTCTTTGTTTAGTTTCTGTTTCCATGATCTGTCCATTGGAAAGAGAGGGTTGTTAAAATCCCCCACTATTATTGTGTGAGGTGCAATGTGTGCTTTGAGCTTTAGTAAAGTTTCTTTTATGTATGTGGGTGCCTTTGCAGTTGGAGCATAGATATTCAGAATTGAGAGTTCATCTTGGTAGATTTTTTCCTTTGATGAGTATGAAGTGTCCTTCCTTATCTTTTTTGATTACTTTTGGTTGAAAGTCGATTTTATT
This sequence comes from Mastomys natalensis, assembly GCA_021653895.1. NCBI lineage: Eukaryota > Metazoa > Chordata > Mammalia > Rodentia > Muridae > Mastomys > Mastomys natalensis. The sequence goes on along the minus strand of JAJTUV010002839.1, from coordinate 135,128 downwards.
TGATATTAGAATGGCTACTCCAGCTTGTTTCTTGGGACTATTTACTTGGAAAATAGTTTCCAGCCTTTTACTCTCAGGTAATGTCTGTCTTTGTCACTGAGGTGCATTTCTTGTATGCAACAAAATTCTGGGTCCTGTTTATGTATCCAGTTTGATCGTCTGTGTCTTTTTATTGGAGAATTGAGTCCATTGATGTTAGAGATATTAAGGAAAAATGATTGTTGCTTCCTATTTTTTTGTTATTAGAGGTGGTATTATGTTTGTGTAGCTATCTTCTTTTGGGGTTGTTGGAAGATTACTTCTATGCTTTTTCTAGGTTGTAGTTTCCTTCCTTGTGTTGGCATTTCCCATCAATTATCCTTTGAAGTGCTGGGTTTGTGGGAAGATATTGTGCAAATTTGGTTTTCTCATGGAATATCTTGGTTTCTCCATCTATAGTGATTGAGAGTTTTGCTGGGTATTGCAGTCTGGGCTATCATTTGTGTTTCCTTAGTGTCTGTATGATATCAGACCAGGATCTTCTGGCTTTTATAGTCTCTGGTGAAAAGTTTGGTGTAATTCTTATAGGTATGCCTTTATATGTTACTTGACCTTTTTCCCTTACTGCTTTTAGTATTTTTTCTTTGTTTTGTGCATTTGATGTTTTGTTTATTATGTGACGGGAGGTATTTCTTTTCAGGTCTAGTCTGTTTGGTGTTCTGTAGGCTTCTTGTATGTTTATGGGCATCTCATTCTTTAGGTTAGGGAAATTTTCCTCTATAATTTTGTTGAAGATATTTACTGGCCCTTTAAATTGGGAATCTTCACTCTCATCTATACCTATTATCCTTAGGTTTGGTCTTCTCATTGTGTCTTGGATTTCCTGGATGTTCTGGGTTAGGAGCTTTTTGCATTTTGCATTTTCTTTGACAGTTGTGTCAATGTTTTCCATGGTATCTTCTGCACATGAGATTCTCTCTTCTATCTCTTGTATTCTGTTGGTGATGCTTGCGTCTATGACACCTGATCTCTTTCCTACGTTTTCTATCTCCAGAGTAGTCTCCCTTTGAGATTTCTTTATTGTTTCTATTTCCATTTTTTAGATCCTGGATGGTTTTGTTCAATTCCTTCACCTGTTTGGTTGTGTTTTCTTGCAATTCTTTAAGGTATTTTTGTGTTTCCTCTTTAAGGGCTTCTACCTGTTTACCTGTGTTCTGCTATATTTCTTTAAGGGAGTTACTTATGTCTTTCTTAAAATCCTCTATCATCATCATGAGAAGTGATTTTAATTCTGAATCCTGTTTTTCCTGTGTGATGGGGTATCCAGGGCTTGCTATGTTGGGAGAACTGGGTTCTGATGATGCCAGGTAACTTTGGTTTCTGTTGATTGTGTTCTTGCGCTTGCCTTTCGCCATCTGGTTGGCTCTAGTGTTACCTGTGCTCACTGTGTCTGACTGGAGTCTGTCTTTCCAGTTATCTTGCTTGTGTCAGAACTCCTCAGATTCCAGATGTCTCTGTGTTACTGTGATCCTAAGCTCCTGGGCAGAAGAACTCCTTGGACTCAGGCTGCCTGGGGATCCTGAAATCCTGCTGCCCTGAGTGCAGCAGCTCCTCTAAGATGGTTCAGGATAAGGTGTCTCCACCAAAACAGACCAGCTAGGTGTTCACTGCTCTCAGTGCAGTGACTCTAGAATGATTCTAGTTCTAGAATGGTTCAGGGTAAGGTGTCTCCACAGGAGCAGTCCACCTCGGTGTCTTACCCAGTCAGAAGGACCAGACCTTTGCTCTGAGTGCTGTGGCTCCTCTAGGATGTCTCAGGATCAGGTGTTTCCACAGGAGCAGACCAGCTAAGTGTTTGCCCTAGGCAAAAGGACCAGGTTCCAGTCTCAAATGTTCTTATAACAAAACATAAGTTTTTGAAATGAGTATATTACTCAACTTAATTTAGTCATCTAATAATGTATGCGTATTTCAATATCACGTTGCATATCATAAATTTGTATTTGTCAATTAAAAGTAAAGAGTTAACTGATAGATTATGGAGGTAAGTTTTATTCAGAAGGCAGGAGGAAAACTGCCCCCAGCAAGTTTCTAGTGAGACCATGAGGACAAAAACAAATTGCATATTTTGGTGTGATTTTATTTTGCAGATGTTTTAGAATAATTTCTTGACAACACAGAGGAAGAGTAAAAAGAACCCCATGTATCCATTGCCCAGAAGTAGCCATGTTAGTCTCAGCTTTGATTTTCTTCTACTATTCTCCCTTCCTCCACTACACAAAATTATCAAGAGTTGTATCTCTAAATAAATTAAAGGGGGGGGGAAGGTGATACCAAAACCATATCTCTTGCAAAAGTCAAGATCTTAAACAATTTTAATATCATAAGCAAGAAGACCTCCAATAGAAAATCCAAGATAAAAAGACACCTTTTCTATGCTCCGCCCACTTCTAAGTTGACCTAAATGAGTGGGTGAAATTGGTATTGTGATTTTTTCATTGATCCCATACTCTATGTATAAAGAGTTGTTTTCAGCTCGTCCTGGTAAACGAACCAAAAGGTCCTGGACTTTTTCCTCTTCCCATACTTTTCCAGTATGCCACCAGGAATTAATATCTGATACATTTTCAAAATTTTCGTCAATTTTTCCTTTGTGGATGAGTCTGTTCCTACTGTTACCTTTCCCAAGAAAGAAATATGCAATTGGTTGTTTTGTGCGATACATGCGTTTATATTGCCCCTGGAAGCGTTCTCCAGTGCTAGCGCATACTTTTCCATTTGTTTAGAATCTTGATCTAGTTGTTGGTTTTCTGGCCAGAATAAAAGAGAGGCTAGAAAGTAAGGTTCTGGAAATTGGTAAGTCAGTCCTATTGGTTGCAGGATCTCTCGAAGCTGTTCTTTCAGCTTTTTAATTGGCTTCACTAACTTGGAGGTAGGGTTAATACAAGAGAGAATGATGCTGGCCAAGATAAAGTTTTGCTTTTCCTTTTGTTGGGTTTTGATAACACACTGCTCAAGAAGGAAAGTGTATTTGTTCACAATATCTTCCATGGAGCTCACAGCATCTTTTGGACTTTTGATAAGATATTCTAAGAGTCCAGAAAACTTGTCTGCTTTTAAAGCTTCTAGGCTTCTCCGAGTCCTTTCTACTTGTAGAGGTAAACTGAGCTTTGATCTAAAATTTTGATTTTCTAATTCTTCCAAGGGGCCAAATGTTTCTACATACTTCTTAAAGTATCCAGTCACCTTTCTCCGATTTTTCGCCTCTTCATATTGCTTTATATTGTTTCTGGGTTTAAGAAGGACATAGTAATCATCAAAAAAATCAAAGGATTTTTTCAAAGAAGACTGCAGGTTAGTTAGATAAGGAATAAAATTCTTGAGTGCAGACTTAAACTCACTCAGATCCCCTGGAATATCACCATTCCCGGATATAAAGTTGACCATATCTCGTTTAGATAGTTCATTTTTGTTGTTAAAAAAAGGAATGAGTTGGAGAATCTGAATGGTATAGAGGCCAACTTCTATCTCCCCTTGATAACCAGCTATGTTGTAAGTATCATACCTCCTTTTTGACTTCTGATACAACCTTTCCTTTCCTTCATATTCTCGATCTTCTGTTTGTTGTTGAGATTCTTTGAAAGCAATTGATGCATGCACCGCTAAATCTAAAAGTTCAGTTAGCTCATTCACTGATATAATCCCATTTTTTTATTATCATCTATCCACCATCTTATTTTACTTTTGTAGACTTGACCTAGTGTATCTGAGATGTAAGAATTATTAGGCTGTATATTTCTTGCTTGTTTTGCCCAACGTAGAGCATTTTCAAAGTCCTTCTCTTTAAGGTAGAAATGTCTAGCTAAAGCTTGGCAAATGAATGCATTGGGGTTGAACCTACGGGTAGCTTCACGTAATACAGCTTTAACTGCATCATTTCCTTCGTCTTTATGTAAAGCTTCAATGAATGGAGAAAACCAGTTTCCTGTCTCACCTTCATGTTCATTGCGCTGTCTTGTGAGCAGCAGTGTTTGCACGTCTTGGAAAAATTTGCTTTTTCCTATACCAGTATCATAGAATAGATTTTCTGTTAACATATCCATTACAATTTTACTTTTGTTCAAGTTGTAGCTTTTCTTCAATTCTTCCAGCGAGAGAGTGGCAATCAAATGGTGAATGATGCGCACTCCATAGTAACTCCCGCATTCGATCACCTCGGATTTAATTAGAATTGTGGAGTAGGTACCCATCTTGTCTTCAAACTTTTCTGTCCCCCAGAAAGCCTTCTTGTTTGATATTCCTAGGAAATGCTCACACTGTGAAAGGGAAATGGTAGTGTCAGGTACAAATGCATTAAGGAGAGCCAGGAAAGCAAAGAGCTTTGCTTCCTTGGTGGTAACATTTTGCCCTTTCAGAATGTTCCTGACCACATTTTCTATGTACTCTTTGTTAAAGTTGGTTTTCATGATCATAAAAGAATAAAAATCTTCAAAGTTTTTATGTTGTTCTTTGATTTCTGTCAGCTTCAACTCAAATGCTCTCTGTTCTTTGGGAGAGAGTTGCTGGACTAGGGCAATACTGTCCGGCATCTTTGCACTTTTGTCAGGATTTTGTGACCTTGTACAATTTAGAATGATCACTAGAGGCTTCTCATATCGAATGTGTTTGTTAGCGACAGCGGTTTGGATGGAGGCCTGAAGAAGGTAGACATTGTCTTCTTCTTCAAAATCATCAACAAGGAGAAGCACAGGTAAATACTCCTGATGGCTTGTTGCTCCATAAGTGAGTAAATTTGTTACCTGTTCTCCAATTTCTGAAAAGTCCTCTGTCTTATTTTTCAACACAGCACATCTGAATTTCTTCCTTAGTTCCCAGAGAATATGCATGGCCAAAGTAGTTCCTCCGCAGCCTGGATGGTGATACAGGTGAATAATTTTTTGCACATACTGGCTGAGAAGATTCTGCCCATTCTTGAATCTTTTTTCAAGTTTCACATATTTATCCCTTTTGACAAATGATGAAGAATAGTTTTCAGAAGAAAAGTAGAAGTTCCACCAGGACACTTTGCCACCCCTGTAGAAGTCTTCCTCTTTGGATGTCTTAAATTCAAGCATTTTCTCTTTATCTTTCTCCAAGAGTGTACCTTCACATTCATTTTCACAGAGAATTTCCAAGGCAGTCATAATTTCTTCTTCCTTTTTCAGAAGGACAGTAGATGAGCCAACAGATGGCAAGAATCGCTTTGAAGACTGAGTTAAAGATTTTAATTTAAGAATAGTGCCATTTATCTCTGCAAGATTTAAAGTAGAAATGCTTTGGTTTGATAATTCATCTTTCTGTCTTGATAATCTTGCTTCAAGTAGGTCTTTCCATACCTGATATGTCTTTGGGTGTACACAAATACAGAGGATATTTTCCATTCCTTTGAGATCTTGATAGAAAGCACAGAAAGTCTCAATAAGTGGGTCTCTTGGGTCTTCCACAGAGGACAGTAATAAAAACACTACCAGAAACTTCCCTCGTGGCATTATGTCATCACGTGTAAGAAATGAAATCAGTCTTCTGACTTCAGAAGCTCTCTCTCTTTGCCAGGACACTGGATCTAAGGGTTTGTATTTGTCACTTTCTAGGTCTAACCTGCCATTGCAGAAAATCCAGCTGGGTTGCTGGTAAAGGTTCAGACTGGAAATCTTCTCACTTACTGTGGTTTTTTCTTCTATAAATTGGCTTGGAATGTGGAGGTTTGCTACTCGGCTTCCTTTGAAAGCCTTGACCACACCATTGCTCTCAGACTCAGGATCAAACTCTAATACAGCAAACCATTTAATTTCCTTCAGGAAATCTACATATTTGGTCTGATGTGGATGACATTTATTTGTTACAAGAATGTACCATTCATAATATGAGTTATCTAACAGATCCTTATTTCCTGTCAACAGCTCAATTAGCTTTTGCCCCTCTCTGTTGTTTCCATTTGGTTTTACTTTGAATTTCTTTTCTGCTTCTTTCCTAGATTCTGACAATGCTTTTAAGTCTAATATAAAATTTTTAAAATCAGCTTTATGCTTTATGATGTCCTTACTTTTGGGTCCATCTCTCACAAAGACTGAGTAGTTTGGAACTTGTTGCCATGCTTGATTCTTTAAACATTGCATTTTGATTTGGAAGTAGTCTTCTTTGCATTCTGAGTATTGAGGAATGATATCCACTTCAATAACAAATTTGTTAGATGGAGTACTATTTGGCAGTAAAACTTCCACAAATCTTGGCTCTCGAATGCACTTCTTTGCTTGTTGGACTTGATGGACTTCAAAATACTGGGCTATAGTCAGATTGAAGTGGTCAATGAGGGCATCTTTAGTGACAGTGGTGAGCTCCACGCCAACAATCTCTCCTTGGGGTTTGTCTTTGACTCCAAAATGAATGGTGCCATTAGTACGTGAGTTCATACAAGCTGAAGCAAATCGGAAGACTTCATTGCTAAATTTCATCTTTATGTCCTCTTCTGTGGCTGTCTCTGTGTTTGTGAAGGCTTTGAATTCATGTATTGGGTCAATGAGATTGAGTGGCCCTGTTTCAGGTTGTAGGATGAAATGTAATTTGTAACGGTATGGATTACTGAATTCATTGAAAGGATATGCAATGCATGTTGGTCCTGGAGATGACTGCTTATCCTGTTGGACTGTTTTATCTTCCACACACTCATTTTTTTCTGATTTAGAACCTTTAGCCTGTGAACTTGCCGTAGAAGCATCAGCTTTAGGTGAGTTCCCTTCTGGACTCACTGCAGAGGAATTAGCCTTACGTGAGTTCTCCTCAGCTCTTTGGTTTTGCTTTGAAGTCTCTCTACTTTCTGTCTGGGTTTTAGAAATATTTTTACTACCTTTTGTCTTCTTAGGTGTCTGAGTAAAATGTTTTGAGGATGTTTTCTGCAATTCTTTGAATAACTCTTCTATTTGGATAGCTGGCCCATGGGTTATGCCCATTTCAACAAGATGTTTTTTATTTAACCACTTCAAGACTGCTCCACTAACGTCTTGTGCCATCAAGATATCCCTGTGCTTTTGGTCAATCCTGTGACTTTCTAGCCACAGGTTTACATCCTCTTTTGTCCAGTCATCTGTGGCTTTTGGAAGGTTGAGTGTCTCTGCCATTCTGATTAACTGTATAGAGAAGAGAAAAAATTATGTTGTAGTTTATAAGTGAAAATGTGAAGCATTCCATTTTTAAATAGGTAAAATGTAGATGTCACAGCATTTGAAAAGTTTTTGACACCAGCTTATTCTATATCAACCAAGAAAAATACCACCAAATACAAATTCACAGCACTTATCCTTATATAAATTATAGCACGTTATTTCCAGTTCTCTTTTCTCTTTTTACTTTATATACTCAATGTATGTTGGGGATGGTGCCATTCATAGATCGTGCTTTTTATGGTTGTCACTTATAACATGTGTTTTCTGTATTATTAAGAATATTCAACTCTGCTATATAGAAGAAAAGAAAAGTATGTGTTGTAGTAAGGTTTAATCTCAAATCTGGGGTTTCTTTCTCACTTTGATCATTCAGTTCCCAGATAAAAGACACAAAACCTTTACATTTGTGATAAACCTTTAACGCATTAGGGCTGGGCAGATATCTACCCTCTGAGCTGTTAGAATCTACTTCCCCATCAATAGCCTTGAGTTATAAATTGCCATGTTTTATCTGGGCTGCTCTTAACTCCATTTTACTAGCCCTCATTGCCATGTTTTCATGACTCACCTACCCCATGGTGTCTTCTCCTTTCTCTACCTTCTCTTCCTTTCAAGATCTCCTCAGACCCCAAGCCCAGGACCTGAAACTCCATGTACCTCTCTTCTGCCCAGATATAGGCTGTCAGCATCTTTATTCAACCAATAGTTTTAAATTAAGGAGCAAAGTCACATAGCATCACCTGGTGTAAGTGTGGATTCTCTACTCCCTGAGGCAACCAGGGCCAGTATTTAGCATTACGATATATAGCAACAGACCAAACCTCAACAAAAAGAAATTAAATGTAGAGCTAAGTATAATTTCCTTAACTTGCTGTGATAGAGCCAAAAAAATTAAAACATATGAGTGTTAAGCATAATTAGAAAGAAGTAGAATAATTAAATATTCATTAAAGATTAATGATAGACATAAAATACTTAATATATTGATGTACTAATTGGCTTTCCATTTGGTAAACTACTCCGTTGCTTTGTGTTATCTACTCAGAAAATATAAATCCTAGGATAGATTATCAAGGTACTTGACCTTTAGCAGAGGTCAGACATAGTTACTTGTCTACATTTTTCTGGTTAGAGAAAGTGTATGCCATTGACTGAGAAAGTTTTTCTATTATTGAATCTCATTGTACAGACCTAAAATAGGAACATGGAAAGAAAGGTAGGTTTCAATAGTTCGGACAAGATAAAATTGGGTGCATTCTGGCTGGTATTGTCATAGGCAGGTTTCAACATTTAGTCTAATAGCAAAAGGATATTATTATATGGACATAAGTTGTATATATGTGATAAAATATAAAGAGAAATCATTTTAAAAGCTATAAAAGTAAAACATTAAAATATTCATACAAATGTAATAGAAAAATTCTCAAGTAACTCAGAAGAACACAGAAAAATAAGATAGACAAGGAAAATTGAGAAAACAGAGAGCACGAAAGCAGGATTGACTCCTAACATATCATAATCACTTTCACTATAAATGTTTTATATATGGAAATTAACAACACTGAGTTGGTAGGTTGGATTAAAAATATGTCCATATTGCATCCTGTTTACATGATGTAAACACTCATAGGATTTTGCAATTTTAAGCAAATCTACATGTATAACTCAATGCTTTAATACCTTTCTTTGCCTTTACAGTTTATACAATAGTTAAACAGGAATAAGAAACATACAGAAAAATTTAACATTACCAATTTAACATCAGTATGGCTCTAAATTGCATTTATAGAATACTCCAAGAACTACAAAATGTCATTTTCAATAGTCAAGATTTTCTATTTCATAAATTATAAAGCAAACTTAAACAAATTTAAAATAATTGAAACCATATAGAATGCTTGCCAAGCACAATGTAATCATTAAGATTTTGATGCATGTATTTAATGAATTTTGGTATATATTTTATGTGAATGCCCATGATGGACACACAATTGTCAGTTTAATGGATTTTTAGAATTACTATAGAAACAAATATTGGGACATTGTAGTAATTTGAATAAGCCTGGCTCCCCTACAGGTGCAAATATTGAAATGCTCAGGGAGTGATACAATTTGAAAGAAATAGGAGGTGTGACCCTTTTGGAGAAAGTGTGTCACTGGGGGGTAGGCTTTGAGGTTCTTAAAAACTCAAGCCAGGTCCAGTGGGGTGACTATTATTGGTTGTCAACCTGATTACATCTCAAATGAACTACAATCAAGTAATGGATTGTTATCTTAGAAGTAACTTCAATGCATGAATGAATGAATGAATGTACAATTAAGTACAGCTATGAGAGATGTATTGCCTGGATTAAAGTAGTGAATCTACTTCTAGTCCAGATTTTTGACTAGGAAGACACACCTTTAATCTGAGCCATACCTTCTAATGGATGTCTGTGTAAAGACACAGAAGAAAGTTTTTTCCATTTTCTGCTTACTATTACCTTGCTAGCAAGTTCATTTCTTTGACTGACACTAGATTATACCTCTTTAGGATCCCAGCACATACTGAAGACCAGCTGAGACATCCACATCCAGCCTGTGGACAGAACATTCTTGGACTTTCCATTCTCAGACAGCTATTGTTGAATTAGCTGGACTACAGAGTGTAAATCATTCCAACAAACTGTGTGTGTGTGTGTGTGTGTGTGTGTGTGTGTGTGTGTGTGTATGTGTGTGTATGTTCTTTGTAGCAAAGCATCCACTACAGTCTCTCCTTCCTCACTGCTCCCATTCCCATTGATCATGCATATCTTCTCCTAGAGCTTTCCTCCATTGCCTCATCCCTTTGTCCTAGCCAACAGCACCTATAGTTACTCCCTGGAAATCCTCTGGCTACAGTGGCCAGGGAATCAGGTAGGTGATCATCACATTCCTTCCTCTTCTCTAATTATAATCATCCATTTTTACCCTCAGCTTTGCAGCAGGAAACCTGCTGTGGCTTCTTCTCTGACCCCATATCCAGGAGTCTACATAGATTCTGGTGGTACACCCAGCTTTTCTCCCTTTTATAGGCTTTCACAGCCCTTCTAGCTCATCCACATTTCTTAGTGTCAGCTCCTAGTACCTCAAAACAATTTTTACCTGGAACCCTTAGTGGCCACACATGGATTTTAGAAGCATACCCACCCAGGCAACCTGCAGACTGTCAAAAGAACCCAAAAGAACAAAGGAAAACCAAGAATGGAACTCCCATGGAACAAAGACAAGACTTAATATCAGCACAATGATCCCAAACCCAGATGCCCAGATACCAGCATGAAAACAATATCAGCATTATTAAAGTAAATAATAACAGCCAGGAAAATATGGCTTCATTAGAGCCCAACAGCCTTATTACATAGTAGGTCCCAAGAAATGCAATATAGCTGAAGCACAAGAAAAGACTTCAAAATAGCTATTATGAGCATATTCAAGGACCTTAAAGAGAAGATGAATAAATCCCTTCATGAAATCCATGAAAACATATAGTGGAATAAAATGAAGAAATAGTTCAAGACATGAAAGTGGAAATAGAAACCTAACTGAGGAAAAACAAAAATGAGAAATGTAGGAATTCATCTAGGAAGCTCAAGGGTAAGCTTGACCAATAGAATACTAGAAATGGAAGACATAGTCTCAGGCTTTGAAGAAAAAAGAAAGCAATACCGTGGTGAAAGAAAATGTTAAGTATGAAAAATCCAGGCACAAACATCCAGGCAATCTGGAACACTATGAAAAGACTAAGTCTATAAATAATAGAAATATAGGAAGGAAAAGAAACCCATGGAAAAGGCAGAGAAAATATTTTTAACAAAACCATAGAAGAAAATTTCCCTAACCTAAAGGAAGTGGCGTCTATCAAGGTGCAAGAAGCAAACAGAACACCAAATAAACTGGATCAGAAAAGAAATTCCCCATATCATATAATAATCAAAACACTAAACGTACAGAATAGTAAAACGCTACAAGGGTAAAAGACCAAGAAACATGTGAAAGCAGACCTGTTAAAGTAATACCCAAGTTTTCAATGAAGAATCTATCTATCTATCTATCTATCTATCTATCTATCTATCTATCTATCTATCTATCTATCCACTCTATATCCTGCTTGTGTTTCCGTCCCATTTCACCTCAGTCCTACCCTTTTCCCCATTACCACCTTTCTCCCAGAAAAGAGACAGCCCATCTTGGATACTGTTCTAACCTGGGACACCCAGTTGAAATAGAACTAAGTGAATTTTTTCCCTCTGAGCCTTAATCAGGAAGTCCAGTTAGGGGAAGGTGATCCAATGACAGGCAACCAAGTCAGAGAGAGCCTCTGCTCCAGTTGTTAGGAGACCCACACAAAGACCAAGATGTACTTCCTCTACAAATGTGTAGAGGGCCCTAGATCCAGTCCTTGCACACTCTTTAGTTGGTGGTTCAGTCTCTGTGAGCCCCCATGGGCCCACGTTAGTTGACTCTGTAGGTCTTCTAGTATTCTTGACCACCCTGGATCAATTCTATCCACCACTCTTCAAGAAGACCTTGTTCCCAACATCACCTCATATTTGGCTGTGTGATTCTACATCTGTTTCCATTTGTTGCTGGCTGCAGTCTCCCAGGAGACAGACTAGTAAGTAAGCTTACTTAAGCTAGTCTAATAGTTATCAATGGAAACTCTTAAAGCCAGAAGGTCTTAGAGACCACAGATGCCAGCCCAGACTACTATAACCAGTAGAATGTTCAATAACAATAGATGAAGAAAGAATACATCTCAATATAAAACCAAATTTAAGCAGTATCAACAAGAAATAATCATCTAAGACCAGCAAATTTAAAAGAGGGTGGGTGTTGGGGAAGCCACACCAAAATAACAAAACAATGGCGTCTTATTTCATATTATGATTACTGTGATAAAACACCATGAATAAAGCAACTTGGGGAGTAAAACGTTTATTGAGTTAACACCTCCACATCATCATTCACCAATGAAGGAAGTCAGGACAAGAACTCAAACAGGGTAGGAACCTGAAAGAAGGAGCTGATGCAGAGGTCATAAAGAGTGCTGCTTATTTACTGGACTTGCTTCTCATTGCTTACTCAGCCTGCTTTCTTATAGTACCTAGGATCACCAGCATAGGGGTGGCACTACCTATAATGCACTGGACCCTCCACCATCCACTAATTAAGAGGATGCCCTACAGGTTTGCCTAGAGCCTGATTTTATGAAGGCATTTTCTCAATTAAGCCTCCCCCAACTCTGATGACTCTAGCCTGTGTCAAATTGATTCAAAACTAACCAGCAAACTGGAAACCAACAAACAGTGCTCATATATAATTTTCAATATCAGTGATTGCAATTCCACAATAAAAAGACACATACTAATTATCCTGGATGCAAAAACCAGGATTCATCTTTCTGCTATATCCAAGAAACATACCTTAACATCAAGGATATACATTACCTCAAGAAAAAGAACACAAAGAGATATTCCAAGCAAATGGACTTAAGCATTAAGCTGGAGTAGCTATTTTAGTATCTGAAAAGAAATAGACTTTAAACCAAAACTATCCAGAAGAGATAGGGAAGGACACTACATATTCACCAAAGGAAAGATCCACCAAGAAGACATTGAACATCTATATATCAAACTCAAAGGCACTCAAGTTCATAAAAGAAACACACATAGCTAAAAATACATATTGACTCTCACACACTGATAGTGGGTAACTTAAATACACTACTCTCACCAATAGACAGGTCATCCAATGAAAAAAGAAATATTGAAGCTAACTGATATTATAAACCCAGTGGACCCAACAGATATTTACAGAACATCTCACACAAACCTTCTTCACCAAATACTGTAACTCCTCATGGAACTTTCACCAAAACTGACAACATACTCAGAAAAAACAAGTCTCAACATATACAAGAAAATTAAAATAACACCCTGCGTTCTATCTGACTGCCCCAGAATAAAGCTGGATGCTGACAACGATAGAAACAAGAGAAAGTCTGCAAACTCATGGAAACTGAAAAACTCACTACTGAATAAAGAATGAGTCATTACAGAGGAAAGAAAGAAATTAATGACTTTTTAGAATTGAATGAAAATGAAAGCAGAGTATATTGAAAATTATGAGACACCATGAAATTAGTGCCAAGAGGCAAATTCATAGCACTAAGTGCCTACATAAAAAACAATTGGATAGATCTCATATAAGTAACTATTATATATATTTTATAAGCATACATAAAAGCTTTAGAACAAAAAGCAATCATAAGCAAAAGTAAAAGATGGAAAGAAATAATCAAATTCAGAGCTAAAGTTGAACACCTTTCATCACCAAATGAAGCTTCCAGTGCTGATAATGGATTACATTTAATCAAGTTGTTGGTCAAAGGGGCCTCAAGAGAAGCCCCAAACAGCCCAGGCTGTTGTCAAAGCTATTGTTTGTTCTTCACAAACTGACAGTAAAGCTCTATTTTCTTTTTTAAGAAATCTCCTACATAAATCATTGAACATGGAGATGTTAGACTAGTATCTACCTATAACCTTCACCCCTATAGACTAGCATTTGTGGTACTAGAATGTACTTTGTACTAACCATGGTACACATACTCTTTCTTCTTCAGTGATGTCCTGTCTGTAAGATGAACTAGTGCAATGGTGAACTAGTACAAAGCAAGTAGGAGTAATCATTCATTTAAGCTGGATGCCATTTAGGCATTTGGTGGGACACTGAAGGTTGCATTTAAGGCTTGCTTCATGAGAAGGAACCTATCCCCAACACTGTTCAAGTGGCCAAGAGCCTAAAACTAGATAGTCCATGGACCCAGGCAATAACCTAATACTTCTATTCTGCTAAAGGAATGTAACAATAAAATGACAGCCAATGGCATTCTGCTATTCTTATAGATCAGTGCCTTGCTCAGCTATCATTAGAGAAGCTTCCTCCTGCAGTAGATGTAAACAAATAAAGAGACCCACGGAAGGACAACATACAGAATGAGAGATCTTGGAACCCTGGGTCCTAAATGGAATGTTTCTATAAATTCATGTCTCTCATTGTTCAAGGAATCCCATGGAAGAGGAGGCAAGAAGATTGTAAGAGCCAGACAGAATGTGGGACACCAAAGAAACAAGGTCCTCTTGATACAGCAGAACAGATAAACATATAAACTTACAGAAACTGTGGCAGCATGCATAGAGCATGCAGGAGTCTGAATCAAATGAGGTTGAAGTGCTGAGAGGAAAACTGGACACTAGCTCTAGTCTCTGACCCAGAAGCTGTCTCCAATTAATAACAACTTTCAAATGAAAATGTAGTTCTCTCCAGTGACGTTTCACTGGGGATACCAATCAGTCAAGGACAGTCCCCAGGCCCAGCAGTAGATGGCCAATACAAAATGAACTCAATTGGCATCTTTGCGGGTTTTGTTAGGACATTTTTTTTTTTTAACCTTAGAGACCCTTTTCTTCTATGTGTTTTTTATGTTTTTTCTTTGGTTCATGTTCTTCTGTTTTTTTGTTTGTTTGTCTGCTTTACACTATGCCGGTTTGTTTGTTTTTGTTTTATCTTATTTATTTTCTGCACTAGCTGGTTTTGTGTGTAAACTTGACATGAGCTGGAATTATCACAGAGAAAGGAGCCTCCCTAATGCCTCCATGAGATCCAACTTTTTCTCAATTACTGATCAAGGGAGGAGGGCCCATTGTGGGTGGTGCCATTGCTGGGCTAGTAGTCCTGGGTTCTAAGAAAGCAAGCTGAGCAAGCCAGTAAGTAACATCCCTCCATGGCCTCTGTTTCAGCTCCTGCTTCCTGACCTGCTTGAGTTCTGGTCCTGACTCCCTTTGTTGACGAACAGCAATGTGGAAGTGTAAGCTGAATAAATCCTCTCCTCCCCAACTTGCGTCTTAGTCATGATGTTTTTCCAGAATAGAAACCCTGACTAAGACATTATCATTCTGTAGAAAGGGTGTGGATCCAATGGGAGGTGAGGTGTTAAACATCTTGAAATAGCTGTGGAAGGAAACCATACCCATAATGTACTGTATGAAATTATCTATTTTCATTAAAAGAGAAATCAAGAAAATAAGAGAGGTAAGAAGAGTTATAGCATGTTAATAAGGAAAACAATTCTTTGAGATGATATAGTATTGTAAGTATTTATGGACTGAATCTTGAAACTTGTAATCATATGAGATAAACATTAAAAGGTACGAAGGTCAAGTAAATCCTGACATGGTAATTGTAGGTAATTGTGCTGGTTAATTTTTTTGTCAACTTGATACAAATTTACAGTTATGTGAGAAGGAAACTTGACTGAGAAACTTTTTCTATTAGATTGGCCTGCAGGTAAGTCTGTAGGGCATTTTCATTATTAATGATTAATGTAAGAGGGGCCAGACCACTGTAGGTGGTAACACCCTTGGCCAGGCTGTCCTGTGTTATATAAAATAACAGATAGAGTAAGTCATGGGAGGTAAAGCAAAAAGCAGTGTTCTTCCATGGCCTCTGCATCAGTTCCTGACTCCAGGTTTCTACCTAAGTTTCTACCTTGGCTTCCTTCAGTGATAGACTGTGATTGGGGTCTCTGACTTTCCTCAGAGTTGGACTGTGACTGGGATGTATAAGCCAAATAAACCCATTCTTCTCCCAAGTTATTCTATGTCATGGTCTTTATTACAGAAACAAAACAAAATAGCAACCCATTCACCCATTATCATATCTAGATAGTTCTTCTAAAGTGATATATTTAGCAAAGAAACTTTGTAGCAAAATTACACTTTAGATCTACTGTGTTCAACGGGTGTCTCCAGGACATTATTCTGAATAAAGAGAACACATTTTCTCAGCAGTATGTGAAACCTTCTCTACTTTTTTTTTTCACTCTAAACTATAGACTAACCTCAATCCTTTCTTGCTATACTTCCATTCCTCTTCAAGGGTTGGGAATATCTACTCTGTGCCTTTATATGTAGAAGCATATAAACTTTTTCTTTCATTTGATAGCACTCACAGCTAAATGATTGCCTTGAGTCTTAGATCCTTTGAAATTGTTGGAACTTTAACATCGTGAGGATTTTTGAAGTTTGCATACATTGAGCACTATGAGATGACTATGAGCTTATGGGAACCAGAGTGGCATTGCCACAGTAGAGGAACTAGCCAGTCTCCATTTCTCCCCAAGGTCTCTTTCTTCTTCCTGGTATGCTGATTTAACAGAAAACTCTCTTTACTATGCTTTCCCTACTATGAAACCTTGAACTAAGGTCTGTCACATAATGAAAAAATAAAACTTATTATAAAACGAATTTCAATATAATCATATTTAATATGGTAGTTATCAAAATAGACAAATTAACAAATTACCAAGATATCTTTCCTCTTATTAATGGATAAAGAATTTGTTATATATATTTATATAGATATATATAATATGATAGTGAAATATTCAGCCTTGAAAAGATTATGTCATTTGCAAAATTGTGTGGAACTGGAGATGGTCAAGCTATGCAAAGTAACTCAGAAATGTCATAAAGGAAAGGCAAAGTGCAGGAAAGTTACCCACCTCATGTCAGTCAGGAAGCAGAGAGGGAACCAGAGGGGAAGACTCTGTTAGATGAAAGAAAGTCTTCAATGTATGCCCCTACTAACATACTTCCAGTAACTAGGTCACTTCCTTTAGTGTCTGCCATCTCCCAACAAAGCCATTAAGCTACAAATCAATCAATGGATTAATCCATTTATTAGGTCAGAGTCTGCATGATCCATGCATTTTTCAAGATGCAGCATTTTTGTACACTGCAGGGGACCAATCCTTCATCACATGAGCCTTCAGGGGATATTTTATATCGAAATCACAGCATAAAACAACTTTCATAAATCTGAGGAAAATTTTGCTGAGTGAAAAAAAAAAACAATATCACAGCCTGTACAATTCCACTAACATATATGGCGAAGCCATGACAATGGACAACATATTAATAGTGTTAAGGAGAAATGGTTATGAAGGAGTGAGCATAACTGTAATGACCAACAAGGGAGATCTTTGTGTGTAGCTTTTGTGTTTTGAATGAACAAATGTCAATGTGATGTATTATAACATTAGGAAACCTTAATAAAAGGTAGATCAACTCTATGATCACTTCTCACAACTGCATGCAGATGGTGGTAATCACAAATGAAACTTAAATTAAAAAAAAACACAAAAATTACAATGGCATACATTAAAGAGAAAATATTTAAAATTGAACAGCAATGAAAAATGTTGAGTATCAAAACTTCAGAAAGAGCACCAACAATATTTGTAGAACATCTAATCTTAAACGTTTTTATAAAAATAGAACAATAATTTAGTGAGCTTAGAGAACATTACAGTAAACTTAAACGGGAAAGAAAGAGGGAAAATTGTTAAAAGAAGAAATGTAAAAAGGAAAAGACCATCACAGCAGAGACGCTCAACAAAGTTCAAATGGTACTCAACAAAAGGCGATTGACACACATGTAGAAGAATAAAAGAGAGATAGAAGATCGTAGCAATACCAGATGCTGCAAAAATTAAGTGAATCAGAGGTTATTACAACCAACTCTACCTGAATAAGATCTGAAAAGTGAAATGAAACACGTAACTTACCTAAACTGCCCCGGAGACACAGTGAAGGGAGTCCCACTGCCCACGCTGGGTTGTAGGTCACAGAGTTCTCTGATGTTCTCACTTGGTCCGCAAGAAACAAGATTAATGAGTTTGGAAAACTTAGACCTTCAAAGTTATATCTGAAGAGAGCTGACACAACAGGAGCTGCATGTTAAAATTCCAGGGATGCAAAGCTCTCTCCTGATGGGAATTTTGGGCAGTTTGCTGGTTCTGGGTTGGCAATGAGGACAACCTAGGACTATTTGGAGGATGGCAACCCCGGGGAGCTTTTGAAAGTCACATGGGTGGATGCAATAGACCTGGATCTGCAGCAATTCCAAAACCTTAGCCAGCTGCACACAATCAAAATTAAACTTCGTGTGTCATAATGTTGGAACATTGGATTCTCCTCTACCATGCAAGAGTCTGCAACAGCAAACTTCCTCACACACACCTCCAATAACCTCTCAGTGTCAATGCACATAAGCCACCAAGAACAGCTCAATAGCACAATCCTTAGAGTTATCTATTCCAAATGACCAAGTGTCCTATGCCAGATGCCTGCATGATGCCAACGCTTTCCACTTTACAAGTCAATATAGCAATGCTTATCACTTGATTGGCCTTGTTTTAAAGCAACATTCTACCCTTTATTTCCTAGAAAAAGTACATAATTTATTATATATCCTGTTTCTTCAAATCTAAACTGCATATGTATAAATGGCCAGGTAAGCACACTACTTTATATAGCTGCATAACATTTCCATTTATTTAGTATTGCTTAGAGTAGAAAGGGAAGATCCTGAATGACACAGGCACTGAAAGTGCTATCTTCTCTGTGTGCAGCAGCCCACCTTGGCCTGGTCCAAGCCAGTGGTGAACTTCTCAGCAATTTTACCATCAAAGTTTTCCTATTTTGTTCAGTTAACAATTTTAAAAGCAAAAACATTTTCAACAGCAAATCATTTCCACATCTTTTTGGGTCTGAAATTTATGAAAAAAAGTTAGGACAAAAAAACAGAAATGCCCACATAGGGGAAAAGATGTTGAAAAAAAAGGGACAGAGTATTTTTAATTTTTGGGTTTTTGAAAATTTTCTTTGTAAATCCCAATTGAAAGGGAAGAAAGGAATTTTATCTTTAAAAACAAACACCCACCCAAACCCACTATTTTCTTTTTTAAAAATTTCACTCTAAATTTTTTTCCTGCCCCGTCCATTTGAGTCAGTCCACTTTTTTTTTGGCTATGCTTCCGCCCTCTGCTGCCGTCTCCAACAGGATCACTCCCAACACAAAAACCCATTTTCTTGGTGTTGGGGCTCCTATTGAAAATGGTTTTCCAATCTTTCGGAAAAAGGACCCAATTAAACAAAACTCTTTATAGTTATGTTTAGTCCCTCCCACTTGGTAAAAATAGTTAAAAATATAAGTGGGTTAGGAAATTTCTACCTTGGGTACATCCCCAAAAATTCGATAAAAAATTGATTGGAAGAAGATTGACAAATAATTTTTTTGGAAAAATTAAAAAGAAATGAAAAAGGGGATGAATTTTACTATTTTACCCCTTAGGAAGAAATTTTCATTTTTCGGTTTTAAACAGGGCTTCAAACTTCCCCAGGCTCAAACCTTTAAACCCCTTTTTTTAGTGGGGGGGGAAAAGTAAAATTTTTTCTTCATTCTCTGAACGGGACCCTAAAATGTTTTTCTTTTTTGTTTTTACAGCCTCTTTTTAAGTCCAAGTTAAATTGTCAAAACCCCCCCTTATCGTATTTTTTTTATTTCATTTAAAAATTCCAAATTAAGCCTTTATGCCACATTTTATTTTTTTTCAGAGGGGGTTCAAAATTTTCCAAACCCTAAAAAGGTGCTGCGGGTATACCATAAAAAAACCCCTTAGAAAGGAAAACGGAAGGCAATTAGGTCTAAAAAAGTTGTTGGTTTGGGTGTTATGTTTATAGAGGGGGTGGCATGTAAACTTTTTTTTTTTATTTGAAAAGCTAAAAAAATTCTGGGAATTTTAAAATTCATCCCAACCCCCCAACCCAAACCCACCAAGGTTTTTGGTTTGTCTTTTTTCTCAAAGGGGCCTCCCCAAATCATTGTTTTCTGGGCCCTTAAATGACATTTGAGGAAAAAATTTTCAGAATGGTTTTTTTCCCAAGCCAAAATTCCAAACCCTGCGCCCTTGCTTTTCCTTCTTCCCGGGGGCCTTTCCCAAAAAAAACAATTTTTAAAACTGTTTTTGGGGGGTTTTTTTAACTAATGTTTTAAAGTGTTTTTTTTTCCTTTTGAATCTGCTTTTCTTTAGGGATAAATGGGAACTAACAAACCATTTTTTAAGGGAATTTTATCCCCCGTCATTTCAAAAACCTGTCCGTTCTGCTAAGAAAATTTTCCTTTTTTTAAATTTTTAACTCCTAACCAAAATTTTATTTTTCTGTGAATAAAGTTTTTCCCTAAAAATGAAAATGGGAAAAAAGGTTTTGTATTACCCAATTTTCAAATTTTCATGGAAAAACTTTGGAAAAAAAAAAACTTCCTTTTGATGAAAAAAAAAGAGCTTTTCTTTTTCTCTGAGTGAAAAAAAAACAATCTTTAGCCTGGGGGGGGAAAGCTGTTGCCTCCTTTTTAAACCGTCAAATGGTGAGAAAAACCAGGGTTGGCGTGTGAAGGGAAAAATGAAAATGCTTTTCCAGTTTCGTTCTCTGTCAAAAGGGGATTCCAAAATGCTTTTTTTTTTTTGTGTTTTTTTTCCAACACCACCCTCGGTTTTTTGGGGGAAAAGAAAAAATAAAGTTTGAGTTCCCCCCCCCCCAAAAATTTTTAGTTTTTAAAAACAACAGTCCTTGTTGTCCTCCCCCGTTTTTTCCCCCCCTTTTCCTCGGGGGAAATGGGTCCCCCCCACCCCATCTCCCCCCCTTTTGGAAAATGTCTGAGGGTGGTCATATTAAACTGAAGCAAAAAGAAACCATTGGGGAAAACGACCACGGCAGGCAAGATTTAGGAATCCCAAAACCCCCCATTGGGGAAAACCCATAAGCCAAGTGAAAATGCTAATAAAGGGAAGGGGGGGGTGGCAGCCTGAATGTTTGGGTTGGCGGTTAACCCCCAGGGGCCATTATGATTGTTGGTCTTCCTTAATTTTCCCCCCTCGTTTAATTTTAATCTTCCCCCAAGTTTCCAAAGACCCCCAATAAGTTTTGGCTGTGGACTTGTGCTTTTCTTTTCACTCAAAAGGAGCCTTCTCTCGGGGTATTATCCGGCCCCCAGCAAAAAGTTTTTGTTCAGGGACGTTCCCCCCCCTGGAGGGGGCCAATGGCCTTTTGGGGGGGGCCCTTTTCTTGTTTTTTCCTGCCTTTTAAGGGAAAAATTTTAGAAATTTTGGGGGGGTTTTTGGATTCTTACCCCCGGTTGTTTAAAATGGCCCTTTGGTTTTTCCAATAAAACCCAAGTTAAAAGTCCCCAAAAACCCCCAAACCTCCCCCACCCAAAACCCCCCTTTTAGATTTTTTTCCAACCCCCCCCATCTTTTCCATCAATTCTCTCCCTTGGGCCTTCTTCCCCACTCCTCAGATCCGAATGCTCCTTCCCTCCCCCCCTTAAAACCCGTTCCCCCCTCAATCCCTAAAAAATTTTTCCCCCAGGGGTTTTTAACCTTTCCCCATTTAATTTTTAAACCTTTTATTAATTTTTTCTTTTTGAAAAAGACCCAGGACCAACTGAGCAGAAATCAATGGATTTTTCCTTCCCAGGGGGAAAAGGGGGGTCAAAAGGAAAGGGGTTTTTCCTCTGCTTTATAAAAAAGCAATAAAAATCTGAACCTGGTGAACTAACCGCCCTCGATAAGCCAGGGAAAGGGGGGGCTAAGGCACTAACCAAAGTTTCCAAAAAGACGGGAAACAAAAAAGGGATGCTTTCAAACGAAAAATTGCCCCTTGTCCAAGAAACAAGTAAAAGTGAAATTAATTGTTGGTGTGGTTGTTTAGACAGATTCAACCCAGGGAAGGTTGAAAAAACAAATTTTATACTCCACCTTCTGGAAAATTTTTTTTAAAAACCAAAAAATTGAAAAGGAGCATTATATATCACTATATTTGCAATATTTGATAGTATACATAAATGACCCTAAAACTACCAAAGAACTCCTTAGCGATAAACACCTTCAGCAAAGTGCTGGATGCAAAATTAAATAAAAAAAAAAAATCAGTAGTCGTCCTTTAGACAAATGATAAATGGGCTGAGAAAGAAATCAGGGAAACAACACCCTTCACAATAGATACAAGTATATAAAATATCTTGGTGTAATTCTAGCCAAACAAGTGAAAGACCTGTCTGACAAGAACTTCAAGTCTCTGAAGAAAGAAACTGAAGAAGATATCAGAAGACAGAAAACTCCCCCATTCTCATAGATTGGGAGGGTTACCATAGTAAAAATAGTCATCTTACCAAAAATAGTCTACAGGTTCAAGGCAAATTATGAGTCTGTTTAGCTGATCCCCGGGGAATGCCAATTATTTATTTATTTACTGTATTTAATATTATTTTATCACATGTTTTGTTGCTATAACTAAAGACCACAGACTAGGCAATTCATAATGTAAAAAAAAAATGTGTTCCTTATGGGTTTTGCAGGCTAGGGAGTTCCAGGAGAAGGACCTGTACTTGGGGAGAATCTTCCAGCTGTCTGGGATCCTGCAGAGCGTCCAGGTAGACAGAGCAACACAGGTTGAGGCAGAACTTACTTGGCTCTCTCTTCCTTTTCTATGATACCACTAAGGGTATCATGAGGTTATGTGCCCTCATGATTGCATACAATATTAATTTCCTTTAAAGGCTCCAGCACAGGAGACCATTAACATAAGACCCTAGTGATCTTTAAATCCCCATTTAAATACAAGCTTTAAGAAAGTACACACAGACAGATTATAGCACTTAATATATGTCAGTTTCATAAAGCTAACATTTTTATTGAAATGCCAATACTTCAGAAGATCCCTTTGATTTTGCTGTTAGTGTTATAAATTTTTATATTAAATAAGCCACTCAAAGAATAGTGCTACAAGAATTAAGTATGTATGCATATATGTAAGTATATGTGTATATATATATGTGTGTACATATATATGTATTATTGAAAGATATTAAATGATTGTTTTGACATCTTCAATTGTCCAAAAAGCATCCCTTGGAGAATTCAAATATTCTATTACTGAAGAAACATCTGTTATTTCTGAGTAAAGACATCATAAACCCTACAGTGACACACAGGCATAATCTCCGAGTCAACTCCAAATTGATTTTCCTACGTCCTATAACCAAAAGCGTCCTATTTTCTGCTATAGGATCTTACTATCCAGTTCCCATGGGCAACCAGGAGCAATGGCAATAGCTTGGGTTTTACTGGGGTTCTGGGACCTCTCTGACTATAGAAAAGTATCACATACCTCACATTGGAAATTTCCTATGACTTCTGGGACCACATTATCCTCACCCCAATTGTATTATTTTAGCTATTTTATAAAGTAATGTTTCCATATGTCTTTTTAAACCCATGGTTTTGAATAATCCTTTCCCTCAGTCCCTCTTTTCCCCCTCACCCTTATCACTATCCCCTCCCCCACCCCATTGTTGTTTAAAATTTTCTATTCTTGTATTTTTTTTCTACTTCCATATAACATCTATTGTACTAGCCCTCTCCACATACTTTAAAACCTTCAATCACCAAGCATGGTATGTTTCTTGCTTCTTAGATACTCTAACTTAAACTCAGAAATCTCAGTATTGAACTTTAGAATCCCATATAACAGAGAACATACAGCGTTTGTCTTTCTTGGTTTAAATTACCTCATTAAATATAATATTTTCAGTCCCACTCATTTTTCCGAAAGTTTCAGGTTTTTTAAGCTGAGTACAATTATATATTGTGCCTATGTACCATATTTTCATTATCCATCAGTTGGTGGACATCTACTGATGGGTGTCCATGGGTATAGGCTGGGTATGCAGTTGTAGGATATAGAGACTGCCTCAGTTAGGGTCTTACTGCTGTGAACAGACACCATGACCAAGGCAACTCTTATAAAGAATAACATTTCATTGGGGCTGGCTTATAGGTTCAGAGGTTCAGTCCATTATCATCAAGGCAGGAGCATGGCAGCATCCAGGCAGACATTGGGTCTTAAAGCCCATACCTACAGTGCCACACTTCCTTTAACAAGTTCAAACCTATTCCAACAAGACCACACCTCCAAATAGTGCCACTTCCTGGGCCAAACATATTTAAACCACCACAGAGACCTTTCGTTATACCACCAGGAGTGGAATTGATAGATCATGTGGTAGTTCTACTTTTTTATTGGATATTTTATTTATTTACATTTCAGATGTCATCCTCTTTCCCCATTTCCCATCCCTAGAACCTCCTATCCCATCCTCTCTCCTCCATTTTGCTTTTATACCATTTGAATTACATGCAAGTATTTAGGTCAGTTCTAGGTTGAGGGACTAGCAATACAATAAATGCAAATAGTCAAAGAACAAGCAAGACAATAAACAGAAATAGTCAAAGAACAAGCAAGGCAATAAACAAAATTCCATGAACACTCCTGTGATCACGGTTTTTAAAGGCTTATCAGGATGACCAAAATATCTGAGTCAACTTCCCTGTCCTAGCCTAAAGTCATTTTCTTGTCTGAAGCCTATGTCCTTGTTCTAGCCTAAAATTTAGATTCCTACCTGAAGTTAATTCTTTGTTCTAACCTAATATTAGTTCTATTTTTACCCTTTGAGAAACCTTCATACCAGTTTACATTTCAACCAACAATGAGTAAGGGTTTTTCATCACCTACATCCTTGCCAGTTTCTCCACGTAATAACCATTCTGACTGGGGTTAGGTAGAATCTCAAAGTAGTTTTATTTTGTATTTCACTGATGTCTAAGGATGTTTTGGTACTTTTTGCAAAGTGTCGTGGAGGCTGCTGGGGTAGAAAGATGATCAATGGTCTTATCCAGCTATTAACTCTGTATACTGACATGCCAAGCAAGATATGTCACTGTACAGTAGTGGCGTGGATGTCATCTCTATTCTGACTGAATTTGAGTCCTACTTCATAGGAGGAAATTTATGTCTGGTATTCTAAATTTTGTCAAAAGCCTATGCTGGTCACAATTGATCACAGTTGTTGCTGTTTTGCTAAATGAACATGTCAAACAGCTTTCTGAATATTTGTTTGTACTCATAGACTAGCAGCGCTTTAACCATTGGTTAACAAGTGCTTCTTTCAGGTGACATCCATTAATGAAGAGACTCATAACTAGTCAACATGTTGTGAGTAAATGACTGTTGAGTGCTCAGTCCTACGAGAGACATGTGTCTCACTCTTTCCAGGATCTGGAAAGCATTACAGAAGCGGTAGTAAAAAAAATGAGAGCACTAAAAGATAGGACAGAGTGCTAGGACTGTCTTGAGGATATGCCATAGGTATTGCAATCACAAGCTCACAGCATCTCTATTTACCTTCATAAGACCACGAGAGTGGGCTCATCAACATTCTGTCATGGATGGGGAGGGACTCATGAGGCTTGACTGAGCTGTCAGCAGTTAATGATTGCTCAGGGTAGGAAAAGTCACTGTCTTCAGTGAGGAAGCCACTTAAGTACCACATAGCTCCCTAGCCATGCTTATGCAAGCAACTCTGATTAAACTCACTGCAATTAGGAGGGGGATTAGTTGGGGAAAACAAGAGGTTTATCAGAAGTGGGAGGAGAATAAGAGATAGTAATGAGGGACAAATATCAAAATATATTGTGTATGTATATGAAATTGTAAAAAGTTCAAGTACAAAAAA
Source organism: Mastomys natalensis (assembly GCA_021653895.1). Taxonomy (NCBI): domain Eukaryota; kingdom Metazoa; phylum Chordata; class Mammalia; order Rodentia; family Muridae; genus Mastomys; species Mastomys natalensis. Next base: position 109,455 of record JAJTUV010002839.1, on the reverse strand, counting down.
TTCTGAAAATTGCTGAAATTCAAAATTCTATTACATAGATAGAAATATAAATTTTCAATTATAGGTATTGGTGATTCTACATTGAAACAGTTTTTGACTGCTCTTTTTAAAAATTATGTTTGCAGAACTATGCTATGTTGACCTTTCTTGTTTTCATTCATCAATTAGATATGCTAATAGGCGTTGTCTTAAAGTTAGAAGAATAAATGCAATCTGGGGAGAGAGACAGCCTAACGCATAGAAGATGCTATGTAGATGTTAATTTTGACTTGAACGAGAGCTCAAAAGTCAATTAAAATTTAAAAGACTTTAATATAAGATGTGAAATTATGAAGTTGATAGACAAAAACATAACTAAAATACATTGGGATATTGGCAAAGACAAAGCATCCTTAAAATCATCCTGGTCTAGAGTATCTAACATCACTGGTATTTCTAAGCTTAACATAAATTTATTTTTCTCTGAGCTGTAGGAAAAAACATGCTGGCAGGGGCCCGAGGCCCCAGACCTGGTCTCTGCGCGAGGAGTTCGGTCTGCTGGCCAATGCAGGGGCCTGGGGTCAGAGCGTCCCGTCCGTGTCTCCCCCCCCCCCACACACACACACATACATGGTTGTCACGGAAGATGAAATGGTTTGGAGTCGCAGATGTTAAAAGTAGGCCGGAGAAGACACGTGGACTGAGCTTTCATGAAGTAGTTTTATTGACGGGAAAGATGAATCTGGTGAGCTCCCCACGAAAAGCCAAGAGGAGCTTCCTTATATTGAAAAGGGGCAGGACTAGGGAGGAGACTCAATTACCTAAGTCCCCCGGCCTCATTAATATGCAATCTCAAGGCAGGGCTTAGTCACGCCCCTACGTGTGTAAATTGAGCAGGTTTTGGAGGCGTGGCCAAATACCTGCAATCTCAGAGTTCCAGGTCCATGTGCCCTCCCGTGGCCCAACACTGAGCTAGTTTATTGTTTAGCCAGTCAGTCATGTGTTTGGAGCAAACATGGGGAATGCTGTTATTATTGAAGTGTACAATCTATGTATCAGCTAATAATCACTAACAGGAAATATTTAGGAAACCTGGAGTTAGCAGTGATGTTACATAATTATTCTTGACAAGATGCCATTTTGGGAGTTCGTATATAAACATTCTTGTGCTGTTTAGTTTTGTCAGCTTGACACAAGCTTAGTCATCTGGGAAGAAGGAACTTCAGTTGAGCAAAAGCCTCTATCAGATTTGCCTGGAGGCAAGCCTGTGGAGCAATTTTGATTAACAGTTGCTGTTAGAAGACCAAGATCACTGAGGCTAGCGCCTTGGCTGGGGGGGTGATACAGGGTTGCATAAGAATGCAGGCAAGCAAGCCATGGCTTGCTTTAGACACCATTCCTCTATATTTTCTACTTTAGTTTCTGCCTAAAGGTTCCTATACTGTTTGAGTTCCTGCTTTGGCTTCTATCAGGGTTAGACTGTGATTGAAACCTGTAAACCTTTAAGTTGCTTTTGATCATAGTGTTTCATCACAGCAATAGAAAGAAAACTAGAATAACATTCAAAAGATTGGAGATGGGTATATTAGCCAACTTGCCTGTGTGTGCTTGCTTGCAGATCTGTGTGCCTATTTTCACGCACCCCACTGTGGTGGTCGATACTTTGCCCAGAGTGAGTAGTGAGTACAGCATGTCAAATCTATCTGAGGATGCTTGCATCTTTAATTTCCCAGTTCCTAGAGCTTCTTCCCACCTAGTTTCAGAGCTTGGAGTTTACAGGGGATCACAGTTCTAGTAGTCACCAACCTGGCTGTTAGATCACTCATGAATGTTTGATACTGTTATGGTACAAAGACTTATCCCCTCAGAAACTTACATTAAACCTTTCTTTTGTGAGAGATTAAGGGATGGGACTATGTGGGACTGAACGGTTAATAGAATTTCTACCCCTAGCAGACTAGCAGATAGAATAGAGCCAAGAGAGCAGGTCAGCTAGATCTGGGGCTTCGTGTTCCAAGAACTTGGCTAACTACAAAGTAAATGATATGGTTAAATAAGATTGAGTTCTTGAGAAAAAAAACCTGTACTTCCCCATGACTGTTCCTTGAACCCTGTCACACGCTGAATAATGGGCTGAGACTTTCCACTGGTACTGCCCAGCGCTCCCCCTGGTTTGTGTTTTTTTCCTTTAAATACCCTATACTCCCCAAGCTAGGGGTCGAAGCTCCTCTGCCCTGTGTGGGTTACAAGTCTTGATCTCAACGCATTGATTTCCCAGGAAATAAACCTCTTGCAGTTGCAACAAGATCGGTGTCTCATGGGTCATTGGGTGACCATGATCTCCCGTATCTGAGAGAGGGTCCTTCTTCTCTGAGGCCTTTCAGGATCTTTAAGAGATCATTAGGACTGTGCCCTCATGAATGGATTAATCTACTCAAATTAAATGATTCATGAATCAATGGGATATCTCTAGAGTGGCTATACTACTAAAGCCATTTGAATTGGTCCTGTCCTACTTTGGCACTCATATGTCACAGATACTAACCTAGGATTCTGACAGGATGAAGGCCATAGGTAGACATGAATTTTTATTTTATTTTGTTTTATTTTATTTTATTTAGATGAGATCAGTGAGCTATAAACCTTCCCCTACTATATATCCATTCTGTGGCATTGTGCTTATACAGATATGTACAGGGGAAGCCAGCAAAAATATAGCCACTGTGCCCAGTAAGGGTAATACCATAGCAGGAATAACCCTGCTTGGATGGAATGACAACTAGGAACAGATGAAAAAAAATACACTTTCTAGCTTCAAGTTAATGAATGAAAGAGGGTATGCTCTTCCTTTCTGTTGGTTAACTTCCTTTGTTTCTGCTGAAACACAGAGGGAGAAGGGAGAGAAGATTGAGTAGCAGCCTTGATTAAGAACTACCTTGATTTTGGTAGATACTTTACTTCACTGATTGAATCTTATTCTTTATATAATGTGTTTGTGCATGCCTGGCCAGTCAGTATGGCTCTCAGTCAATGCTCTGCTTAGAGCCTACATCCTAGCTGGCCCAGCTCCTTTAGCTCTATACAGAGGAAACCTTTAGAGTCAGATTTGCTTCCTCGTAGGAATATGGAGATAGGCTGGCCTGTTGTAGTTTCATTTTGTAGCTCTGATAGACAAGCCTCACCAAAAGCAAGATGGGAGAAAGAATTTATTTGACTTGCAGTTCCAGGTTACAGTCATTACTGTGGGGAAGTCAAGGCAGAAACCAAAGGAGCTAGTCACAGCATATCCATAGTCAAGAGCAGATCTAAACAAATGTACCCATGCTGCCCACAGCTTGCTAGCTACCTTTTCTATAGATTTCTTCTGTTTCATATAGTTTAGGATTTTCTGCATAGGGAATGGTGTTGTCCCAAATGGGCTTGATATTTCTACATCAGTTTACTACCAAAACAATCCCCCATAGATATGGCCACTGTTCTCCCTCAATTGAAGCATTGTTCTCAAGTAATTCTATCTTGTGGCAAGTTGACATTTAAAACTAAGCATCTCAGCTGGAGACTAACTGAACTCAGGAAAACTTGTTCCTGCTTGGGGGCAAGCTATCTACTTTTTAAGATTCATGACTCTTGCTACCTTCAGTCTTTTTAACAATGTTTTCTCCATAAATTTGCTCTCAGAAGCCCACTGTTGGTTGACTTCACTTGCCCATCTAGAACTCAGAGCTGTCATACATTTTTTGGCAACCTCTTGGCTGATAACCCTCAGCTTGACAATATTTAAAGCTATAACACTAAATGGCAATATTAACATATTAACACTGAGATGTTGCAAGGCAAAAATTTTATTTTTATGTCCAGGTCAAACTTACAGTCTTTCCTGAGATTAGGAGATGAAGTGTCCTTAACCAAAGGTAAGGGGGCTTTTCATAACAAAGCCCCACCCCCAATTGATTATAAAAGTAGAATTTTTGTAATTAGCTGTTATCTTTTTTTTTTTTTTTGATTGTGTGGAAAAGAGATGATGGGGGTTTATTGTCAGTCATAATGGAAACAAATCATGATGTAGTAATCACAAGATTATAGAGGAAGAATGAGTTAAAAACAAACAACAGCAAAACCAAGTTGTCCTTGGGGCATGATTAAAGGAAGTACCATAAGGAACAATACAGAAATAAACCAAAATTTGACTGAAGGAAAAATAGAACCAGCTGTTCCATAAAAGCAACTGCTCTTAATTGGTATTCTGCTGCTGCTGGGAATTTACAGCCTCTATATTCATGTTTGGGTTTTTACTGACGTGTAATAAATAAAAATCCATACTCCATTTCTGAAGGTGATGAGACAAGAACCCAAGAGAAGAATCAAGTGCCTTATTAATAACAGAAACCAGGCTAAGACACAATCAGCATTAAAAATTTGTTTTTTTTACTATAATAAAATGGAGAACTTAAATTAATGGAAGAACTATGTCCTCCTGTATTTTTTCAGTTTAATTGGACATAAATAGTACATTTGGAATACTCATAAGCTTACTTCTTGTTTCACTGTTAATGAAAAGTTTGTTTCCAGTGTGGTAGTTTTCAAACAGGTAAATACTGTGTTTATTTAAAACCTACATGTGAGATTCGGTATGTAAAAAAGAGTAAACCAAACAGTGTAGGAAAATGGAGTATTGATGAATATATTTCCTTAGACAAAGTCTGAAAGGTGTAGGAAAGGCTTGATAAAAGTGAATTGTCCTTCATGACAGGATAAACATCAATCTTACCCAGCTATACATCATACAAGCTGTAATAATGGCTTCCCTAGAAAGACATGTACACTGGTGTAATAATGTCATGGACATCATGAAAGAAAACAGTCACTTTCTGATTGGATTTAAGTGGTGCTCCTCAAGATGAAACCCATGGTTGGCATGACTCTTAGGCCCCAAACATGTGTCCAGACAGGGCATAGGCGCTAGGTAAGAACCTATTACTATTAGTTAGCTAAATGGATATAGTACTAAACTGATTCTTAATGATTTATCTTTATACCTATAGATTAAGCCATCTCTCAGCTATTATCAGAGAAGCATCTATTTGCAGTATCTTGTAATTAACACAGACTCCCACAGTTGGTTAAGGCACAGGGAATATTAGATCATGGAAGAGTCACTCTAAAGGGGTCATCCATATGTAGATGGGCCCAAGATCCTTGTACTCATGGATAGCACTAGAGACATCAGTAATGTTGAACTCACAGGCTTTTCTCTTCAACAGAAAGGATTTACATCCATTTCGACCTAGGTGGAAGGGAATGGATGTTGTTAATAGCCTAGCGATCTGTTATCCATAGGGCTAGACTTTTCCTGAATCCCCTAGATTCTTATGTTAACCTCAAACCCCTGAGTATTGTTTCTCAGTCAGTAGAAGCCATTCTTATAGCAGTGGTCCCATGTATTTTGCAAATGACATGTACTTTGCAAAAGAGTTTTGATGCAGTCCTGCCTTAAGCTTTGTTGCGAAGATTGTCATGAGGAAATGTTTTCTCAATGTCCTGTGCTTATATTTGTCAAAAATAAACTCCTCAGCTTCTGACTCTGGAAGTCTGAACACTTGCTAACTAAGATGTGCTGAACCAGATTTCCTCCTTCCCTCACAGGGATGTCTCCTCTGTGGGCCTTAGTGTTTGCAGGGATCCCCACATCTGTATCACATCTACATCTTCCCTGAAAGACTCAGATCATTGTGGAAGAGGGGAAGAAAAGAGTGCAAGAACCAGAGGAGGTGGGTAACTACAAGGAAACACTGTCCTCTGGACACAGTAGGGCTGTTGCACAGTGGTTAGAGCAGAATTTATGAAAGCTGTGCAAACTCTAGCCAGACCAAATCCTAGGCTGGAGAGGAGGTGTGGACACAGAGTTCCACTTCTAGCCAAGGAGCTTTGGGCTGCGGGCATAAGGGGAATCAGTTTTCTTTAAGAATATAGCCCACTCTCTGGTCATCCATACCCCACTGGAAGGCCAGACATCCAAGAGCATACAGGCATTATGAATTGAATTTGGTAGGGGAAAAAAAGACCCCAAATTTGCTGAGTAAGGGGGAAGAATAAATCTGAGAGGAGTTAAGAGAAGAATAAATAGAATCAAAACATACTGTATGAAAATTTCAAAGAAGTAGTGAAACTGTGCAGCCGTGGTATGATTTCTTTTTTCTGTATAAAAAGAAATGGAAGTGCTGATGTGCTGTATAACATGGATAAGCCTGAAACGCTCTGGAAGTAAAATAAGTCATTTACAAGGGATTCTTGATTGTATAAGTTCATTTATATAAAAGTTAATCCTCATCATATACTTGTAATTAGTTTACCTCCTCAGTTTATACAAGAAGAAATAACTGCACTACTTTTCCTGTGAAAGCAAACACAGAAGCGAGACAACCTGGCATATATCTGTAGTCTCAGTTATTGAGAGCCTGACACTTGTAGTAGGCTGCAAGTTAAAAGTGTGTCAGGTCAGTTAGTCCTACATCCTGTCCTTTTAAAACCAACCCAAGCAGACCAAACTAACTAATAATCAACATAACACAGTGAATGACTAGCAGAGAGAAGTTTTCACAGCAAGTCTGTTGTCTTTCTAATGCTGGTTTTATTCACTAGCTGTTTTGGTTGATTTTGTTTCCAAATGATAAGACATGCAACTGGTTTGTTGTGTTGTTATCAGTTGTTTTAGTCTGCCATTTACTTGGTGCTAGGAGGGATACTAGGAGAGAGAACTGAGCCCAAGAGAGGAGGAGTTGAGGAAAGAGAAAATAGGGTTAACAAGTAGTATCACAAACTGATAAATATTTATTCTAACAATTTTTTCTATCATATTTCCTTGATGACATAGCATGAAATGGAATAAGAATATAAGACCACTATAAGTTTTTTGTAGGTGGAATTTCCCCACACAACACAATAAAACTTCAATCAACTATACCAGAGGCCACATAGGTACCCAGAACCCCAGGTAAGACCCTGCATGCAGACATCCAGTGCTTCCTCAGAGCCTGCTCAGCTTTCTCCAACAACACTGCCACCCATCTCCATATTCCAGCCCACAATTATGGGAAAAGACCCTTCTCTACCAGAGGCCACACAGGTACCTAGAACTCCAGAGGTCATACTAATGCCCAGAAAACCTGTAAAGAAATGTTCAACATCCTTAGACATCAGGGAAATGCAAATCAAAATGACTTTGAGATTCTGTCTGACACCTGTCAGAATGGCTAAGACAAAAAAAAAAAAAAAACCCACAGTGACAGTTCATGCTGATGCAGATGTGGAGCAAGGAATATACTTCTCTGTTGCTAGTTGGTGTACAAATTTGTACAGCCACTTTGGAAATCAATATAGCAATTTCTCTGAAAACTGATAATTGATCTACCTCAAGAGCTGTGGGACAGTAAACCATGCCAGGAAGCTTGGTGGGTAGAACAGATCTGAGACCCCAGGGAAAGTCAGTGGGTACACATCTGAGACAGTAGGCGGCTCCCTGCTCCCTGCCAGATTTCTGGCCTGGAACCCATACCACATTCCCCATATTGGTCATGTAACCCAGAACAGTTCTCCAAGCTAATGCGGTAGCTAGAGGCCATGAGAGTTTACACAATAAGCTCCCCTTTCCAGACATTCCTCCCTGCAAAAGGTTTTTAATCTCGGGTCCACCTTAAGAAGTGGGGAAAGCATCCATTTTCCATGATGAACAGTCAATAAATGGTATGGATAAACTTGGACTGTCTCTTCTCATCGAGAACCACCATGAGGAACATGGAGAAGGCCTTCAACTAGAGAGCTGCAGCCTAAGCCTCCCTCAGAAGGCATCTTTGCATTTCCAGCCACAACAGCAGCCAAGTTAAGGACAATCATCCATGAGCTAAGCTAGAGCTCCGGAGCCCCGGCCCTGGGCTCAACCCACAGGCTCTTAATGGTCCTGGCCTCATCTCTGATCAGTGGACCCTGACACTTAGTTCCTTACTTCTTTATGCATTCTACAGCAGCAAGTGGGGGCTCAGAAGTCAAGGAATACCAGCTTCGGCTTTCTCACATCTCAGACTGTATTTTCCCATTCCTGGAGTGGTGTCTCCTTGCTTCCCTGTGTCTTGCCCTGTAGCGGGTAGAATGCTGGCCCACAAAGAGTCAGATATACTGTTCCTGGGCATATACATAAACGATGCTCCTCCATACCACAAGGACACATGCTCCACTATCTTAATAGCAGCTTTGTTCATAATAGCCAGAACTGGAAACAACCTAGCTGTCCCTCAAATGAAGAATACATAAAGATAATGTGGTACATCTACACAATGGAGTATTCCTTAGCTGTTAAAAAAATGACAGCATGAAATTTGCCAGCAAATGGAGGGAACTAGAAAAAAAATTATCATGGATGAAATAACCCAGTCCCAGAAAGGCAAACATAGAATATACTCACTTATAAGTGAATATTAACTGTAAAGTCTAATCATGCAACAACCCACAGACTGAGAGAGGCTAACTAACAAGCAGAGCTCAAGTTTAGAAGCATGAGTCTTCCTGGGAAAGGAAAATAGAATCGATATTTCCAGTGGCCTGGGGATAGGTGAATATGGGAAATGGAGGGAGAAAGTTCTGAGAGAGACAACTGTAATTGTGGGCATTTGGGGTAAAAACCTAATGTAATAGAAACTCCCAGGAATCTATAAGGGGGACTCTAGCTAAGACCCAAGGAATTGGGGATATAGAGCCTGAACTGGCCACCTTATGTCACTAAGCAAGGCTTCCAGCAGAGGGAATTGAACACCAACTTTGACCTACAATGTCTGCTGCTTGCAAGACGTATTTCAGAAAAGGTGGCATGGAACTTGTGACAAGAACCATCAATGGCTGGTTTAGCTTAAGACTCTGCTTGAGAGGGAGCCCATTCCTGACAATGCTTGGAGGGCACGGAACCAGAGGCTGGAGAGCTCAGAGACCTAGGATGAAATCAAACATGGCCAGCAAAAAAAAAAAAAAAAAGAAGAAAGAAAGAAAGACATCTATGTCAATAAAATTATTCCTAATACTATTCTGTTATATTCATAGACTGGAACATAGCACAATTACTATCAGAGAGGCTTTATCCAGCAACTGATAGGAATAGATGTAAAGACCCACAGCCAAACATTAAGCAGAGCTCAGGAATCCTGTAGAAGGAACCAGAGGCTCAAAGACACCACAAGGAAACCTAAAGAATCAACTAACTTGTCTCATAAGGCTCACAGAGACTGAACCTACAAGCAAGGAGCCTGCATGGGTCTGACCTGGTCTCTCTGCATATATTTTATATTGTATGGTTGTGAAACTTTAGCTTGTGAAACTCCTCACAGTGGAAGGGGATTCTGTCTCTAATGGCTTTGCCTATTCTTAGGACCCTTTTACTCCTACTGGATTGCCTTGTTCAGCCTTAATATGAGGGAAGGTGTTTAGTCTTATTTCATCTTGCTATGTCATGTTTGGTTGATATCTCTGGGAGTCCTGACCTTTATGGAAGGGAAATGAAGGAGGAATGGATCTGGGGGAGAAGGAGGTGAGGGAGGGTAAGGTTGGGAGGACAAGAGAGAAGGAAAGCTGCAGTCCAGATGAATATGAAAAGAGAATATATTTAAAATAATCAAAAAATATAATAAAACTGCTCTCCCTCTGCAGTCCCCCCCCAGTTCCATCCCCATCCCCTTTAGCTCTAAGAGGGTGCTCTTTCACTCACTCACACACCCACTCCTGCCTCACCACTCTTGATGCTTCCTATGCTTGGGCATCAAGTCTCCTCCACAGAACCAAGGGATTCCCCTCCCATTGATGTCAGATAAGGCAATCTTCTGCTACATATGTAGCGGGAGCCATGGACCTATCTATGTATACTCTTTGGTTGGTGGTTTAGTCCTTGGGAGATATGGTGGGGGGGAGGGGTCTGGTTAGTTGATACTGTTGTTCCTCCAATGGAGTTGCTACCCCCTTCAGCTCTTTCAGTCCTTCCCTTAACTCATCCATTGGGGTCCCCAGACTCAGTCCAATGGTTGGCTGTGTACACCTGCATCTGTATCAGTCAGGCTCTGGCAGAGCTCCTCAGAGGACAGCTATACCAGGCTCCTGTAATCAAGCACTTCTTGGCATCAGCAATAGTATCTGGGTTTGGTATCTGCAGATGGGATGGATCCCTAGGTGGGGCAGCCTCTGGATGGCCTTTCTTTCCTGCTCCATTTTTTTTTTCCCCTGCATTTCCTTTAGACAGGAAAATTCTGGTTTAAAATTTTTGAGATGTGTGGGTGGCCCCATCCCTCAACTGGGAGCCATGTCTGTCTACTGGATAGACATACCCGTTGGGTCCTGGGAACTTCTCAATTCTCTGGTGTCTGGGACTTTCGAGTGACTTCCCCCGAGTTCCCCACCCACCACTGCTACATATTTCTATACATTTCCTGACCCTCTGGACTTCTCTCCTGTCTCTTCCCATACTGGATGCTGTCCCCCTTTTGTTCCCCCCCTTCTCTCTGTCTCCCAGGATCCTCCTTCCCTCTATCTCCTGTGATTATTTTGTTCCTCCTTCTAAGTAGGACTGAAGCATCCACACTTTGGCCTTCCTTCTTGTTAAGCTTCATATGGTCTGTGAGTTGTATTTGGATATTTTGAGCATTTGGGCTAATACCTACTTATCAGTGAGTACGTACCATGTATGCCCTTTTGTGTCTGAGTTTCCTCATGCAGGATGATATTTTCTAGTTCCATCAATTAACTAGCAAATTTCATGAATTTATTGTTTTTAATAGCTAAGTAGTACTCCATTGTGTAAATGTACCACATTTTCTGTATTCATTCTTCCATTGAGGGACATCTGGGTTCTTTCCAGCATCTGGCTATTATAAATAAGGCTTCTATGAACACAGTGGAGCATCTGTCCTTGTTATATGTTGGAGCATCTTTTGGGTATATGCCCAATAGTGATATTGCTGGGTCTTCAAATAGAACTCTTTTGAGGAACCACCAGATTGGTTTCCAGAGTGGTTGTATCAGCTTACAATCCCACGAGCAATGGAGGAGTGTTCCTCTTTCTCCCGAACCTCAACAGTATTCAGTGTCACCTGAATTTTTGATCTAAGCCATTCTGACTGGTGTGAAGTGGAATCTCAGGGTCATTTTGACTTTCATTTCACTGATGATAAAGACTTTGAACATTTCTTTAGGTGCTTCTCGGCCACTCAAGATTCCTGAGTTGAGAATTCTTTGTTTAGCTCTGTACCCCATTTTAAAATATAGTTATTTGGTTCTCTGGAGTCTAACTTCTTAGATTCTTTGTATATTCTGGATATTAGTGCTCTATCAGATGTAGGTACTGATATTTTGCCAATACGTAAGTTGCCATTTTGTCCGACTGACAGTGTCCTTTGCTTTACAGAAGCTTTTCAGTTTAATAAGGTCCCATTTGTCAATTATTGATCTTAGAGCCTGAGCCATTGTGTTCTGTTCAGGAAATTTTCATCTGTGTCAAAGTGTTTGAGGCTCTTGCCCACTTTCTCTTCTAGTAGATCTGGTTTTATGTGGAGGTCCTTGATCCACTTGGATTAGAGCTTTGTATAAGGAGATAAAAATGAAATAATTTGCATTCTCCATTGGATGGTTTTAGCTTCTTTGTCAAAGACCAAGTGACCATAGGTGTGTAGGTTAATTTCTGGGTCTTCAATTCTACTCCATTGATCTTCCTGCCTGTCTCTGTACCAATACCATGCAGTTGTTTTTTTTTTTTTTTTAATCACTATTGCTCTGTAGTACAGCTTGAGGTCAGGATTTCCCCAGAAGTTCTTCTATTGTTGAGAATAATTTTTGCTACCTGGATTTTTTTTTTATTCCAGATTAATTTGAGAACTGCTCTTTCTATCTCTTTGAAGAATTGAGTTGGAATTTTGATGGAGAATGCATTGATTCCACAAAGAAATTGGAGAGATTATACACTAGCACGTTAACAGCACATTATTAAGCTCAAGCCCAAGTAAATCAAGGACCTCCACAGAAAACCAGGATCTAATAGAAGAGAAAGTAGGAAAGAACCTCAAATACTCAAATTGCCTGAAAAGTCGGTAGATTGTTTTGATAGGATGGCCATTTTTACTATGTTAATCCTATCAATCTATGAACATGGAAGATTTCTCCATTTCTGAGATCTTTGATTTCTTTCTCAGAGACTTGAAGTTATTCTCATACAGCTCTTTCACTTGCTTGGTTAGAGTCACACCAAGATATTTTACATTCTTTGTGATTACCGTGAAGGATATTGTTTCCCTAATTTCTTTCTCAGACCATTTATCCTTTGTATAGAGGAAGGCAACAGATTTGTTTGAGTTAATTTTATATCCAGCCACATTGCTGGTTGATTGATTGGTTGATTTCAGCCTTGAGTTTAATTATTTCCTGTTGTCTATTCCTCCTTGATGTATTTCCTTCTTTTGTTTGTCAGCTGTAGGAGTTCTCTGGTAGAATGTTTGGAGTCACTTATGTATACTCTCATATCATCCACAATTAGTGATGTCTTGACTTCTTCCTTTCCAATTTGTATCCCTTTGACCTCCTTTTGTTGTCTAATTGCATCCGCTAGAGTTTCAATACTATATTGAATAGATAGGGAGCGAGTGGCAGCCTTATCTTGTCCCTGATTTAAGTGAAATTGCTTCAAGTTTCTCTCCATTTAATTTGATGTTGGCTATTGGTTTTCTGTATATTACTTTTATTACTTTTAGGTATGTGCCTTAAATTCCTGATTTTTCTGAGACTTTTAACATGAAGGGGTATTGTATTTGTTTAAAGGCATTTTCAGCATCTAGTGGGATGAGCACGTGAATTTTTTCCCTTTGAGTTTGTTTATATAGTGGATTATGTTGATGATTTCTGTATATTGAACCATCCCTGAATCCCTGGGATGAAACCTACATGATCATTGTGGGAAACAAAACGCGGGGGTGCCCGGGGCCCCAAAGCCTCCTGCATGGCAGCGGAGGAGGCCCACTGGGAGGCTGAGCAGCGTGAAGAGGAAGCAGGCCTGGGTCCGGAGCACTTCCGGCCCGGGACTCTGTAGTTCCCACATGGTCAAGCTGGTCCAGAGTGAAGTAGGCCCACACAGACACGTGGAATTGAGTTTCCATGAAGTAATTTTATTGACAAGAATGGTGAATTTGGTGCGCTCCCCCCTAAAAGCCAGGAGGGGTTTCCTTATATTGGGGAATATCAAGGGAGGAGTTAGGGAGGGGAAGACTTAATTACCTAGGTCCCCCCGCCTCATTAATATGCAAATCTCAAGGCAGAGGGCTCTTAGGCACGCCCCTTACCAGTGTCTTACTGTGACTTCAGGGTACAGGTGAAATGGCGAGGGAGGGTCTGGGGGCGTGGCCACACCTGCAATCTCAGGTTTCCAGGCCAATGGCAGCCCTTCCATGGCCCAACAGATCATGATGAATGATTGTTTTGATGTGTTCTTGGATTTGACTTGCAAGAATTTTATTGATTGTTTTTGATCAATATTTATAAAGGAAATTGGTCTGAAGTTCTCTTTCTTTGTTGGGTCTTTGTGTGGTTTAGGTATCAGAGCAACTGCAAGTTCATAGAATGAATTAGGTAGTGTTCCTTCTTTATTTGTGGAATAGCTTGATAAGTATTGGTATTAGGCCTTTCTTCTTTGAAAGTCTGACAGAATTCTGTAATAAAACCAACTGGCCCTGGGTTTTTCTTTGTTGGGAGACTTTAAAAAATGACTGCTTCTATTTCCTGAGGGTTTATGGGACTGTTTAGAAGGTTTATCTAATCCTGATTTAATGTTGGTACCTGGTATCTGTCTAGACAATCATCCATTTCAACTAGATTTTCCAGTTTTCATGAGTATAATAAGCTTTTGTAAGAGGATCTGATGACTTTTTTTTTTTAATTTCTTCAGTTCCTGTTGTTATGTCTCCCTTTTCAGTTCTGATCTTGCTAATTTGGAATTTGGATACTGTCTCTGTGCCTTCTTGTTAGTTTGGCTAAGGATTTGTCTATCTTGTTGATTTTCTCAAAGAATGAGGTCCTAGTTTTGTTGATTCTTTTTATAGTTCTCTTTGTTTCTACTTACTTGGTTTCAGCCTTGAGTTTGATTATTTCCTGTTGTCTATTTCCCTTGGATGTATTGCTTCTTTTTGATCTAGAGCTTTCAGATGTGCTGTTAAGCTGCTAGTATATGCTCTCTCCAATTTTTTATGAAGGTACTCAGAGCAGAGTTTTCCTCTTAGCACTGCTTTCATTGTGTCCCATAACTTTGTTGTTTTCTTTTTTTTTTTTTTAATTCTAAAAAGTCTTTACTTTCTTTCTTTATTTCTTCCCTGATCAAGTTATCATTGAGTAGAGAGTGTTCAGATTCCATGAGTATGTGGGCTTTCTGTTGTTTTAGGCAGTGGTGTAGTGATAGAATGCACGGGATTATTTCAATCTTTTTATATTGGTTGAGGCTTGCTTTGTGACCAATTATATGGTCTGTTTTGGAGAAGGTACTATGAGGTGCTGGGAAGAAGGTATATTCTTTTGTTTTAGGGTGAAATGTTTCATAGATATCAGTTAAATCCATTTGATTCATAACTTCTGTTAGTTTTACTGTGTGCCTGTTTAGTTTCTGTTTCCATGATCTATCCTTTGATGAGAGTGGGTGCTGAAGTCTTCCACTATTATTACTTGAGGTTCAATATATGTTTTGAGCTTTAGCAACATTTCTTTTACAAATGTGGGTACCCTTGCATTTGAAATCTGAAAACAGAGTTTCCATTATGAGTTCAATGGCCCCTAAGTACATGACCAGAGGACTCTAAGTCTCACCACAGTGGTACCTGCACATCTTTGTTTATTGCTTTACTATAACAATAGCCAAGAAATGGCGTCATCCTACATGTATATCCACAGATGAACAGTTAAAAATGTAGTGCACATACACAGATGAATTTTATTTAGTGATAAAGATTAAAAAAATATTATACTTACAGGAAAATGAATGGAATTGTGAGTAAGGTAATCTAGGCTCAGGAAGACAAATGCCACGCATTTTCTCTCATATGGGGAAATTAGAATTTAATTTTTATAAGGTGTGTGTGTGTATGTGTATAATTGTGTGTGTGTGTGTTTTTGTGAGACTCAAAGAGAAACATGAGAGGGGAGAGGAGGTCTTAAAATAGAAGGGAAGAGGACAAAATAAAGACGTGTAGAACACATGTGACTGAACAGTAGAGAGAGTGCTACCAGGGAGTACAAGAAAACCAGCAGGGCTAGGACAAGGTGGATCAGGGAGGCTATTGGGGAAGGAAAGAAATCATCCACAAAGGGTAAGAAAAGGTTGTGATGAAACTCATTAATTTGTATGCTGATTTAACAAGATTCATTTTAAAGAGATTTAAGGAATGTATCTGTTTAAAATCAATGTATGAAGTACTAGTTATAAAGACTAATAAAATATAGACTAAACCCAACTATGTTTGGCATTTCTTGCAAAAATTCCCCTGGAGGCTCTTCTCAAAGCCTGAACAGGAAAGTAATAAGAACTTGGTCTTGAGAGTGGAGGACCATGATGGGCCAAAGAAGGAAAAGAGACAGGTGGTATATTGATTAGCACAGGCTGCAGCCATTGAGAAGCTTCTACTTTGTTAAATTTCTTTCTTGTTGTCTTCGTGTCTTAAATTCTCTTAGATACTTTTGGCTTCAATCTAAGATCACAACCAGTCCCAAGCCAGTTGGGACTGTGAGCAATAGGTACAATGAACCCTATAAATGTATTTCAGATGATCCACTCTGTTCCTTTGCAATGCAGTTGGGGTGTTCTTAGAAGTTCCAAAAAAAAAAACTAGTGCATCTAATGTATTCAGAACAGGTACTTACTTCCATGTATTCATTCCAGAAGTTAGTGAGGATCTATTATGGACAAGACATGATGTTCATGAAAATCAGTTGTAACACAAACAGTTGTCAAGTTCTTCCATGATACTTGTACTCCATTTAAAAGGATTAAAGATAAATTTCATACAAGTTACCCAAGCATACTCATAAAAGGTTATAATAATAAAGTTGTGGTGAGTGTTAGACATAGAGAGAGGCATTAGGATGGGATATGTGGAGAACGTGCTCTGTGAGTAAGAGAAATATGTCTTATGTGAAGTTAAAGGTGGGAGGGAGGAGCAGAAAGATGACTTGAGATTAACTGAAGGAGCTGAGTATTAGTCTACCTAGGCTTCTTCAGTCCTGCTTGGTAGTCTCAGGAATATGGTATATGTGCTCTAGAAGTAGATAGTATCCTTGAACCAGGGTCAAGGAATTGGTTTGCTCTGTAGTTGTCCTGGGCAAAGAAATACAGACCAGTAGTTGTTTCTTCAGCTTGGGGACTGAGGGAAGATCCCTGATATTCCTTACTTCTCTACAAACATCTCATGTGCCCATGTTCTGGTTTGAATCTAGTGTTTCCAATGTTTGGGAGGGCAGTAAAACCTTTACATGGTGAGGGTGGGGCTTATCTGGCAGAAGTAAGTCACTAGGAACAGGCCTTTGAAGTTTACTTCTGGCTCCTAGTTTCTGCTTTCATCTCTGGCTTCTGGTCTACCATGATCTGAACAGCTCTCCTCTGCTGTAGGTTCCTACTACCACAAGGTCCCATCTAAGAACACAAACCCAAAGAAAGCTCTGAAACTGTCAGGAAAAATATCTATTCTTGTAGAAGGAGCTAATGTGGGAGGAGTAGGGAGAGAAAGGGGAAAAGGAGGAGCTAGGGAGAGAGGTGGATGAGAGAGGGGAACATGGCAGAGGATGTGGGCGTGTCTCTAGCAGTCAAAGGTAGTTGATATATCTAGGCTGGGTATTGGGTTACGCCTATAATTATGTGGGCATCTTGTTATTGAGCGTTACCAAACATATAAAGCCTTTGGATAATCTAAGCATTAGAGTCTCATTTGTACCAGGCCTGCATGGATGGCAGGATGGTCTGGGCTCAGCCTTGTGGGAAGACTGGCAGAGCCATCTCCCAGTCTGGCGTCTTGTGGGTGACAGGGCCAGTGTAACTGGGCCGCTTGAGCTTGCAGCCTGAGTGGAGCTATGGCTGAGAATATACAGCTGCTGCTGCTGCTGCTGCTGCTCTTGACCCTCAGGCCTTGGCTAGTCGGGAACATGGTGGCTGAGTAACTACAAGTCAGATAAGGTGCCACCGTTTTAAATATCTCCCACAACACATTCTTCCTTTGAACTGTTTTGTTTGTTTCTTTCTTTCTTTGTTTGGTTAGAGCAACACAGAAATAGCTAATTCCATGTCACTGAGGAGAGTGGCCTTGCCATGTCATATTATTTATGAACTCTAGACAGAAGTGATAGTATAAGCAGTTATTTAATATATTCTTGAAGATTTTTCTGAAGTCATTTTAGAAAAGAAGGTGATTTTTAAAATTCCTCTTTTATAAGGGATATTGAACATATAAATCTCTTATTACTAAACTTTAGTCTGATGTGGGGCTGGAGAAATGGCTTAGGGGATAAAGTATCCCAGCAACGGTATAAATAGTTGGGCTTCTTCTTGCAATCCCAGCACTGAGGGAATGGATACAGGATAATTCCTGGAGCTTGTTGGCCTGGCAGTCTAGTTTATTTAGTGAGCCAAGGGTTCAGTGAGAGGCCCTGCCTCAAAAGTTAGGATGGGAAACTATTGAAGATGCTTATATTGACTTCTGACTTCTATACACAGGTGCACACATAGGGACAAGCACACATATACAAACTTGTACACACAATAATTTTCTAAATAACTGATTTTTGTTCTTTTATTTTCAAGTTTTGCAAGTCTTCAAATTTTGTAGCTGTGGCTGGACTGAAACTTGAGTACCTCCTGCCAGGGGCTTTAGGTGTTCCACCAGACTCAGATGGGTTTTTATACACTTTAAGATATTTTACAGACAGCTCAAGAGGACTTTTATGTTTACAGATACTATTTTGTATCATGATTACTGGTAGTTTAATAGAGAATTAATCCACCAAATCTCTTGGCCTTTCACCTTGCTAACTACCTCTTCTTGTTTACTGATCTCAGCCACAACTTACTTCCACTCCTATGGCCATATGCTTGACCTTGTCATTGTTATTACAGATCTGTAGACCAAATTCTGCCCTACCATGCATACAATTTCTAGTGTCTATTACCTAAGCATATGATCTTACTCATGGACAAAGTTGCTTTATGTGCCAAAGTTGCTTTATGAGCTGGGAGGACCAGAGACCTACCTACCACAGCAATGATAATGGCCCCACACCAACTCATCATCAGATTCCTGACAAATGTATAAGGGCCAATGGGCAGAGAATGCCCAACTATCCTTGGGTCTCAGTTCTGCTCAGTCCCTCACTGCGGATGCAGCTGCCATGTGCCAGTCACCTGCTCCCCACAACTGCCACAGAGACCAGAACCCAATCCAGCTCTGCCCTCATCTTTGCAGCTAACTACAGTTTTTGCTCTCAGTTATGCCTCACCTGAAGCCTATTCCTCAAAGAAACAGATTCTTATCAATGCAGATTCTACTTGGTTTTTCCTCAGCTCTGTTCTGAAACTTCCTCAACTCTGCTATAGCCTGCTTCACTAGTATTCAGTCTGTAAACTGCATATATACATACTGAGAGATATATTTCTGAGTGCTGTGTATTATTACTGTTAGTAATTGAGAACTTGCCTTGTCCTCAGTCACATTACTGAAGTAGGCAGGATTATCTGGCAAACTGACGCCACTGAAGCCCCTAAAATTTGTGAATTTACTGCAATTCAATAAATTGTGATACTGCGGAAAGGCACAAGGATGTTGGTCTATGTTTCTGGCCCATAGTGCTCATGACAGTACTTCTGGCTGCTTTCATAACTCACATGTATTACATTAGCTAATACTTGAACCTCGGCTTCCCTGTGCATCCTGTTTGCATGTTCCTCTCCTGCCTGCTGCCATCACTCTGAGCCACATGCCCTTGCTTTGAGTATTCTAATCAGCTTACAGTCATTTCTTTTTATGTTCTGGTTTTAGCCCAACTCCCCACCTTCTTCTATTTACAGCATGGTAATTAACATGGTTAATGTTAGTTGAATTGTCAGATTGAAAAGTAATACAATATTTTGCAGGATACAGTCCTCTCCCTCCCTCCCTCCCTCCCTCCCTCCCTCCCTCCCTCTCTCCCTCCCTCCCTCCTTCCCTCTCTCCTTCCCTGACTCTCTCTCCCTTGTTCATAATGGGAGCAGAGCCATCTGGTAGCCATGTACTCTACATTAAGCTGTATCCTCCTAATCTTACAGCTATTGTATTTGTGATACTTTCTCATGATTTCCCCCTCTTTCAGTCTAAAAAGCATTTTATATGTCCACGCAGCTCAGTGCAGAAGCTACGTATTCATTTAGTTCAAGGTGGCAATGGTTTGGGTAAAGAAGTATTCTTAACACCTCCACATAATCCCTTGGCTCTTTTTATGACTCCTACTTTAAATCTTGGATGGATTGTAGGAATGTTTTTTAAACCCCTGGGCCTTTGATACTGAGCAGAAAGCCACATTGTTGTTACCAAAGCCACATTGCTGTTACCAGGAATAATATCTGATGGTCAAAGTAGGTCTCCTCCTAGCCACGCTGTTTCATGATAGGGGGCAATATTTTAAAAAAGCTGTTGCTCTTTTGTTCTCCTGTTTCACAGGAAATGCATAGGAAACCTCCATGTGAACATAGGAGAGGGATTCTGGCTGCTGTTTGGAGAGTCGTCCCCTGTATGCTTAGACAGACTGAGCAATTAGTACTCAATTCTGCAATCTGTTCCTAAAGAACTTGTACTTTGTTATCTTTGGGGATCAACAGTGTAAGAGAAGCATGTTGTCATGGCCACTGACTTCAAGGCAGCTAGGCCTGAGCAACAGCCTTAAGGTGGGGCTAGAGAGCAATGGGCACACCCTGCTTCTGCTTTCACTTTTGGAGGACAGGAAATTGCACAGACTTAGTTTCAATTTCCTGAAGGGTATATTACAGGAATGCTTCCCCTCCCCCCACCCCTCCCCCCACCCCTCCCCCCACCCCTCCCCCCACCCCTCCTGCTTCTGCTTTCACTTTTGGAGGACAGGAAATTGCACAGACTTAGTTTCAATTTCCTGAAGGGTATATTACAGGAATGCTTCCCCTCCCCCCACCCCTCCCCCCACCCCTCCCCCCACCCCTCCCCCCACCCCTCCCCCACCCCTCCCCCCACCCCTCCCCCCACCCCTCCCCCTGCTTCTGCTTTCACTTTTGGAGGACAGGAAATTGCACAGACTTAGTTTCAATTTCCTGAAGGGTTATTACAGGAATGCTTCCCCTCCCCCCACCCCTCCCCCCACCCCTCCCCCCACCCCTCCCCCTGCTTCTGCTTTCACTTTTGGAGAACAGGAAATTGCACAGACTTAGTTTCAATTTCCTGAAGGGTATATTACAGGAATGCTTCCCCTCCCCCCACCCCTCCCCCACCCCTCCCCCCACCCCTCCCCCCACCCCACGTGCCTAGATTGTTACTATGTGCTGTCTGGAAAGGAAAGAGTCAGTGAAAACGGTGACTAACTTTGCAAGTCTCTGTCTTTGATTAGATGTAACTTCTGTCGTGCTACATAGTATAGAGTTCATAGTTGGTTATGCTGTTCTACATCATGTAGTATGCTTAGATTCTTCATCATCCCCAGTTGGCAGACCCTTCCACTGTAGCTGTCTTCAGACATACCAGAAGAGAGCATCTGATCCATTATAGATGGTTGTGAGCCATCATGTGGTTGCTCGGAATTGAACTTAGGACCTCTGGAAGAGCAGTCAGTGCTCTTAACCACTAAGCCATCTCTCCAGCCCTACCCCAGGCATTTTTAAGCATACCCTTTATAGAACAGTGAAAGGGATCCACTTTTCCTAGATGGCGTTTTTCCCCATGCTCAAACAGTTTTAATAAAATAAACACTCAGTAGCATGTTGCAAAGCTTGCTTGTCTCCTCTTCTGCACACTACTCGCACTGTGAGGTAAATCCTCAGTGAATGTACATCCAGCATCACTTGCCACCACTCCCTGCCTGTCCAAACCACTACTCTGGTCTCTCCTGAATCTCAGGTAAAGCTCAACAGCTCAGTTTCCCTATGGTCATTTTTAATCCTTTCAGAGGCTTTTCCAAATCCCCCTGGAGGGACTAGCTTACAAATGCCAGTGACATCATGCAAGTATTCTGCTCTTTTTCCCCAGTAGTTTCCATCTGATTGACAGTGCCTTACATGATGAGGCAAGCTGCTACCCCTCTGGCATTACAGCATTACATTGATTCTTCATCCCTCTGAAGCAGATCTAGTTGTTGGGCCCTCTTGGTTGCTTCTTGTTACAGACAGTGCAGCTGTTTGCAGCTGTTTTGGGGCTGTTCTTCTTCCCTGGAATTCCCTTGCCCGCCCATGGTTCTTGGTTCCAAACTTTCTTAAGGTTGTTTTTTGTTTTTTGTTTGTTTGTTTAATATTATCTTCTCATGGGGCACTGCTTGCCTGCCTTGCTGGCCTCATTTACCAACATTTCCCATTCCTTTTCTGGATTTATTTATATTTTTTTATTGAAAACTTATCACAAACAAATGTTTTATCTGTTTTTAACTTATGTATCTTCTTTAATTTGTCTCACTCATTCTAGGTACTACCTAAGACTGAGGTTTTGTGCTCACCATCTTCAATCCCACATCATACATACCGTGGCTTCTTAACAAAACATGATGAACAAATGGAATACATTCACGCAATGAAACTATGCATCTTTTGAAAGGCTCCCAGTGCACAGTGTCTTATCTTACCAGGTAATAATTTTACTTGGGTAGATGGGAGACAGCTAGCTATCCGGGGATCCTTTTAGTGGTGACAGGCTTTTTGTTTCTCTCAGTGATGCAGATATAGGCAAGATTAGACCAGATTAAAAGTAGATAAAGGCAGGTTAATTAGGAGGCAGCTCAGGTGGGTTCCATGATCTCACAGCTGGAAGTCAGTCAGTGAAGTGACACATCCAAGCTAAACTAAAGGGAGTTTATAGGTCTTAGGGTGATGACTTGTGAGCTAGGAGCAGGGACTATGCCCATATATGGTCAAAAACTAAGCCACTGGATGGTACTCTTGGGTGGGTTGTGGAATTTTCAAAGACAGTGAGAGTGATGACATGTTTGCCTGAAATTTTCCCCAAGAAGGTAAGGGAGCTTTGTTTGTGGGGGGATAGTGGGAAGGAGGGCAGACCGGGTTACCCAATTTGTGCAGGGCCCACACAGGGGTTCAGGCTAACAAGTATTCCATCTATTAGGCTAGGAACAAGCTGCAGATTCTATCAACTGGTCACAAACAAACAGTTTTAGGAAAAAGCAAGATGATGACCAATCAGCTTGTTTTTTCCTGCAGTCCTTGCAAGCGTCCAGTTCCACAACATATTGTCTCACCTTCCTGTTGGGGCACTCAGTCCCAGAAGAGGCTACTTCTACAAAGCAGCTCTGGCTAAGGCCCCTTGATTCAGAGCCTCAGTGCCCAGGGCAGAAACTGACCTTCCTGCCAGAGACTTGGCCCTTCCCACAAGCTCACCCAGACAGGATCAGAAGCAGTGTAGCTTTCCAGTGGAAAGAACTCAGTTAAATATTTAACCTGCCACCCTCCCTCTGCTTATCTAGAAGGCTGGAGTCAGATTTCCTCTTTGGATTTAGCCAAAAGTGGAAACAGAAATTCCAACAAGATTCAGTATTCCAGAAAGCACTGCACATCAGGAATTTCCGCATTCTTTCAAACAGTGAATGCTGCCAAAGACCATGGAAACTACATGCGCTGTTTTCACTCATTCAAAACCAAGGGCTCCTGGTAGACACCAAATGGGTAGATAGATTCTCAGATAGGAAACACCTTGACTCCCTGAATCTCAGTCCTGTTACGTGGAACACCTTGTCTCCATATGATGTGCTAAACTCTTTCAAAAGTTCCCTTAGAAACACTGAAATGTCAAAAATTCCCCAACCTGCTTCCAACATTCTAGTCGTCCAGAACACAATTCAAATCTATGATATTTGTTTAGCGAAGCTTTTAAAAGACCTTGACACCTGACAAATTTTAAGAACATCTGGATGTTTACTGTTGGAACGAAGTAAATCAAATTGCTATGGTAGGTTTGAACAACTTTTGAGAATATCAAGTCATTAAATCTTTGCTCCCTAGAACCCCTTAGCTTTCTGTTTTAAATCGTGAACAAAAATCTTATCATTAACTATGTTAAATATTCAAGGCAGCTACAGGATACCATGCTCCAGAGAACTGGGCCTTTTAACGTCTCCTATGCTGAGCAAGAAAGACAAGCATACCTTCACCTCAGGGGTCCAGGACAGCAGCACCCTTGCTCTCCAAGCCTGAGGAGAACTGCTTAAAGGGACAGAAACATCCCAGTTTTAGCTGCAGCCTCTAGGAGCTATGCTCTGATGGTCTCAAGAACTGAAACTAAACACAAGCAAGGTAGTTTTGTTTGTGTGAAGAACACACTAACACAACATAACACAAGACAATAAAAGAAAAGAAAACAACAACAACAAACCTCTGTCCACTCCCTCAGCTCCCTTGCTGTCTGAAATAGATTTTAAAGGGAAAATGTAAATGGCTAGCTTCTGGAGGCTGTTGCTTTTGATGAATTTGCAAACAAAACTTGGGGGGAATAAAACTTACATTACATAGAAAGGAAGGTAGAAATTGACACTAACACCCAAGACCCCAGGCTCCAGCTCAACTTCTTGTTGTTTCATTTCGCACTCCTTTTGCATTATTTCTCCATCTTTCTTATTTGCCCATTCAGCACAATGGCCACTCATTACCCAGACCAGTTCTCATTGTTCTAATTGTACTTAATGGAGCATTTCTGTCTAGGAAAGCATTTCCACTTTAGTATCAGTTAAATATACTCCTACATGTGTAATGTGCTGCTGTTACTAATTAACTTAATATTTTATGCATAATGGTTCATTTAAAAGTATGGATTGATACAAAAATACAGCGAGAAATTTTAGAAATAGCTTTCTCATCACAGGCATAAAAATCAGAAAAGATGTCATAATTCAGAAACTTACCAGTTTCCTGAAAACTTTATTATTCCACAAGCTTGGAAGCAGTAACTTTAAGCTGTGTTTTCTTATTTTTCTTCAGATACGGTTCTCAGGCTCCTGTTCAGAAAAAAAAAAAAAAAAATCTGGGTTGTTAAGCTGCCAAGTTCTTGCCTTCGATGCTCAGCCTCTGAGGACTGTGGAGCAGAATGAGAACAAGGAAGTCGTTTCAGTTTTGTTTTTGCTCATAAACTTGAAGAGGGAGGTTTTATGATAGGGCTGGTGGCTGTAGCCCATTGGTAGAGTACATACTTAGTATTCATGAGACTCTGTGTCTGGTCCCCAGTGCTGTAGTGGACAATAGATTTATAAATACATTATAGAAAATTATCAGTAAATGTGAACCATGCATAACAAGTTTTCACCCGGCGTATTTTTAAATCACAAGAGCTAAGACACTGGAGAGAGTACAAATACAAAGAAAATAGAGATTCCAGGAAAAATTACAATCCTTTGATTAGGTACGGGCTAAGCATCTGTTAAGGGTTGAATTATATCTCCTCCAAATTCATATACCAAAGTTCTAAAACTATGGAAGGTTTTTTGTTTGTTTGTCTGTTTGCTTGTTTGGACAACAATTGGAATTAAATTATTGATAATCTTTTAGGGCTTGACTATTGAACAAACTGAATGTGAAACAAAGCAGACGCCTTTTACTGTGGGTTATAATCCAGGAGATCATGTGTGTGATATGTCTGTCTGTGTTCACTTTCTCCTTTTTTTTTTATTTTTGAGTTTATAACTTAATTACATTTTTCCCTTCCCCTGCAAATACCCACTTACACACTTTCTTGCTGCTCTCTTTCAAATTCATGGCCTCTTTTTAAAAACTAATCGTTATTATATGTATACATAAAAATTCCTAAATATCATCTGTATAGTCCATGTAGTGCTACCTAAATCTGTTTTCACATCTGACTGTTTGGCGTTGGACAGTCGATTGGTGTGCTCCTCCTTGAGGAAGGCCTCTTCTCTCATTCCCACCTTCCTCAGTTGTCTATAGTTCTGTGAGCTTTAGCTATCCATCGGGAATGGAGGGCTCTTTAAGGAGGGAGGCAATGGCAGGACAAAGTGATCTGATAGGAGAAATGGGAAGAGAGAGACTCCAGATCTGATAGGAGGAGGGAGGTAGATAGAGAAGAAGGTAGGAATAAAGAGAACTAATCTGATAGAGAAAATGGGAAAAGGGGGTCTCTTTAGGGAAGGATGATGGAAGTAAATATAGAAGAAGAAGGATGTGGGTAAAATAACAATAAGAATATCTGAAAAAGTCACAAAGAATCATACTATTAAATTTACATCCCTCTGGCTCTGCCAGTCATCACAGACATAGCTCATCTCATAGGCTCAGGCTGGCTCACTCCACCAGCTGCTGTTGTCCTTGGTGATTGTCTCACAGTCCTGGAATCATCAATATCTTGAGATCCCCACAGCAACTAAGAGCTCACTTTCACCAACAACCTCCCTGGCTTTCTGGAGGGACTCCAATCCTGTCGCATGGGTATGGTGCCAAGACTCAGCCTCTCCTCGTGACTTCTATCTTGGGGTTCCCAATGGCT
Source organism: Mastomys natalensis (assembly GCA_021653895.1). Lineage (NCBI taxonomy): Eukaryota > Metazoa > Chordata > Mammalia > Rodentia > Muridae > Mastomys > Mastomys natalensis. The sequence continues at coordinate 83,737 of JAJTUV010002839.1, read as the reverse complement.
TCTCACAATGCCAAGCCTCAGCTTTTTTTCTTGACCCCATCAAATCCTGTGGTTTTCATAATGCCCAAACCAGTACTACATATGACACCCGCACACATTACCAGAGTCACCTCCCACTCTAAGATGCAGCCATGGCTCTCTCTATCTCTCTGGACCACCCTTTTCTGTGCACTAATCCTGAGGAAACACTTCCTAAAAGATTTCAACTCAATGCCAGTCTCAGTCACAGCTGATGCCAGCATCATTTGTCCTAGTAAAGCAGACTTTGCTTAAGTAGGACTGGTATCCTGTTCATCGAAGACTATTCCCCAGTCCCAGATGACCACAAATTACAGACTGTTAATTCAAATATATCACATGAAACTTCCCTGACAGAGTCTTTACTTCCCTCTGAAAATTCACTGGCCAGGCCTTCATCATCACCATTGCTCTAAGCACTCTGAACTTCCAGGCTCCCCAAAAACAACCCACTAAGCTTTGAACATTGATGGATTTTCTAATCTGAAGCTCTGAATACTTCTACAATCTTCTCTGCAACATCATGAGTAGGTCTGACATAATAATAGCCTGCTCTCTGGTACCAATGTCTCTCCTAGTTTGATTTCTATTGCTATGATAAAATAGTGACCAAGTACAACTTGGAAAGGAAAGTTTGGTTTGTATGTCCTGATCACATTACATTTAGCACTGAGGGAACTGAAAGCAAGAACTGAAGCAGTAAGGGAGAAAGTTGTCTCTTTCCAGTTGACTCCAGTTTATGTCAAGTTAGTAAAACAAAACAAAACAAAACAAAATAAAAAACTAACAGACACACTTCCCTTAAAGATGTGAAAATAACCAAAAAAAGATAATGGTTGGAATTTGTTATAAATGTTCCAAAAGGTCAAATTAAACAAATCATCACAAGTTAACTCTAGAAAAATTAGAACACCAAATCTAACTGGAGAAATATGTCATAACCCATTGAATGGCTTAGACAACATGCAAATATGAATGAATCAGTAAATGGAAATATTTGTGAAAAAATATTACATATATTTCATAACATTTGAAATTTCATCCTCACAAAATATCTTCTAATGACAAAAGAAGAAAAGCCAGCATCACTGTGGAAGCCTAGCTTAAGTAGACCCTTTTAGCTAGAACTTTCAACTCATCAAAATGAATGTCACCTGTAACTGGACAAATGATAATCATGTACCATCTAGTTTGGCCATCTGCTTCTTAGCCACCATGTGAGGGGTCTCCCGCATACACTCCGGAGTGTTAGGAGCTCTGGCATACCTTTTCATCTATAAGGGAGTTATACTTTCTGTTTCCATTTCTACCCTTTGATTTTTTTTTTAAATTCATTTTTGAGGGAGGAGGATGACTGCAGGCCCTGAATGGATCCAGAACCGGTCTTTCAGCTACCATCCATCCAGCAAAGACTAACATATCACTTATTTCTGGGCATAGAAGGGGAGCCCGTTTATATATTTATTGGGGAAACTGAGAGTGTGTGAGTATATGTGTGTTTGAAAATCATATTAGATAAACCAGACCCAAAAACTTACTAGGCATGCCAGACCAAGGCAAGGGTATAACTCTGTAATGGCTGGTTTTATGTGTCAATATGACACGAGCTAGAATCATCAGAGAGTAAGGAGCCTCTGTTGAGAAAATGCCTCCATGAGATCCAGCTATAAGGAATTTTCTCAATTAGTGATCAACTGGGGAGAGCCTAGCTCATGGTGGGTGGTGCCACCCCAAGTCTTTTTGATCATGGTATTTTGTCACAGCAATAAAAACTCTAAGACAAACTCCATCTGGATTCCATAAAGTGATGGATTCCTATCATGGGAACCACATGGTCCTACCCCAATCTGCCATCCAATGCCTGGGTTTACATCAAGGAGATATAAGCAGTGGACTCCTGAACTGTCCCTGGAGAGTCAGCACGGCTTGATTTCCCACAGGTGACATAGCCTGTTTGACTGCCTGCCCATTTTCCTGAGAGTCAGTGTGGATCTGGACATTAACCCCTTATTTCCAAATCTAGAGCTGCTTTGGCCTTTCATCTCACAGCTGAACTTGGCAGTAGCTTCGTTCTCAGGTCCAAGGTCCAGCAGCCCCAGCAGTAATTATCCCCTGCACCGCATTGCTTCATTAGTTTATTGTAGAAGGCGGTTCTGATGATAAGGTCCCATTCCCTAATTGGCTCTTGATCTGTCAGTAAAGAAAGCCATGGAACAGTTGTTCAGCAGAAGGGACAGGCAGGATTTCTGGAGCCCTGGAGGCACAGAGAGAGACACAAGGGAGGGGAAAGAGTTCTCCATGCTTTGGAGAGAGGAGAACAGGGCAACCATGTGAGATCTCGAAATGGAGTGGTCACACAGGCTGCTCCTACAGGGATGGTCAGGGGAGTTTAGCAACTAAAGTTTAGGGCAGGTGGAGAGACGGAGACAAGAAATTGGTAAGAGCATGCCTTTCCAGGTAATAGTATTGCCCAGCAATTGTGCCAGGCTAGTTGTAATTGAACAACTGTGTGGCTGTGTCTTTTGTCCAAGGATTCAAGGGAAGCTGGATGGGGGCTCATATCATAGTCACCTCCTGAAGCTAAAGATAGAGCTTAAAACTACATGCTACAGTTTACCAATAAAGACTGTCTCTCTCAGATCACTTCTGAAACTCTTAGAATTCTGCTACAGCCTCTTTAATGTGTGTATTCAGTCTTTAAACTGCATATATGCATATAGAAATAGTTATTGTATGCTATGTGCCATGAGAATTAATATTTGTATTTAAGAACCTGCATCCACCTTGGCTAGGCTACCAGGGCAAATAAGATTACATGACAAATTTGTGTCATTGAAACCAATAAGCCTTATTAATTTATCATTATTAAATAAAACCTGACATTTTGAGAGACACAAATATAATTGGTTTGTATTTCTGGCACAGTGCTCTTACAGTGGGGCTCTTTGGTGCTGACCTAACTTGTGTTCTCTTTTTCTGATAATTCACAACAGTATCCTGTGGGCATAAATTTTTTGCAACCTACTTTTAATAAGGGTTCAACCTCTCCTCGAGCCTACTACCCAGTAGAGATAGTAGAAGAGAAAAGTTATTAGGAAATGGGGGAAGTGAACCTGCTTAGCAATAGTTTTTTGGGGGTGAGATTGATCATCTTTGGCAGTAGTTCAGTCCTGTAGCAAACACCAAATACAACTCAACAGCTTCAGACCAGTCATCTAGGCAGGTAAACACCAGGTATGAACCAGCAGCTGCAGTTAAATCCTGAAGAAACCTCAAAGTTCCCCACCCAACTGCACAAAGATTGTGAATACTGACCATGCCTGTGTAGTCCCAAATAAATTCTCTGGTGGTGCACTTGGCTACACATTAACCTGTTGTACTTGTGCCATTTCTTGCTCTTTGAGGCCCCTGGAAGCAGGGTTGGGTGGCAGTTTACCTTCCAACCTAGGCACTTCTGACCCCCACAAGTCTTGGTTATTCATGGGATTCGAGGTGGATCTCACCTGAAGGAGAACATGGGTGGGAGAGAGAATGGACGACCAAGCAAAAAGGGGGTCTTGTCAAGGTCTCCATCTAATGGGGGAGCATTTTACCATATATAGTCTTCAGCAGGGAAGAAAGGGGGGCAAAGGTCCCCTGCCCAGAGCCATCTAGCCCCCAGGAAATGCCAGATGTTCTTTAAGTTACTGAAACCTGAGATCTGAGGGAGCCTGTCCTCTAACCTGGCACTGATTAACCTTCCCAGAACAGCAGGTAATTCCCTGAGGCTCTCTTGGAACAATGGGTAGTTTCCCTGGCCTTATCTCTTGACAGAACAAGAGACTCTTCCTTGGTCGAAGGTCAGGTTCTTCCAAAGGAGGCAGTTTCTCCTAAAGGCAGTTCACAATTTTCATAAGCTGGGATGGTGGTCCAGGGTCCCCAACACACTTCTACCTCTATCCACAAACTCTCTAAATGCACAGCCAACTTTGCAATCTTTTCTAACAGAAGAGAATTATCAGGTTTCCCATTATATTTTTTCAAAATAGTCACATGAAAACTATGAATCAAAAACTAAAAACCCTTATGGGAGCAAGGCAGGATACCACCCAATGTCAATAGCTGCCATTTTGCCAATCTCAAGTAACATTGCTAACCACTCATAATCAGCCATTTTCTCTACATTAGAAGCAGAGTTACTTATTACGCCTAGGCCACCTTGGGTACCACTTGTAACATTAATTTTTTCAAAGTCTACTTTTAATGGTGGTTCTTAAATGCTTTAACCTCCCTTCTAGCCTAACACCCACCAGAGGTAGTAAAAAGAAAAGGATACGGGGAAGTGGGCCTGTTTAGAAATGGTTCTTTGGGGCAACCTCCATTTGTGTTGTCAGAAAATCATCAGTTTAGTTCACAGTCAGCAGTGGCAGCTAGATCCACTAGCAAGCACTTCATGGACATATCAACAGTCCAGTTTCACAGTCAGGATAACAAACATGAATCTGCAGTGGTGGTACTACCTAGCAGAGACAGACAGACCTCAACCTCAGGACGAGTCATCAGCAAGGACCAGGAGGGACACCAGGAGAAGTTTTTGGCTGTGCCTCTCTCAGTGAAACAGAGATCAGCAAAAGCACAATACCAAGAAGCATTTAGATATGCAAACAAGCCAAATTTAGCCTTAGTCAGTGTTCATAGAGTCCTTTTTATACTCCCTCCAAACACCATGTGTCCTCCTCAGGATGCATCTTGCCTCAGCACATGAGTCTGTCTCAGATAACATCACTTTATCAATTAGCCTGAGTCTGTGGAAACCCCAAGAAACTGCAACACAGTACCAGACGTTTTTTGGTGCATTTCTCATTATGGAGTCCTGACAAATGGAGCTCAACTATACATGTTAGGTAAACCAATACAAGAGTGTCATTAGCAAAGAGTAGTGAGATGGAGCAAACCAAATCAAAGCTTAGTTCTCATCTCCTGGAGTCATTATTTATACTACTTTATCATGGGTCTTTTCATGTCTTTAGCAAGACACCCTTTCACCTGTGTGCCCCAGCAAAATATCATTTGACATAACTAATTTTTCAAAGAAACATGGCCTCAGATGCAAGTTTCAGCACACACAGCAGTGTTCATACATCTGCAGTAGCCTGCTGATACTCTCCTCCTTTTGGTGCTACCTTTTGGGACTTCAAAGTATGTTCTAAACCATAGCTTAGAATAGCTTTGTTCTCAGGGTATCCCTGTTCTCACCCTGGGTGGTGTTTTGAATGAGAAACCACCTATAGCTATAAATGTTTGCACACTTGGTTCTCAGTTGGTGATAGTGTTTGTGGAGGATATAGAACCTTTAGAATGTGAAGGAAGCATGTCACTGGGAGGTGGAGTGGGCTTTGAGATTATGTAGCCTCACTCTACTTCCCATTCAGTTTCTGCATTGTATGTGTTTGAAGATGTGAGCTCTCTGCTTCCTGTTCTGGTTGCATACTGCCTACCACCATGACTCCTCTGCCATTATAGACTCCCTTCTGGAACTGTCATCCAAAATAAATTCTTTCATAGTTGACTGTTGGTTATGGTGTTTTATCACAGCAGCTAAATGTCACTACCATATCTTACTTTTCAAGACACTCCATGCAACAAAGAAAAAGATGGCCCCATAGGATTCCCACTATAGACATGTTTGTTTCCCAATAGCTCAGTCTTCATTACTCATCATAGTACTCATAGCAAGAACAATGCAACTAACACAGTATAAGAAGGTATACTATTACAGACCGTTCGATGATATGTGGCCATTGAGATCTACCAGAGATAGATTACATAATACCTTATTAACTTTACAATTTTTAAATGTCAGTGAGACAGGTCACACAGTTGCTGAAAGACACTGGATTTTAGAAGGGACTGATGAATTAGATCATCCTATGAACTTGAAGGATATCTTGACCTCAGAATGGAAAGAATTCAACTTCACAGTCTATCATTTCATCAATTTAAACGAATTGACATGAAGGAAATAAAGCAAGAGGGAAGGTATGCAACAGGGCCTTTGGGTAAGCAATAATTTTAGTAGTTGGGGAAGAATAAAACATTATTTGCATAAACATTTTACAGCGTGTTGGGGAGATGTATAAAACATTGACCCTAGGTAGGCTACTCACTTCTGATTTAAAAATTAATAATGATTTCTCATATTACCTACACTTAGATCCACAAAATTTCTTTTCCACAAATTCATCTTTGGTTCTTCTGTGTCCCAGTGTATTAGAACATGGGCCTGTACCTTTAGGCCACATCTCAGAGCCTGAATCTCTGTAGCCTTCTTTGGACCAGAGTTAAAAGGAGAGAGTAAAAAATATTGGCTATGCAATGACTTGAAAGCTCTCAATTTTTGGTATCTGGATCCTCTATGTTCCTTGTTACATGTACTATGCCTAACCAAATCACATAATGTGAAAGTTCCCTCCACTTGTAGAATGTTTTAGAAAGTCACAGTTTCTACTTTATTCTAGAGTTATACTCTGACTCCTCTGAGGGACTGTTTGGTAGAGTTTCCTGAAGACTGCCCTCTGAGGAGGCTCCTTTGGCCTTCTCTAGCAACCTTATCACAGAGAGTCTGCCTCTTCTTCCACTCCTACCCATCTTTTCCTTTTATTCTTAAACTTAAAGAAGCTCCTCTCCAAGGATAAGGGAATATCTCTTCTTCCCTTTATACCTCTGTCATGTTCAGAGCTCTGTATATTATATTGTTTCTGCCCAATGCTCCCCACTGTTCCTTGAAGTCCAACCATGGATCTGAAGTCCTTTGTGGTGGATTGAATAATGACCCACATAGGTTTATATAGTTGAATGTTTAGTTATCAAGGAATGGCAATATGAAAATATTAGGATTAGGGGCCTTGGTCTTGTTGAAGGAACTATGTCACTGTGGGTGAACTTTGAGGTTTCAAAGCCCATGCCAAGTCCATAGTCTTCCTCTCTCAGGCAACAGATCAGGATATAACTCTCAGCTACTGCTCCAGCACCACACATGCCACCATGTTCCTCATCATGATGTAATGGACTCACCTTGTGAAACCATAAACAAGTCCCCAATTAAATGCCTTTTTGATAAGAGTCTGTCCATTACATCTCTTCATAGCAATACAACAGTGACTAAGATACCCTTTCATTTTTAATAAACCCCATGCTTGAAGGGTATTATAAATTACATTTCATCTTCCATTCTAAAATAACTACTGTTGTTATCCATCATCTTTTGTCATACTTAACACACTCATAAAAACAGGACATAGAAATTGGTCAAGTAGGACAGGGACCCCCCCGAAACAACCGTTTTGAAAATGACCTTGCTGGAGAGCAAGAATGCCCAAAGAGAATTCTGGCTCATGTTTCTTTGTTATCTCCTAAATGAGCCCCTCTGCTTAAAATCTATATGTGCCTATGGGACTAAAACTGAGAGGATTCACTTAGACACCTTGTTAGGCCAATTGGACCAATTACCTTATCCCTTTCCTTATATTTCACCCTAGTTTCTGCACACGTCCTTTAAAAAGCTCCCAGAGTAGCAGTTCAATGCTATACTTTTTTTCTCGGACCTCTCACACCCCTGCAATACATGAGCTCTGCTCTCTCTCTCCTTCCCTCTTAAGTGCCCACCTATGAGTCAACAGCAAACTTCTCTCTAAAATTCACTTTCCATGGCTCTTGTGAATCTCATTCTTGAAATTCAAGACACAAAAACCTGAAAACCATTAGTTTGGAAATTACATTTCTGAAATACTAGCTGCTCAAGAAATGATTTTTTTTTCATTCTTAAAGACACTCCTAATATTCCTTTATTGTCACCTTTGAGCATCTATTTGTTGTATTATTTTTTACTAGGGAGATGTGAACAAGTGTCAAATCACCCAGGTAGAGACTAATATTAAACCAAAGTATAATGTCACTAAAGTTCAACTTAGTGGAACCAGAGATTTTGGGGGGACCTGCTTAAAGAGCACGCATGAGGGGTTACTTACAGGAGCATGGGTGGCCCCTAAACAGTTGTATCACCACAAAGCTCCACATCATTACATATAATAGCCTCATGGAAACTAATTAATGGGATCCCAATTTCAAACAATCTTCCACTTCCTAGTGTTTTTCACTAAGAAAGCCAGTGGGGGTGGGGGTAGGAGAATCTCAGAAATGAGTTTCCTAGACCACCCTCAGGCTTTATTCATTTCCTAGGCAATGCCAGTAACTCTGTTACCATTACAATAGATGTCCCTAATGCATTGTCCTCTAGTTGGGAAGGCTAGCTGGGACAAATCCCCAAATGAGATCATGTTACCTCTGGAGAAAAAAAAAAAATCTGCCAAACAAACAGCTTTGATTAAAAATTGTGTGGAATGACAGTAAATTTTTAAAAAGTTTAAGTCCATAAATGATAGGTTTTCATTATCATGTATTGGCCAATACATACTGTGAATAAGTAGCAACAGGAGTGATTTAGAGTAAATATTCTGTCATCAAGTATCTAGCTAATCCCTCTGTGGTTTGAAATCATATTGGGAGCTTAGTGTTGGTCTCTGTAGTTTGCAGATAGGAACTTATCAATGGCCATTGTCAGATCAATCTATGTGAATAGAAGTTCTTATTGGTGATGCCATGTATAACATATATCATTGTCCATGTCCACTTTGTTTATGAAGTGCATTGGATGATGAACTATGGTAGTTTGAATGATAACGGCCCCCAAAGGCTCAAAGATTTGAATACTTAGTCACCAGGGAGTTGCACTATTTGAAAGGATTAGGAGGAGGTATGACCTTGTAGGAGGAAGTGTGTCACTAGAGATGGGCTTTGAGGTTTCATGTCATTCCCAGTGTGCTCCCTGCTTTCTGTTTGTGGATCAAGCTGTGAACTCCCAGCTGCTGTTCCAGTGCTATGCCTGCCTGCTTGCAGTTATATTCCTCACTGATGTGGTAATGAACTCTTAACCCTTTAAAACTGGAGCTCAAAATAAATTCTTACTTTTATAAATTGCTTTGGTAAAATTTTATATATATATATATATATATATATATATATATATATATATATATATATAATTACAGCAAAAGAAAAGTAACTAAGGCTCCAGGAAATGGGCTATTTCTGTAGCAGACCTGACTATATGATTTTTTGGAAGAATGTGAGAGACTATCGGACTTTGCATTAGGAAAGCAGTTGAATGTTGTAAACAGAGATTAATAGGCCATCATACTAGGATCTTGGAAGACACTAGTACTGAGAACTGTATGTACTGTGAGTACTGAGCTCAACACATTTCAAAGAAGAACAATATTAGCACCTGGGCTATAGACCATTCTTGTAACATTTTGACAAAGAGTGTGTCTGTTTTCTGTTCTTGTCAGAAGAACAGAAGCTAAGTTGTCAGAAACTTCTTGTCAGAAGGTAAGTTGAAAAGTAGTGGACTAAATTCTTTGGTGGAGGAGATTTCAAGACAGTCTAATACTGACTTTGACATAGGTTCACCTCATGTTGGTAGCCAGACTTGGTAGTGTCCTCCTCATAGTACTGGCTTTAGAGTCAAGAAGCATTTGCTGGTTAAGGGGTTGTGGAATTTTCCTTTACATTTATGGAGAACCACTGAGGCCAGTGTGTGGGATGGAAGTTCTTACATGGAGGCCCTGAGAGGCCATTGTGAGAAACTGTGAATGGGAAGCTTGGATTGAATTAGAGACCCCAACATGTTGGAGATTCCAGAGCCATGAGACATATGCCAAAGAGAGCTGCATACATGGGGTAGAACTAGCCTAAGAGAGAAGAATGTCACAGGCAGTAAAGCCTGAAAGAACAGAGCCAGATAAGCCTTCTGATGTCAGTCATGAAGCTATAGAATTTCATGTTTTGCCCTGCTGGGTTTTTGTCTTGCTTTGTTCCAGTATTTCCTCACTCTAACCTCATTTCTCCCTTTGGAATTGTAATGTATACTCTGTGCCACTGTATGTTGGAAGTATGTAGTTTGCCTTTAATTTTACATGGTGTTACAGTTAGGACATTTTTGACATTGGACTTTTTAAACAGTACTGAGACGAAAAGACTATGAGAACTTTTGAAGAGAACGTTGCATTGTGATATGGCCATGAGCCTATGGAGGCCAGGGAGTAGAATGTAGTGGTATAAATTAAAATGTCTCCATTGCTTCTGCTACATATGTAGCAGAGGATTGCCTTATCTGGCATCAATGGGCAGGGAGGCCCTTGGTCCTGTGGAGGCTTGTTGCCCCAGCATAGAGGAATGCTAGAGGGGTGAGCTGGAAGTAGGTGGGTGGGGGGAACACCCTCTTAGAGGCAAAGGGGAGAGGAGTGGATGGAGGGGAAAGAGAGAGAGAGAGAGAGAGAGAGAGAGAGAGAGAGAGAGAGAGAGAGAGAGAATATCCCTATCTGCTCATATTTGAGTACTTGATCCCCAGTTGGTGAAACTGTTTGGGAAGAATTAGGAGGTGAAGCCTTGCTGGAGGAGGGCTTTGAGTCCTTGTCAATTCCTGTGTGCTCTCTGTTTCCTTTTGGGGAGTGGAGATATGAGCTCTCAACTGTTACTTGAATGCCACACCTACCTGCCTGCTGTCATCATCCACACTGTGATGGCGATGAACTTTTAATCCCTGAAAATACAAGTCCAAGATAAACTCTTCTATAAAATCATCATCATGGTATCACAGCAGTAAAAAAGTGACTAGATGTTACCAAATTCTTTCTTTTCTTTGCTTTGCTTTTCTTCCTTTCTTCCTTTCTTTCATGCTTTGTTTCTCTTCTTTTTAAAAACCATTTTATTTCAATTACATTTCTTCCAAGTTCTTAAATATCCAGTCAAACGATTAGGCACAGCACAGGAATCAGTATATATTTATATATCCAGCCATTTCTCATTCTAAGTATAACTAAAAACCAGGTGTGTTACTTACTCAGTGTTTTGCCTTCTGGGAATATTTTCTTTCACAGATGTCCTAGAATGGGCCTGCCATTCTGCAACTTTCCACTTTTGAGTGATGCCTATAAATAGGGCAAAACCACTTATAGACCAGACTCAAATCTTTGTTTGTTTAGTTGATTATAGGGAATTTTATATAGGTTACCTGTGTAAGGAGACAGAAGCCAGGCCGTCAAGAGTAGGGACAACGAACATTTTGACTAGTTCTACATATAACTGTCTGGTGCTGGCAGGGTTCTTAGATTCAATTGCTATTTCTATCTCCCTTTAATGATAGAGTATTGTCATTCATACCAAAACTTTTAGCTTATTAAGTCAAATGACTTTTAGTTCATGTTAGACACCTCATATCTCCTGGTAACCTAGCGGTACATGTTTAAACATTTAGTCTCGCAAAGATCCAACAGTAAGTTAAAAGCTAGTTCTCAAAAGTACACTAATTCCTTTTGGAAGGTGTCAAGACCTTACTCCAAAATCGAGACTGCCTGTACTGTGAGTCAATTGTAAGTGTCCGCCAAAGACTAAACATGTCTGTATCAGCCACCGTTAGACAACTCTGGATCTTCTAGATCATACAGCCTAAGCGACAGGGCAATTTGTGCAGCTGTCTGGGTCAGTTACAGAGCCTCTTGGTCTCTTGATCTGTGCTCCCTGAAAAATAGGAGGCTTTCAGGATAGTTAATAAATGGACTTTAGTTACATTCCCAGATGTGGAGTCCATTCACAGGACAGTGTCCCTTTTTCATGGTTTTAAGAAACACCAGCTGTATACCTTGTCCTTTAACTTTAGAAAAGTTACCTTGATATGATCCAAACTTTTGAACTCCTAAAATTTTTTTAGGCCAATAGACCTCCGAATGTTGTTGTATTTATTTTCTACACTTTAACATCAATGTAATGAACAAGTGTAATCTTGTGTTGACTAGACTATAGCATATGAGTAGAGAGCATGCAGGGATGAAAGTGATGCTACATTGTCAATCTTGACAACTGGATGTGAACTGCTTCGCTGGAATGTAGGGAAAGGTACAGAGAAAAGATTATCTGTCTTATTAAAAGCTTGCATAAAGAATACCATGAGATGTGTTAATTTGTTTAATCTATGAAGCCACGAGTAGTTTAGTGGCTACATCTGGAATGTGGTAGTTTGAATGAGATTGGTGCCCAACCTTCATATATTTGAATGTTTCGTCATCAGAGAGTGGCACTTGTTGGAGTACTTGTTGAAAGATGTATCCCTGAAGTTGAACTCTGAGGCTTCAGAAGCCCCTGCCAGGCCCGGTATCTCTGACTCTGCCTTTGAATGTTTCGTCATCAGAGAGTGGCACTTGTTGGAGTACTTGTTGAAAGATGTATCCCTGAAGTTGAACTCTGAGGCTTCAGAAGCCCCTGCCAGGCCCGGTATCTCTGACTCTGCCTGAGGATTAGGACGTAACTCAATTGTTTTCCAATATTATGCTCCCCACCACAGTGATAATGCACTAAACTTCTGAAACTATAAGCAAGCAACAAATTAAATGTTTTCTCTTGTAAGAATTACCTTAATCATGCTGTCTCTTCACAGCAATAGAATAGTGACTAAGATAGAACTGTGGTACTGCTGTGTCAGACCTGAACATGCTGTTTGTTGGAGGAATGTGGAAGACTTTGGGACTTAGGAGTAGAAAAGTGGTCAGATGCTTTAAGCAGCCTTAGTGGACCATCTGAGAAAGAACATGGAAGATAGCAGTGAGGGCACCAATTTGAACTGAGAGGCACCCCCTCAAGAAGTTTCAGAGGGGAAAAATATTTATAAATGATCTAGAGATTATTCCTGCAAATGTGGCTGCTTTTCACCCCTGTCCTAAAATTGTGCCTGAGGATAAATAGAAGAATTTTCAGTTAATGGCATCAGTAGAGAATATTTTAAGACACCCTAGTATTGACTGTGCCCCGTGTTATTAGTAATTCTTCTTACACAGATCTACAGTGAAAAGGATCAAGTTGAGCAAGAGAAATTATAAAGTGTACAGTTTGAGGAAAAAAGGAGCACTAGGAGGTGTCATGGAACTAAGTCCAGCCTCTCAGGAAGGAAAAGCTAAATGGAATAAAGGAATAATGGACCTCAGGGCTAGTGTTAACCCAGTTATGCTTCCAACATATGAGAAATTACAGAAAAGCATAAGCAGTGATGGAAATGATCAAAAGCAGAATGATGATGCAAGTGTAGTTGAACAAGGGGGCATGTTCCAGCCCCATAGAGCAGCAGAAACTGACAGATTTGGTCACATGGTTCTGATTTAGTGTCAAGGATACAAGAAAGGGGCTGTGGAATCTTCCTTCTGAGGCTAAAGATAGCCACCGAGGCCATGGTTGTGTCAGCAGTGTCCCTGCATGGAGGCCCAGAGAGATCATTGTATTATGAAGGCAAAGACTGGATTGTGTTGGAGACCCCGAGATGTTGGAGATGCCGGAGTCCTGAGATACCTGCCAAGAAAAGCTGCAGACCGGATATGGAGCCCAAGAGAGAGAGAAGTCCATTACAGCCAGTAAAGCTGAAAGGAGTTAGATACAAACAGAGCTTTGACATCAGACATAGAGGTGCAGAATTTGGAATCTTCCCTCCTAGTTTTTGGTCTTGCTCTGGTTTAATATTTCTTCACTATGCTTTTTTTTTTAAATTCACATTTGGAATGACAGTGTATATTATGTACCATTTCCATTTCATGTTGGAAGTATGTAATCTGTAAGTTTTTTTTTTTAATTTTATTTTATAGTGGGTTACAGTAAAGAGAGTACTTTGAGTCTCAGAAGAGACTTTTTATTTTTAAACAATGTTGAGACTCTGAAAGACTCTAGGAACTTTTGAAGTTGGCTCCTGTAGCCTCACATATTTGAGTACTTAGTCATCAGGGAGCGGCAATAGTTGAGAAAGATTAGAAAGACTAGGACAATACATACCTTGAAAAGAGCTTCAATGCAAACATGTCTTAAGCTTTGTTGTATTCACAAGGCTGAGTTCATTGTTTGTTAGTCTGTCTGTCTGTTTGTTTTTCCAAAATCATGAAATGCTTAAATATGACAAAAACATATGAGCTAATGTCAGACTCTAGAAGTCCTGGTCCAGCACCAGTAGCAAAATCAGGCTGAACCAAGTTTCATGCTTGCCTTTTAACAGATCATTTCTCTGTTGACTGTAAAGCTCCCAGAGGGCCCCAACCCACTACTCCTGAAAGGTTTTAAAACAACTTCCGATTTCTCTTTTGTTTCAAGGATTGTTCTGAATCCTCAAGAAGACCACTAAAGAGATTGTCTGAAGACTGCGTTCTGAAAGAGACTCCTCTGGCCTCCTCCCCTCTTCCCTGTCATGGTAGCACCACCTATTCTTTCTTTTTCCCTATTTGTCTTTCCCTATGTCTCTCTTCTCTTTCACCCTTTCAGCATCTCTCTTGTTCTCACTCTTAGTGATTCTCCTTACTGTGCTTTAAAGGGAAACCTCTGCATCCCTTCAGTGCCCCATCATGCTTAGATCATCATATACTGTACTATTTCTGTCTAACGTTCCCCCTCTCACCTTGAGGCCCCATCATAGCCTTGAAATCTTTTAATAATAGTAAACCTCATGTGTCAATGGAATTGTGAGTTATGTGTCAGCTTTTATTCTGAACTGACCACTGTTGTTATTTTCCATTATATTTAGCATTTTTATTTATGTGAAATCAAGGCATGCCCAGCTTTGCCAAGCTACTCACAAGGTCTTGCTTTTTTAAAATAATTATTTTATGTCTATAGGTGTTCTGCTTGTATGTATATTTGTGTACGGCATACATGCCTTATGCCAGTGGAAGCCAGAAAGGCTTTCAGATCCCCTGAAACTTGGGTTATAGGAAGTTGTGAATCACTATGTAGGTGCTGGGAATCAGCCTAGGTCCTCTAGAAGACCAGCCACTGCTCTTAACCACAGAGTCGTTCCTGCAGTCTCCCAGTCACTGATTAGTTTTTGCTAAGCAAAAACCATGTTGTTGATGATGATGATGATGGTGATGGTGATGGTGATGGTGATGGTGATGGTGATGGTGATGGTGATGATGATGATAATAATGATAATGATCACCATTGAATAGCACTAACAACCCACAGAAAGCCATAGAGACTTTACTGAATCCTACCACTGCCTCATTGTAGTTATCTTTTCTTAGTGAACCCATGCCAATAGATTCATCCCAAACCAAACTTATCTTTTTTCCATTATTTTCTCCTCTTATTATCCACTCCTAGTCATGTCCCAGGGCTTTCTGACTATATAAAATCTACTTCAAGGCATTGGATGATGGTATAAAAATTCACATAATATAAACCCAAATAGATTAAATTTATTGCCAAGGAAATATTCTTCTATGATTCCATATTTAATATCCTGGCCAGAAATAATGTCTTATAGTAAAATAAGTGAAGGTTATGGAGCTGACTTGAGAATATTTAATAAGTGATCCCAAGACTCAGAGGGAAGAATAATTATCAGAGAGAAATAGAAATAATGTCAGAATAGATATATTTTATTCTTCAAAAAATCGTACTTATTATTCCTGAAAACTCACCAGAGGATATTCCAGAGCAGTTTGAGAGGCTCAGCGATGCCTGTTTGCTGGGGGGCCATTGTCAGCTGGGAGATACAGCCGTAGAACTGGGCTTGGCAAGGGCAACCGTGTTTCAGAAGGACTTAAACATGGAAAGTGTGTAGAACAGGAGAGAATCATAAGAGCTGGTTGGCAGCATCAAGCCTGTGGTTGTCTCAGGTTCCAGTGTGGTCCTGGAAGTAAGACTCATGAAACCAAAAAGTATGCTAACTATAGCCAAACTCGATTGATTAAAGAGATTAAAATTAGATTAAAGGTTAAAAAGAGTTTGCTAGAAGTCACTGGACAGTAATGACGCATGTAAGCAGTTAATAGATAAGGATTTCATGCCTCAGCCGATAAATATGATCAGACTCGGAGCTCACAGAAGGAGGCTGGTAAGCGTGCTGGTTCTAGTCTGCTTCATCGCTGATATCGACTTGCAAACTTACATTGGTTATCTCTCCTATTCTTAAGTGTGCAATTGAAGTAGAAATTCTGCTTCCTTGAGAAACTCAGTTGTGTCGTGTGATGTTTTCCTGGAACCTGTCTTGTGAGAGGATATTTTGTTGAAATAGACATGTAAGAGGCTGTTTGGCTGAAGCAGACATATGAGGCTGTTTTGCTGATGCAGACAGGAAAAGAGGGTATGTGATGGATGGAAAGAGTATAAGTGGAACCCCACAAACAGTGACAGGATGCTTGTGATTGAGTCACCTGTGAAATGCTTCACTGGTCTTCATTTCTTAGAGATAAACGCACTGCCAAACTTCTCGTGGTATTCCAGGTGATTCTGGCTACTTCTGCTAACTCATGGCTATTTGGGAGCCTTACAGCTTCTGCTGGATTGAGCTGCTGCTACTGATTCATGTTTGCTGTTTGCTATTGGACTGGATTGCTGATATCCTGACAACAAAGATTGGAATCGCCCCCAAAAAACTACTTCTAAACAGGGCCACAACCCCCTTGTCCTATTAACCATTGTTCTCCCCAACCTTTGGTCAGTGGGCTAGACGGGAGGTTGAAGCATTTAAGAACCCTAAATAAAGTAGGTTTAGAGAAAACTCTAAGCCTACAATCTGATTGTGATAGATTTCATTATTGGCTCACAATATTCTTACTTGATTTCACCAGTTATGTGACCAGAGCCATGCTAGTAGACAGGAGAAGCATCTGAAAGCTGAGTAAAAGCATCATAACTTCTATTGCCAATACAGTAAGTCAGAAGCAATCCTTCACCCTGAGTAGATGTCGAGGTTAAGATTCCTTTCAAAAACTCAGAGGAAGAATGAGTGGTTATGTTTAAAGTCTTTTCATTCAAATCACCTGCATAGTTACTGTAAAAATACATGAATCAATCATGTGGTGGTGGGCTACCACCACCTTAATGAAATGACACAGATTTGTTATCAGCTCTGAAATGGCTAAGCATTTACTTAAACCTCTATCACTGATAATAGCCAAGACCAGTTTGCTTTCACATGAGGGTGAGATCATGCCTTACATCTCTCTTTTTTAAATTTAATTTTATCTTGTTACTTATTCACTTTACATCCCACTCATTGCTCCCTGCTGGTTACCCCCTTCCACCTTCCTCCCACAACCCCCTCTCCCCTTCTTCTCTGAGTGAGTCGGGGAACCCCTAGGGTGGGCCTGGTACTTCGAGTCTCTGTGAGCCTATGTAATTTCTCTACCACTAGGCCAGACAAGGCAGCCCAGCTAGAAGAACATATCCCACATATAGGCAACAGCTTTTGGGATTGCCCCTGTTCCAGTTGTTTGGGACCCATATGAAGACCAAGGCACATTTATAAGAAATATATGACATGTCTCAATGCAATCTAAAAGGATCTACATCATGCCACAACTTCATAAGATATCACACTTGTCAACTATTTGGACTTTCGTTTACTTACTAAGTTAGATCCATGCCAACATGCTAGATGACATTGGTGTGGACCACATGGTAACCACTTTTGCTTGATGAAGTTCCAGCAATTTGACATTGTGGACCACAATTCTCCAGTATCCTTTTATTTTTATCTTTGATGATTCTCATGATGTGTTATGGGAGTTATCTTACGTATCTTCCCTTCAGGAAACTGTATGAGCTTTGGTAGAGGGTAGTGAGTGTATACAATGGTAATCCCTCTAAAGAAAATCATTCTTTGGAAAAAAGTCTCTGCCACCATGAAACCATATAGCATGATAATTCTGCCTAATCCTACATAAGAATCTCCACTGTCCCCCTGTTTGCATCAAGAATAGAGAAGTTAAAGATTTATGATTCCAGAAAGTCTTAGGCACTTACACCTGGGCCTAAGGATGGAAGCACACAATCTAGAGAAACAGTGGCCCAGACCCAGAGTCTGAGGCCTTGGCAGTTAAGGCAAGAGTTCAGTTAATAAGTATAGAGTACTACCCATGGTTAATTCCCTTGGTACGTGACTCACGGGATGAATGACAAGGTCTGGTATGCCCCATGAGAAACAGGATCTGTTAAGAAGTTAGACTGCTTGATCCCCCTCTGCCATGTACAGGAGAATGCATTGAAGGAATCGGGATGATATAGCGTAACAGAAAAAGAGTAGGATGCCCTTCCCTTGGGGGAGCGTATGAGGAGAACAGGCCCAGTTGTAAGACTAAGGCACAGAGAAACGCAATTAGGAAACAGCTCAATGCTTGTGGTACAGACATTGCATCATGCTCCTTAAGGAATGAAAGTTGCTCTTATGAGTTTGTTTCTTAGGGCTCAGAGTCTGGCACCCCTGACCACAAAGGTTGAGAGCATGCAGGAGGAAGTGCAAAAGCCTCCTAGTGGTGTTATTGAACTGTAGAAAACAATAGGGACTTAATTGCTTTTGCTTCAAAGTAAAATACTGTAATAAAATTGATTACCTCTTTTACTCTGGATGTTGAAAAATAGGGCTAAATATGTTAAAAACAATATGCAAAAAGATGATATATTTCTTGGACTCACTAGTCTGGTTTCAATATTACCTGTGACTAAGCTACTTTGCAAATACAGAGTATAAAAGATATAGCCTTTTTTCAATAACTACAGCTTTCCTGATTCACCCTGAAATCATGACAGTTTCTTTTCCTCACAGACTTCACACCTCCTCTTTGGGACCTGTAACCCACTGGAGCTAGACTCTGGCGTGATATGCCACAGAAGTCTACCATCATGTCAGTAGAATGTGTTAGAAACCTTATGATCTAGGAAGTCCAGGATTGAAAGAACTCCGTAGAGCCAAGCAAGCTGCTTTGCTGATAGAGCAGATTTCATGACACTCACTGTGGATGCAAAAGCTGTGCACGTACCCCAGAAACGAGGCACGCTGACTGTTCTCAAGGATTCTGGAGTACTGATAATCTATATATGTAGATTGGTATTTTGTACAAAAAAACAACTTGATGTTTGGAAAATACCTAGAAGAAACCTAGAAGAGACTAAATGCCTAGCCATGGAGTACCAAATAATTATGTTTGGACTACCCTAACACAAATAGAATATTATCAGTTTTACTGTGAGTAAGCATAAGGCAGACTATGATCAGACCCAATTAGTCATTAGGGCCATCGCATGAAATAGCAGTCTGTGAAATCATGCAATGACTTGTCCACATCGGATCTGATCAAGTCCAGAGGCCACAAGCAATATTAAAAATAGGTGATGTGGAGTTCCATATAACCTGTTTCATTTGTATTCTTTCACCTTCCTCAAATTATCCTTATGACATCATAGGTATTCTTTATGACTAAATGAGACTGGGTTCACAAAAGGACCAAGTCAGTATGTTGACATTAACAGGAAATAAAGTTACTGTATGAGAGCCATACTTAACAGTAATCTTGACAGAAAATGAAAAAGCTTTTCAATGATAGATTGTTGACAGTGATCACTCATTCACATGAAGGACTAAATTATTCAAAGTACGAATATTCATAAGCTCTTGAACAGTAGTCCAGCAGGAGTCTTGAATGAGCAAAATGGAAAAACTAGAATGGAAAACTCCTCTGGAATGCCTATCCGTGTTGAGGATTCTTTCCCCTTCTGTCATATTCAGAGAACATCCTCTAAGAAAAGATATGGAAACCGGGGCGATGGGACAGATGCTAAAGGAGCTGCCAAGTGAGAACCAGGACGTTAGCTGTGAGCCCCAGTACACACATAAAATGTGAGCACAACAGCACGATTTGATTCCACACTGAACTGGATTTCTTACAAGGTCATTAAGATGAGAAGGTATGTAGATTGGGAAATTAAAAGTAAAATTATTAGCACTATTAAAACTAATAAGGCCACTGAGAGATAATGACCCAGATCTGTATGGTGGTGGAGATGCAAAAGATGCATCTGAGAAGTCAGAGCAAAACCAATAATGTTGGAGGATGAATTAATGGTCACATGAAGACAGGGGAATCTTTAAAAAGACCTTTAATATTTGGGTTGTATAATTTGATGGTTGGTGAGGCCATTTATAGAATGGAAAGGGAGTACTGAAAAAATAAATTTGGAAGGGAAATAAGTTAACATTTGGTTTAACAGATCGAGGTGTCTTAAAGAAGTGAAGTCATGTGTGTATGTGTGTGTGTGTTTGTGTGTGTGTGTGTGTGTGTGTGGTATAGAGTGTTTTCCTGGGACCCAGAGAATTGCCCTGGGTTTGAAATTAGAGTTTAAGTTTTATTTGCAAATAGATGGTCATGGAAATCATTTCTATGAAGAAGTCACCTAGGAAAAGATTAAAGAACTAAAAGGTCTGGAAAGAGAGCTCATCACTTGAGAGAATGTGCTCCTCTCGCTGAAGATCCAGGTGTGACCGCCAGCATCCATGCAGTGGCTAACGACCACAGCAACTCCAATTCTAGGGATACACTGCCCTCTTCTGTGGGGCAGTGGAACATGAGAGGAAGCTTGGTAAGGTCTAGCTTGGCACTGAAGCCCCGGGGACCCTGAAGGGACAGTAGGAGCTTCTCCTGCTCCTGGCGCCAGGCTCCTGGCACGTAGCCACAGCCTGCCATAGAGAGAATTGTGACTATCAGTCACGTAGAGGCAGTGACCCCAAGCACCTCCATATGTAGATTAGGCATCCCTAAAACATCTCATACCAAGCCAATAGGAAGCACCAGCTGTCAGACTCCAACCCACTCCAAACTGTATATAAGATTCTATCCAGATGGGATAAAGGCGTGTGGGAATCACTCTGTTGTCTAAGAGCCTCTGTTGCGCAAGAGCTGTAACACTGCCTGGGCAGAGAACGCTCTCCAGAAGCTTTTGCACTCCATATGTTCACTAGCCAGTCCTCTGCAAGCTCTGCTCGGGCTCTGCCCAGTACAGCCAGTGTCTCAGAGCAACAGCAGCTGCTGGGGCAGCAACACTCAGAGCATCAGCGGTGGGGGAGGGGCAGCAGCAGAGGCGGAGGCACTTCCTGCTCCGTGCTCCGTGCTAGTGCCCTTTCCCCATCACTTAAACCCTCCCACCAGCTGAGCCGAGAGCCTCTGGTACACAGAGCAGCACTCTTCGGTGGTTTTGTTTTTTCGTTTGTTTATTTTGTGTTCTGTTTTGTTTGGCACTAAGTATACATGCAGTGTACTTACATGTAAGCAAACTGCCCATACACACAAAATAAAATAAATAAATCTTAAAACAAAGGAAAAGAAGAGAGCTGGGGACTTAACTGAATACTTAGTGGCCAAGGAAAGAAGACTGAACAGATTTGAGCTGAGAATAAGCAGGAGGACCAATGCTAATGAGAGTAGACTGCTTCCGAGGCACAAGGAATACTGAACCAACGCAAGCCCATAAAGTAACTTCATTCGTTTATTTAGACGTTTGTACTAGTCGTATCTGAGACAATGTGTTGTGGATCCCAGGCCTGGAGCATACTGTGGAGACAAGACTGATTCTGAACTTCTCATGCTCCTGCCTTCATCTGAGTACTGGGATTGTGTTTACCTGCATACTCACTTTACGTCGTGCTGGGAATAAACCCCAGGACATGCATGCTAGGAGTGCTGGCTAGTTTATGCCAATTTGACACAACGGAAACCTCAACTGAGAAAATGGCTCCATTAGATCTGGCTGTAGGGCATTTTCTTAATTAGTGACTAATGGGTGAGGACCCAGCCCATGGTGGGTGGTTCCATGCCTGGGCTGGTGGTCCTGGGTTATATAAGAAAGCAGGCTGAGCAAGCCATGAGGAACAAGCAAGAACACAGCACTCCTCCATAGGCTGAAATTTGTGCTGCTAAGTAAAGAAGATTCAGAAATCCAACCATGCTGTAAGCAACAGGAATAGGATAATAGTTTGCCGGAAGTGTGGGGGATGGGAACTTGAGTGAGGAAATCTTCGTATTTGATGTACAGTTCCACTCACTACCATTTGTTTTCAAGGCAATGGCGAACAGTAAATTGAGAGGAGAGGCTACTTATGCAAAGGAGAAGAAAAGGAATTGTGGGTAGTGAAAAGTTCTTGCAGGTAACAGGGCAGAATTCAGAACTGAAGTGTAGCCATCAGTCCCCTCTATGACAATTTAGGAGACATTACTTGGAAAGGAGGTACAAGGCACAGTGTTTTATTTGAAGAGGATGGAGTTTCTATATGGGGGATTTCTGTTTTTCTTTTCATTTTCCCTGTTTTTATTATATAAAACAATTTTTAAAATTTAAATGTATTTTGATCATATTCTTCCTCCTCTCCTAAAAATTAACAAATAAACCAAAAAAAAAAACCCAATGCAACAACAAAAAACCCAAAACCTAGAAAAAAATACAACACTCCCCTCAAAAGACTGAACAGTACCCAACACACACACACACACACACACACACACACGCACACACACACACATGCAAACATTGTGGAGTCCATTATATGATGGTCAACTACCCCTGAACATGAAACCTGCCCTGGAGCAGTTGATATACACAATGTCATTCTGCTGGAGAAAACTGATTTTCCATCTTCTCTCAGCAGGTCTAAATGACAGTCCAGTTGTTAACCTTTACCCTAGTGGCTAGGTCTTTGTCTGTTTGTTCATTCATTCATTTTATTTCAAATATAACAAAATAAAATATAATAAGATAAAACATGTACTATTACATTGAAGTTGAATAAAAAAAAAAAACAAGAGAAGAAAAAGAGCCTTCCAGAAGGCACAAGAGTCATAGACACACTCAGGAATTCCATAGAACACTATGCTGGAAGCCATAAAACTATCTCAGAAGATTTGTTACAGACTGCGCAGGTCCTGTGCATCCTGCTTCAGTCTCTGTGGGTTCCTATGAGCCCTCAGTTAACTCAGAGGGCTTCTTCTCCTGGTGTCCTCTGTCCCATCTGGCTCTTACACTCTTTTTGCCTCCTCTTTCTCAGGGTTCCCTGAACTGTGAGAGGAGGGATTTGGTGGAGACATCCCACGTGGGGATGAGCATTTCAAGGTCTCTCATTCTCTGCATAATGTCTGGCTGTATATTTCTATATTTGTTTCTATCTGATGCAGAAGGAAGCTTCCCTGGTGATGGCTGAAGAAGGCACTTACCTATGAGTATAGCAGAATGTCATTAGAAGTCATTTTATCACTTCTTTCTCTCTTTCTTTCTCTCTTTCTTTCTTTCTCTCTTTCATTCAAAGAGCAGTCTTATCCGCTCTCCCTCCCCCATCCCTCTGACAGGTCCCTGGGCTATCAAGTTCTTTGTCATTTAAACAGTGTTGGATTTCAGTTCCATCTGGTGCAGTGGACCTTAAGTCAAATCATTTACTGGTTGGTTACTCCACAATCGTCTTGCAGGCAGTACACTATTGTAGACAAAGGGTGTGTGGCTGTCTTGGTGTTTACATTTCTATTTTGATAACCTGTAGAGCACATTCCTGTACCAAAGATGCTAGAACACAGAGGTGAAGGCTCTATGTAGGTATCAGCCTGACACTGTATGCTCAATGAGCTGTGTGCCTGCTGTCTTCAGCAATAGGGCTTTGCTGTCAGTTTTTCAGTTTGTGGAGAACAAGTTTACAGTCTTGGCAACAGCCTGGATTGTTTGGGAATTCCTATGGAGCTCCTTTGGACAACAATTCTGCTAGATGTAACCTAAACCTGGCACTAGAAGCACTGTTTGGTGACAGGAGGTGGCCAGTTGGGACTCTGTTTTCACATTCCTTCAATCAATATCTCTCTCTCTCTCTCTCTCTCTCTCTCTCTCTCTGACACACACACATACACTCACATAGACACACACACTCACTTTGGGAGGTTAGTACTCTATTTGATTTCCATGCTACCCATACACTACCCCTTCATTTTAGTTGCTGCTATAATTGCTGCTCTATTCATAATCTCCAGAAACTGGAGACTATGAAACTTTAGAAAACTTATATGTCTCTCAGCAGAAGAATGGATAAAGAAAACGTGGTACATTTACACAATGGAATATTATTCAGCCATTAAAAAGAATGATACCATAAAATTTGTAGGCAAAAGCATGGAACTAGAAAAAATTCATCATGAGTGTGGTAGCCAAGACCTAGAAAAACAAACATGGTATGTATTTGCTTATATGTGGACATTAGCAGTTAAGTCCTTGATAACTAGACTACAATCCATAGCACCACAGAGGGTAGGTATAATGTGTGGAACTAGGAACTACAGTGAACAGACAGATCTTGCTAGGAAAGGGAAATAGAATATATCGTTTTGAATGGATGAGAGGGAGTCTGGAATTGAGGGATCAAGTGGGGATGGGTTAGGGAGAAGGGGCTGTGGGAGGGAATATGGGGAGGGATTTGTGTTTTCTTTGTAAAGGACTTCATATCATTTATCTTGTCTGATGAGTGTGTCAAACACTAAAACCTCTTTTGGCACATTCAGAAATTCTACTTCCCAGGCATGTGTCTGTCTAGTTTTGAGGATTATTAATTGTATTATTTTGGAGTGTTATTGTGTATTGTAGATTTAGATGGTGATTTAGGTTTTGACTGTTTATAATAGACCTAGCTTCTTTCTGTAAGGAGACAAATTATAGATTACAACTGAATGGATTTTCTTTCTTATAACAAATTTCAAAGCGGCTATGCCATGTTTTATAATTAGTTACTTATTCCTCTAAATAATAGTATACTAAGTGTGTTTATACCTTCATCATATTCTAGACATGCAATTACTGGGTTTGAAGAGTCTAAATATCCTTACTCTTGCCATGTCAAATTACCATCCTGAATGATGGAATTAAAGCCAAGAGGCAAAGTACAATCAAATGATGACGTTATTAATTTTAAGCTAGGAGACCTCACTATATTTATAATTTGCTTTACACAAACACTTTCTAAATTAGGACCCTAGGTGGCACTAACAGATTAAGGAATGTGAGCATTTGGAACTCTGGTTAGAAAGTATCTAAAAGGATGCCTCAGATACTCTTTTAAGGCAGGTAAGCCACCAGCCATTCTAGAGAAAGATGTTTTCAAGATTGTATCTAACATTGGCTACACTGTAACTCTTTTCAGGAAATAAATAATCTACTGATCGATCGTGACTCAGAAAACCAAGCCACTTCCATCCTATCATAAAGCTTAACACATTAACATTGGACATGAATTTATGTGATACACTTAACTTGGTAAGTTGCCTTAGTTTAGCTTGAAGTGAAAATCAGAGAGTACTTTTCATTCTGTAACCTTCTTCAGCAATAATACTAGAAAAAATTAAACTTTAAAAATGTTTTAACTGACAACAAAGTATATGTATTTATGGATACAATATAATAATAACATTGTGTGTATGTAACATATAATGATCAAATCAGGGAAGTTAGCATATCCATCTTTTAAAATTTTATAATTTTTCTGTATTGGCAATTGTAAACTCTGCCCTTTTGTTTCTTTATAAAACATACAATAAGTTGTTGTAATCTACTACCAATAAACTCTCAGTCACACTATGTGTTGGAGAGATTAGAAATCACTGCTGCTGTTTCCCTGTATCCTGGTGCCTCTGTGTCTCTGTTGATTTAGATTTTAATCATGGCTATCATGCCTGGAGCTGCAATGAACATGGGAGGACACACAACTATTTCATGTGATTATACCATTCACTTTTCCATATATTATCCTGCAATGGGGTAGTTGAATCTAGTTCTATTTCTAGCTTGACAGTAGAAACTGTTTTTAGTTAATCTCTGTTTATAGTTGTCAGGAGACAGGAAACAGGGAGAAGCCTTGTGAACATTCAAGTTGGTGCTTTAAAAAAAAATGGATGCCTCCCTCACAGAGGCAGGGGGAGGGTAGATGGGATAGGGGGGTTTCCGAAGGGGAGAACAATTGAAAAGTAAATAAAGAACATATCCAATTAAAAGAAAAAATAGGTGCCTAACCCCAGGTGGTACATGGTCTATGCAACCCCTATGAGGTTATCCTAGGTTCAGGGAAGATGGAGAAGATAACCAGAAGGACCCAGATGCCTGTTTCTAGACATAGTGTCTTCTAGACAGGATAGGGAGGTGATAGGCGTGAAATTTCTTTGTCATGGCTGCTTAAACAAGACCTGTATAATGACAACACCAACTGACAAGTCAGTGTGGGTAGGGAAAAGCTCAGAAGGCTGCACCCTTAGATGGAGACCTACAGAAAATCAAGGGCTTCAGTGGTGCAGAGAGAGGGAGAATCCTTTTTTCTCTTGGAAAGAAGCCTCCTAATGGGTTATCCAATCCTAAATGGTCAGCCATCAACGCATGCACACGCAAGCATCATTAAATGGACTCAGTAGATTTTTTTCAATGTCAGTAATAATTAAAGAAGAAAAAGTCATGAATTTAAAAGGAAGCAGGTCAACCAGGAGAACTAGAAGGGGTCAAAAGGGTAAGAATGATGTAAACACAGTGTTAATGAATGAATTTCTCAAAAGTTACTCTAAAGGTCACAAATGTGAATCCTGAAAACTTGCCAATTCCAGTAAATATTTTTTTTTTGGTTTTCTTTTTGTTTTTGTTTGTTTGTTTGTTTGTTTTGTCTTTGTTTTTAGATGTAGAGGCCAGAAGAGTTGGGTCTACAAATTAAAAGTGGTTTACACACACCACCACCACCACCACCAATAAGAACAACAACGATAACAACAACCACTTCTTCTGGGCCTTCAAACACACATAAATCTCTTTTTATCAATATTCTGCAACAGTAAAGTATTAGAGACCGGCGTTGTAATTCTGCCTGTTCAATTATAGATATGTAAAGAGCATGACCTCACATCTTTCTGAAGAAGGAGAAGTTTTTGGTCTGCTTCACAGCCACAGAAACATTGTGTGAACACACTAACAAGTGTGTAAGTCTTTATACAAATGAACAGATGCGTATGTGTGCATAAAATCAAATAAGTGCCAGCAGAGACATCCTCTTTTCCACAAAAGCATAATTCTGAAAAAAGCCCTTTACTTTTGCTCCCTTCTATACTGTAGAGAGCTTCTGAACCTCAGACAAATTAGCACTTGATATCAATCTAGATAGCTGAGACCCTCTGGGGACCTTTGTCAGCAGACTTCCTGCTTCAGAAATTGCAACTATAACCACATAAAACATCCTTTTCTGATGCTGAGTGTAGCATGCACATTGGCTCACTAGTTGGGGACACCTAAAGTTCCCTGGCCCCTAAGGAACCTCAGTTGCTCATTTATAAAATAGAGATAGTTCTACAAATCATGATAAGGGTTAAAAGAGAAGTCACTTTCCAGCTTGCCTGAGTTTGGTCAGTATTTCACACCACATTGTAACAATAAGTCAACTAAATAAATTCATGAAAAATCTTTGTATTTTATGTTCCCACTCAACATCAGTCAAGTCAGTTCAGTGCAGTTTTAAGCCATAGGACATAAGGTTCCCCGGCACGTCTCTTTTGAAAAGAAGCCAAAGTTGCTACAGTTGCTCAAAACCTAGCTCTTCAGATGGGAGCTTTTTTATCTCAAGTTTTCCTTTTACTTTCTATAGCCCAGTGGGATAGATAGATATAGCATTAAAGCCAACTATATACACACTGGCGAAGAAAGACTATTCGGGATTTCCATGTGAGAGCTTTGTTATAAACATCCACGACCAGCTGCTGAATCTTCCTGGCCACACAGCTCAGAACACATTATTTGAGGATCCCTGTGCCTGACCCTGAGTCACCAATCAACACAAACATCACCTGCTTACATGCACTTTCAGATTTTAACCTTTCAGGGATTCAGTTTAGAGCACAGAGAACGGATTTGAAAACACCATGTAGCAAAGAGAAATGAAACCAGGACAAAGGGAACCCCATAGGAAGAGCAACAATATCAACCAACCAGACCCTCCAGAGCTCTCAAAGACTAAACGACCAACCAAAGAGTACACATGGAGCGACCCATGGCTCCAGCTGGATATGTAGCAGAGGGTGGCCTTGTTGGAAATCAATGGGAGAAGAGGCCCTTGGTCCTGTGAAGGCTCGATGCCCCAGTGTAGGGGAGTGCCAGGGCAGGAAGGTAGGAGTGGGTGAGTGGGTGGGGGAGCACCCTCATAGAAGCATGGGGAGGGGCAATGGGATACGGGGTTTGCGGAGTGGAAACTGGGAAGGGGATAACATTTGAAATGTAAATAAATAAAATAACCAATAAAAAAAGAAAAGAAAAGAAAAACGTAGAGGAAACAAAAGTATAGATGAAGGGGAAGAGGCCAGAAGAGTTGGGTCTACAAATTAAAACTGGTTTACACTAGTTTACACACACACACACACCACCACCACCACCAACAACAACAACAACCACTTCTTCTTCACCATATCCTGCTCCCAATTTCATATCTTCTCCATCCCCGCCCCCAATCACTTCTCTCCCTCGCAATCCTCCCTTAAGATTCACTGTGTCCAATTACTGCTCTCCATATGTTCGTGGGTATATGGCATCATCTACTGGAGGATAGGTGTATGGCACCATCTGCTGGAGCATGGGTGTGTGGCACCATCTACTGGAGCATGCATGTATAGCACCATCCACTGAAGCATGGTAAACCGGTTTTATCATTTGAGAAAACTGACTTTCCCTTAGCACTCATCAGCTGCCAATAGCATCTCAGTCAGGGGTGGGACTTAAAAACCCTCCCCTCTCCCCTCTGGAGTGTTAAATGTCAGCACGCTTGTCTGTAAAATCAAAATGAAAAAAAATTATTCCTGCTCCCTGTTGTTCCTTTATTCTTCCTATAGATAGTTTATGAAATATTTTCTATGTATATAGGAATATGCTTTAATTCACCCATGGACTCCTAACATAAAACTGATCTACAGCATTGCATTTCCTACACTGTTATATTTAAATTTGCCTCTTATCCTTTTTTAAAATTTATTTTATTTATATGAATACACGAATACACTGTAGCTATCTTCAAACATATCAGAAGAAGGCATCAGATCCCACTACAGATGGTTGTGAGTTATCATGTGGTTGCTGGGAATTGAACTCAGGACCTCTGGAAGAGCAGTCCGTGCTCTTAACCACTGAGCCATCTCTCTAGCCCACTTCTTACCTTTTAATTGCTGGAGTTTCTTAGATTTTACGCTTGTAACTGATTCATTATTTTAAAATAGCTCTATATTTTGTAAAGTATGGGGAAGTAGACATGCAGTTAGGACTCCAAGTAAGCTTTGTATCTGTGGTATTATGATATGCTGTTTTGGACATTTCTGAAGAAGCAGCTCAGCAAAGGTGGCCAAAGAATAAACAAGGTTTTCGTTCCAGGTGGGAACAGAGGCAGAAGAGAGTCTTTCATGTATGGTCATGATACAATCTACTGTTCAGATGGGAGCACTTCTGGTTGTGAGGCTTTGACATGCATGTGCTTTCAGTAACTGTGTCAGAACAGTAGAAAGGTGGTAGGCAGTGTCCTCCACAGTGAGGGAAACAAGGTTAAGATCAGAGGTTGTCTGATGGGTGAATCAGGGATCAATCAAATATGTTCGTTAGCATCCAAGTATGGTTGCTTGGCAGGTGAGCCTCTGTTACCAGGGATTTGTTTAAAACCAAGGGTCAGGATTTTGAATTATTAATGTTTCTCAGTCTGGAAATGATGACAGTAAAAACAAAAGCAATTACATAGTATGTGTGGATGGAGTAGACTAGTAAAATTATCTGAGGAATTTTATCTGAACTATCTGAGGAAATGACGTTGGGAGGCCAGCACACACAGGAACTTTGTTTATCAGGGTCTGGTATACACAAGGGCACTCTTTTTTTCATCTGTGGCTACTCAGTCCAAAACCCTGACCTCACTTTGAGTTTCTGGCCAAGCTTCTCTCTTGCTCATGTAACTAGTATGCCTTAACCTCTTCTCATTCACTCTGATTCCTACAGTTTGTCTTTACAAGATACTTCGTACTTCCCTGTGACTTGGCTTCCACCTCATCACAGACATCTGTTTATTTCCTTTCCTTGTTCCCATAGAGCTCTCAATTTTATCTATTGCTCTCATCCCCAACCCTGGTCATGTGCTTCTGGGGGTGGTGGCTGTATCTTGAATTCTAAGGACGAAATTTCTGAGCATTCTCTTAAGCAAATTAGTCCTGTACCTTTGCCACCAGTTGACTGGTTTGATCAAGAAAACACTACTGGAATTCCAGGAGAGGCTGCTGGGAACAGTTTCCTCATGTCCAAGAAAACATTGTAAGGAAAGGTTGAGAATGTCTGTGCCATTGTGATGAGTTTTGTAGGAAATTATAGGATGCTAACATTTCATTTTACTGGTACTTACCTTAACTGTGCCCCTCCCTATTCCCCATCACTATGCCATTGTTGACAGTTACTCAGATGGACCATGATGCTACTTGCCACCAAGACTTTGCCCCAGCTGTTCTCTCTGTCTAGAATGCACAGGCCCTCCCCTGGCTGATTCTTTGTCCTTGTAAGCTCAGCTCAGCTTTCCTTAGGAATCTGTTTGACTCCTCTGGACTCCATCTGACGCACTCATCAAAGCTACCAAGGTGTGGTCTGTGCAGTTTGTCTTGGTGTGTGCTCTGTGCTGCCAATGTTACTATCAAACACTCTGTGTCTTGTTCTCTGATGGATTTTAAGTCCTTAGAAGATAAAGAGTAAACCATATCTGATCCTTCTCTGCCTTTTGGCACTTGGAAGAGAGGAAAAAGAAGAGTAGCAACATAGATTTTTTCCTCCACATGTTCCTTGCATTGCACGTCTGCCTGCCATACTTTCTCATCATGCATTACCACAGTGCTCTATGTCACATACTCAAAAGCTGATAAACTCTTTAACTGTGATAGCATGTATGCGGTGAGACATATTTCTGGAGTGCCACGACATTCCCACATACGCCCACAGCTGTTATCTCAAGCACAGCACTGTAATGACCTCTGTATAATAGACCCACAGCATAACCACAGTGGGGTGACAAGGGCTTCATGTGTAATGAGCCTAAGAAGGAACCTGATTAGCTTGAAGCCATCTGTATGAAGGGTTCACTGTAAGCAAAACTACTGTCCCTGCTGGTGTATGCAGAGTCTTGTGCATCCGGCAAGTGCTATAACAATGGATCACAACCCAGGCATAGTGGGATAAATTAAGACGACGAAGAGATCTTTTTCATTTATCTTCCGCATGTTTTGAAAGCAAAACAGAGGCCCAGAGTATTTGAGTCTCAGTTTTACTATCTGTAAGATGCCTGGTGACACCGTCTGTAACTTACAAAATCGTAAACATTTCGTTAAGTAGTAAAAATAACATATATGGGTGCAATCACACATTCATGACTTAAAGAACAAACAACTTGAATAGGAGCTTGGTGAACCATAAGAACTCAAAGTTATTAAGTGACCCCGGGAGTTAAAGAAACTTGGTTACTGGAAACAAGGTAATTTAGTTGTCTCCTATAGACGGAATTTTTATTAAACCTACAGATAGATGCAATGCAACTCCAACAAGTTAACAAAGTACTTATGGTGTGAGCTCTAAGATGTGTTTGGCAGGAAAGAGGCCACAGGGACTCCTGAAAGGTCAGGCTGCTTGGGGTCTCTGAAGCTTTAGCTACTGCGACAATTGTTTGTTAGATTTAAGGAGTGCATCTTCCTAAACCCAAGGTACCATTCTGCTGGGGATTTTCTCAGACGTGGAGACAATCTATCAGTTTAGTTTTACTCTCTGCCCAGTGAAAGCCCGTGGGCTGTCATCTTTCCCGGAAACATTGAAATGTGAAAGTTCTTAGACATAAACCAGTAAGGAAGTAATGAAACTGTTTTCAGGAAAGCCAATTGGATTTGAAGCTAATACAGTTCTCAGGGAAAGGCTGACAGAAGATACATGGCTCTGTGCTCTGCTTCTGAATGCTGCCTCATCCAGAGAATCATGTAGGGCCCTGAGATGGACGATTGCCCCTAGGCTGGGAGCCAGATACTGAGTTACATGATCTCGGCTCAGTCACTCATTGTCATTAGGGAAGTGACAGAAACCCTGCAGTCTCAGCTTCTCTGCCTGTGAAGTGAGCGTACTTGTTTTAGTCCTGAGGTTCCTTGTGTGTTCTCTAGGAAGACTGAGGAAATTATGTACACAAAAGCACTTACAGATGTCAAGGTTCAGAGGCTGAGGGTATGGTTGAGTGGCAGAGAACTCCCTTAGCATGTACAAGGTCCTGGATTTTATTTTCAGCACTGGGCTAAGAGAAAGAAGAAAAGGGGGGTGAAGGAAGAAAAGAATAAAAAAAAAAGATTAAAAATCAAGACTAACTTTGTAGTCACTATACATAGTGTATCTATAAAATGAGAAAAAAGGAGAGGTACAGACTTATATCCACATTTAATTTGTGTCGATGGAGGAAGAAACACCTTGCTTTCTCATTGTCTTGTGAAACGAAAGCATATCTATGCATATTTGGATGTGAACTATAAGTGGATAAAAAGAACAATATGAATAAATATGATTGTACACAACAGTGTAGAGGCAGAAGACAATGACTTTGTGAACATAAATGCAAACTTGGCAAGAACTCGGTAAGATTCGACACCCAGCTGCCCAGCGGTTGCTGGGATGGCACTCTGGTTCTCCTATCATAATAGAGCATTTGAAGAATATCATCTCCCGGGATGAAACTTCATGTGGGCTTGCTTTCTGAGACTGTGTCAAATTTATTGAAACTGCCTTATTCACATGAGATTACAAACGGAAGACCAAGGAAAACGGCAGTTTACATATTTCTAATTTTTGCTTGCAATTCACCCACAAGATGAACTGTTTGAAAATAATGAGCACCGAGCACAGGGTTCCTTTCTGAATGATCAGTGGTAACAGAGAGCTAAAATCCAGCAAGATTGTGTTTAGGAATAAGGAAAGAACTTGCAGCTGGTTTTTAAAGATTAATTTGTTAATTAGGTGAACATCTGGGTTTTGGTTCATCACTTCCCTTGGAAACCTTGATTAATTTATGAGATTTTTCATCCCATTTACTAAAAAAGCAGAGAGTCGTCCGGCGTTCCACACCAATGAAGGCAAAAGTTAATTGGATTCCGAGATCTTTCTCATTTCTCCCCTCAGCAGCTCCTTGCTGCTGCTTCGAGTGGAACCAGGCGCTAAGGGATTCTGTCTATTTGTGTGTGTGAGAGAGAGATACAGAAATGAGAGGAATTACAAGTGATTGGAAAGTGAGTTTTAAAAAAATATATTATTTGGTATTTCCTTTGGTTTGGGTGGGAAAGTCAGGAAGGGTGAACAGAAAAGCTAACCCCGGAACTAGTAAGCATATTGGCTTGCTGCACACTTTGATTTGAGAATCCTGCGTATGTGCTACGAGAAAGGGCTATTTGAAGGTTTTTTTGTGGATTGAAGTGTTTAGGGTTTGGAAAGAGTAAGTCAGAAATGCAGCTGGAGCTCGCCGTCTTCACTGCTAATGAGAGATGGGTCCGCAGATAACACGTCCGCGCCCCGCGCCCCCCAAGAGCATGGCGTGGGCAAGAAACAGAGAAGTTGGAAGGCAGAGGTGGCTAGAACTGACTGCCGATATGGACAACGGCTCATGGCTTTGAAGAAATCACAGGCAGTGAAAGATGGCCATCACGAGACTCACGTGCATTTGTCTCTTGATCACATAGACAGCACTCACGAGAAGGGGAATTCATTGTACCTGCCGTAACCTCTATTCCACTTTCTCTCATTGTCTTTCTCTGGTCTGTTTTTCTTCACAACCTTTTTTTGCGTTACGTTTGACCTTGGAATCTACACACTTATATGAGCCCATTGCGGGGACTTGAAGGAGTATGGTACCCGTATGAATAACGCAGGGAAATGCTGACAGGTTGTTCCTGAAAGCTGCAAGGATTTTAATTGCGCCGGAGCCAATGTTCGGCAGAGCCAGATGTATGCATATCATTATGATGACCATAACCTCGTTTCTAATCAGATAGAGTAGTTCAGGTTTTTACGAAGTACAGAAGAAAGTATTTGTGGTAGCAAGGATTGACTTTTTCATCAGAAAGAT
The DNA here is from genome assembly GCA_021653895.1 of Mastomys natalensis. Lineage (NCBI taxonomy): Eukaryota > Metazoa > Chordata > Mammalia > Rodentia > Muridae > Mastomys > Mastomys natalensis. Next base: position 49,689 of record JAJTUV010002839.1, on the reverse strand, counting down.
CTGTGAGCACAGTGGAGTTAGAAGACAGGAGCTGTGAGTCTCAGTACGATTTCGCTTGTGCCATATACAGTCGTGAAAATATGGGACAGGGAAAGCATAGTGGTTCACTTCAAATATTTTAAAAAATAAATTCTATTAAAATGGTTTTTTTTCTACATAAAATAAAAAAGGAATAGATTTGGATTTTTAATAACTTTTCATAATGTGTTGTTTTTTTATATAATGGAAAATCAGAATAAAATATCTTAATTCTGCAATCTGGCTTAAAAGTAAGACTTTACAATCTAAAGAATCAGGGCTATGTAAAAAGCAAACAAAATACTTTATTTCAACTTTCTCTTTCTTTGAACAAAAATGAAAATGAGACTTAACAAACCATTGTCTTATACATTTTGCTAGTCTTTCTGAAAACACCGTTGATACCAAGGTTCACTGAACGCCAGGGAGAAGGTACAGTCTTACTTTTGTGTTAAGCATCCTTAATTTTTTGTGACACAAATAACAAAAAATCAATTTGGGACAAAAAAACGGGGTTTTTTTCATAGCAGTAATGAGCACTTAACACAACAAACCTTATCACGAACGTCTACCAAGGGGAAGCCTCCGAGTTTGTAGGTGACACAGGGCAATGCTGCGCTGATCAGAGTGGAGCATGGGTGAGCCCCAATTGGGATGCTTGAAACCAGGGAGCTTCATTCTCTTCTTCCTCCCAATCTGGATGATAAACTGTCCACGGAGGAATATTCCCACGGTGTTCCTCTGTCACACAGTCCATTGCGCATGTGCAGCCTTCAGTCCGCACAGGTGCCTCTACTCTGCATTTAGACGTAACTGAGGGTTTTATTTTTCAGATTCCAGATGTTTCCTTTCAAAATGTTTCTTCGTAATTTCACTCCAATATACTATGCTGCCCATGGAGTCTCACCTGTCAAAGAGATACATGAAACACATTTAAGTGTTCTGTCGATATCTAGGTTTATGGGTAAAAGAACCTTAACTACTCCTTAACTACTCTACTCCTTTTCGTAGCTGTGAAGATGAAGAATATGAGTGTTTTGAACTGATTCAAGAAAAACTATACTTATTCATCAATAAAGCAAAGGGTAAACAATCCTTTTGTGGATAATTACATTTTGGGACTCAAAGTTTAATGATCTAAATGTCTTGTTTTCAAGGTAATAATAACCATGTGAGTAACCAACCACATTTTGGTTGGGTTTAAGGCTCACTCCATGAGACAGAACGCTTACCTAACATTACTGAAGTGGCTAAGAATCTGAGACTAGATAGGTAATGGACTTAGAGGAAAACCTACTTTGTTAAACGAACATAGCAATGAAATGAATCCTAATGATATATCGCTATATCCGTACTCGTGAACATTGCTCAACCGTTATCAGAGACGCTTCCTCTTGAAGTAGACAGTAATTGACAAAGAGGTCTACAACTGGACATTGTACGCTGAGAACTCAGCCCTACGTGGGACGTCTTTATCAAACTCCTCCTCTCCAGATGCAGGGAACCTTGCTAGAGTGGGCACTCAAGGATTCTAAGTGCCAGAAGTGGTAGAGGATGCCAGGGAGACAGCGTCTTCCAGATACAACAGGACTGATGCACATTGGAACTCACAGAGTCTGGGACAACAGGCACAGTTCTGCACAGGCTCCAACCAGATGAAATCCCAGCACTGAGCAGAGGAAGTAAATGCAAAGTTCCATTTCTAACCACAAAGCTATTTGCAATTGATACCAGCTGGGAAAGGGAAACTCGGTTTTCTACAATGAAGTGTCACTAGTTATACTAACCATACCCCAGGGTAGGCCACAGACCCAGGAGTAGTTGTTCAACAAAAAACACACTACATACACCACTTTTTCTTCCTTCCTTCCTTTCTCTCTCTCTCTCTCTCTCTCTCTCTCTCTCTCTCTCCTCTCTCTCTTTCTCTCTCTTCTTTTTTCTTTTGATTTTTGTTTTGTTTTTGTACTTTATTTATTTGGTCTTATTGATTTTCTATCTTTTTTTCTTATTTTCTTATTGTCTGTTTTGATTTTTTTTTTCAGAGAGAGAAAGTACATGGATTTGGGTATGTAGGGAGGTGGAGAGAATCTAGAAGTTAGAAAAAATCAGATCAAAATACATAGTGCAAAATATTGAACAAAAATCCTAAAAAGATACTAACAACCAACAATGGGTTTAAAAAAATACCAGGCCAAGATCACTTAACAATATCAATAAACAGTGTTTCAGTAAACGACTCTGTGTACAACAAACAAATCATTGAGCTGAGTACTAGCCTATGAACACAAACCAGTTACTGATTTATTAAACAGGAATTCAAGTTTCTAACAGTCACATGTACTCAGGAAAACAGTCTAAGGATCAAAGAATACAATTACTTAGCCAGCTTTCTTACCTTAGAGAAGACCCTAAACAAAGGCTAGAGAAAGCGGTAAGTTAGAATTCTTCCCTTGGAGCTACCTCATTCACTTTGAGAATGGGGTGGGGCAGAGCCAACAACCTCCCATCCTGCTCACTATTCGTGAAACTGATCTTTAAATTTAACAGGACGTAGAGAAAATTATAAGCAGCCAGGAAACAAAAACCATCTCATCCAGAGCCAACATTTATTCTTTGAAAGAATGTGTATTTTGCGAAAGATTTTTTGTTAAGCAAAAAGGAGTCTACAAAACTATTAAACCTTGACAAGACTGGGCATCACTTAACTCTTCTCACTGGGAGACAGCAAAGACCCTAGAAATACTCATGGATTTATGTAAATAAATACAAACATTTTTTGATGAAAAAATCCACAAACTATTCTATTTAAAATTTTTTTTTTTAAAAAAAATTTAGAATAGGTAGAAAAATATCTGGGTTAAAAACAAAATTTTTGAAATGTCGGCTTCTTGACTGTATGAGTTAAAAGGGAAATGTGAAAGGGATAGTTTATTATTTTGGTGCAGAAGAGGTGCTGTGTATGTTTTTTAAAAGAAAGTGTAGACGGGGAGATAGTGTTAACGTCTGAAAAAGAGGGCAAACTCAACGGTGAAGGAGAGAGAAAGCCTTCGGGAGACACAGGAAGAACCAAACAGATGAACAAGTCTCAGGAAGACAGGAGACTGTGAGGGGATATGTGAGCAGGGTTGGGGATCTGGGTGGGGGCAGGTGGAGGCTGAGCAGTAGGATTGGACAGGAGGAGGAGCTAACTTTCTAGGGTGACTGCCTAGAAAAGCCTCACGTCTTCAGTGGTAGTTTACAAATAGTTCTTTGCTTGGGAAACCATTTCTGCTTTGTTTTAAACCATCGAAGACTGTTTCTGAGGTAAACTTTTTGGGGGCCAAGAATTTTTAAATATTTTGCTCATTTCAGACAGACATCTATTTACAGAGAACAGTCTTTAAAACTTTAAAAAAAAAAGAAATTCATTTTTTATATGAAAATTATTCTTTTACTTTATTCTGCATTCTGAAGTTGCACCTGCTATATTCACAACTTTAAATTTATTTCTGTCTTAAGAGCCTTTCTTAAAAGACAAACCTTAGTCTTCATTGGCTTGTTAGCATTCTAGGAGCAGAAGTTGATTTTTAGAACATGTAGAACACAGGGCATGTAGAAAAACAACTGAATGTAAATAGAGATTTCAAAAATTATTGTAAAATGTTTTATATGTGTGTACCTGTGTGCATATCACATGTGGGTGAGTGAGTGTGTGTGTGTGTGTGTGTGTGTGTGCAAGTGGAAAGATCACCACCAGGCGTCTTTTCCAGGTGCTTTTCACCTCATTTGTTTGTCTGTTTGTTGGAGACATGTTCCCCTGAACCTGGAGCTTGCTAGTTGGCTAGACTGGCCCACTCTGGTTCCCAGTGCTGAGGTTTCAGATGCTTGCTGCTTTATGGGGCTTTTATTATGGGTTCTGGGATTCCAAACTCAGGTCCTAACTCTTTCATGACAAGTACTTTAAAAATTGAACCCTTTCCCCAGCTCCAGAATAATTCTTAATTTTATGTATTTGTTTATTTATTTATTTATTTATTTACTGGAATCGATCCTACACAGCAAACATAGTCTCAGAAATAGTGATAGATTGTGCAAGGTATATCTGGGCCAGAATATTCCTTTGGACCCCATAACTATGCACAACCAATATGTATCAATGAAAGAAGAAAAGAGAAAAAAAAATGAAGACAGAAACACTCCCCTGCTTCTCGCTCCAGAAAGTAAAGAGGCCAGCTGTTCCTTTAGTTTTCTTTTTCAAAAATCATGTTATTGTGTCTCTTTCTTGGACTGTAATCCTTGCAATAGATTGCTTCAAGCCAAAATGTTTTTAAAATTTCAAACCAGAAATTCTTGGTTCCATTAGGAATTATTTTTCTCTACCTGTCTTTGAGAGTGTTTTCTCTGACAGGGCTTTCTGGTGTTTCCTGTCACGTACTTAGCCCTAAAACTACCGCATCGTCCCTGGCTGCAGGTTTTCTCCATTAGATGATTTTCAGTGCACTCATGAGCAGTTATTTTCAATGTTTGCCAGAAGTAAGCAGGAATTACTTTGTTGGGGCTGCTCCATTTGCCGCAAGGGAATGGTTATTGATGTTCTTTTCAAAGTCAACAAATGACAACGAAAGGAAGAGCAGAAGGGGATTGTGCCAGTTAGGCCTGCAGGCAGCTACGTACACAAAAACAGAAGTTGGTTTCATTATTTCCAGACTGTGGGCTTAGCTTCTCCATGGCAAAGAAGAGACAGATCTTGTAACAGCCTTGAGCTTAACTAGGTAAGTAGTTTGATGCCTTTGGCCTCAACACAGATTTTGTCCTTGGAGAGACCAACCAGTCTTATGCAGCTGGAAATAGCCTTGAATGGAAACCTGTTGGGCCTTTGAAGCTGGCTGGGCCATTCTCCCCTGGTAGACTTCTTGCCTGGCCTTATAATTAGTGACAGAGCATTGTGGCTATAAAGTTGCTATGGTCACTGGAAGGCCATGAGGATAATTAAGGCTGTTTGAGCACTGGCCTGGTTGGGCCTTTCACACCCTGGTGTAGTTTCCTTAGAGACACATTGACAAGGAGAAACACATGCAGCAGACAGGAGATTCCAGAGTTCTGCCTCTTGTCTACCTGCCCACCTGCATGGCTCTACATGGTATTTCTATACTTACCTGTTTCATTTTTCAAAACTAGTTTCACGTGAGGATGTATCTTGGAGAATTTCACATGTTTTGAAGCTATAGCTTCCTCTTTTAATATTTTTGGGGCTTCCAGAAATGCAGCCACTGGCCCCTGAGAGCCTCCGTTGCACCCAGCAAACACAGACTCATACTTACTCTGTGTTGTCTTGCTGTTGTGCAGGGATGTGCTGAATGACTTCATAAATTGTTCCATGAAAATCTTGCCCTGTTACACCATCAGAGGCTGGCGCAGACCTACTTGACATCTAGAAAGCACAGCACATTAAAAGACAAAACTTAGTCCAAGATTAGCTGGAAAAACACAGCAGCTTGAGAGATGGAGAACAGATACTTGACACCTCTGGAATGCTACTTCCTTCTTCCTAGCTTCCTGCATTCACTCTATGTTATTTCAGGAATAGCTTGACAAATCAACCACTTATTTCATCATTTAAGAAAAAAAAATCTGGAAAATATTGGGCAGAAAAACAATAGGAAGAAAAGTAGCAAAAGGGGAAATTAAAACAAACCAAAAACAACAAACAACAGCTTAATAGCTTAGAACCAGAAAGCACATATAAAACATTGTACCTTAACTGCTCTTTTGGATACTTTTTGCCAATTACACAAGCCAGGATGGCTTCTTAGAAAGGATAATGTGAAGTCCAAAGTCCTCATCGTATTGCAAGTGAGTAAAAGAGCAAAGGGGATGCTTTGGTCTTACTGTGAGGATGACTCTGGAGACCACAGGCTTAACCGAACAAGGAAAGGATGGAGTCTATTTATCTGGTTTAAAAAAAAATCATCACAAGTTTTGCTGAAACCTGTCTTTCCTACACTTTCCCCAGTACTTCATATTTTGTAATTTCTTTTTTTTTTTTTCTATAAACATTGCCTTCCAGCTTATTGTCTGTCCGGTCTTCCTTCACTTGCCCCTATTTTAACCATGCTTCTCTCTACCTGCAGTCTTTCCTGTTTACACAGCACCCCTCCCCCAGTGAAGGGTTTGCCCTGGGTAACGCTGAGACATGTTTTCTGCATTGGGACACCTTAGTGCTCCATGGTTTTGGAAATCGTTTCCATTTCTCTTACTGACATTCTCAAGGGAAGACTATGGCCACGGGTTGTGACTTCTCCAGTCATTTTGGGTTGAAATTTCCATAGAATTTATAATTGAGATTGCATCTGCATTTTCCTTGGCATGAAGGTGGTCAGGGGCTATGGTAGATGTATGCTAATATATACAATCTAATATTGAACAATCGACTGGCAGCACATTCGTTAACGTTATGCATTTGTCCTCTGTCCAACTCCCGGAAGAGGTGCTAAATGGATAACAAAATGCACACCAGGTAAAGGGAGAGCAATCCATCTTATATGTACTACAATAACCAAAGAGATTGTTTTGGTTTTTAAGATGCAAATAAATTAGTAATTAAATTTATTTCTCCTCTTAATGACACTTTTGAGAATTTTTCTTTTATTAATAGTTGTTTTCTTCTTATGTTCATTGCCTTGGGCTGTCCATTTTCACGTGTAAATGGCATCTGGCTTCTTCCCACTCAGCTCATCCCCGCATATCCCTGTCCCTCACTCTCCTCCCTCGGCTGTTCATCCTGGTTTCTCACCTCATCCTCAAAGCACCTGATATAGCTAATTAAGGAGGTCAGAAGAATTCTCACACATTTCTGATTCAAGGATGGGCATGGTTCCAAGTGATGTTATGCTATGTGTTATAGAATCAAGCAACGCTTCTGAGATGCAACTCAAGGGCATGTTTGCCTGCTTCAAGTCCGAGGACACTAAAATACTTGGGGTCAGCAGAGGGCTTCAATTAGTGCTCCAGTCTGTGTAAAATCAACACCACATTCTTAGTATTGATCACCATTCACTCCTTCATAATGATCCATTAGGGATATATGTGTGATTTTTTTTTAAATAAAGAAATTCTATGTTTTAAAACTCAATATGTCCTTTTACCTCTTCAGTTTCCTGCTCTAAGCTTTGAAGCTGCACCTTAGAAGGGATTTGTCACAGCACTACGAAAGTCCTTTTAGCTAAAGGATCAATCACATATTTACTTTGTCTTTTTTGGTTCTGGAGGTGTGGAGTGACACCATCCTTTCTAAGATGGAAGGGGTCACTGGCATGCCGTTGTCAGGTGTGTCTCCTCTTCTTCTATGGCAGTATGAGGGCTACTTACTCACCCTCAGGAGGGTGAAATCCAATCAACCCCTCTCCATTCCTCATGGGACATTTCGGAAATAAAGTCTGTAGCCAGAAAACTCACTGGGTGAAGCACACGGGGTGATAGAATGCTTAGAACAAAGGAGCTATTTCCAAATGGCAAATAGTTCTCTTCTAAAAAAATGGAAGAAAGAAGAAGCCAGAAGCAAGCAATCCATTTCTGGTTCCATCCATAAGTGGACTATTACAGAGGAATGAGGAAACAGAGGAAAAACCGGTCCTTTACAAATCTGTGAGTGCTAAGAGTTCAGGGGCACATTCTGTTTGAAACTGATTATCTACAATTTTTAAAAGAGACTGACTGAAAACAAATGGTTTCAACTATAAAAGCCCCTGCCTTTTTTTTTTTTTAAAGGATTGGACCTTTAGGGTAATAACAAAAATGTATACCTGTATATTACCAGGTTTGTATTACATGATAACTCCCTTATGACAAGCAAGTAGCTTCAAGGATAGGATCGAATGTCTCTGAAAAGCTATTGAGGTTATGAGGCAGAGAGGGAGGGAGGGAGTTCTGCAAAGTGAAAGGCTGGGATCACTAGGCAACATGGATAACTTAAGCCAGGGACTCTGGGTTCTCCATTCTTCTTTTTTCGAGATATTTAACCTAGCTAATTCTCTATCCATAGACTATACCAGGAAAAGAGTGTGTGTCCTTACTTCTGACAGCTTTACCATCTCTATAAAAGAAGAAAAATGAGAAAAATGTGAGGCTCCACAAATTTCACTGTCCAGTGAATCAACACTGTGAAATGCAGTGAGGGCTAATGAAGCCATGGACACCAATGCCCGAGTTCTTAAATGAATGCTCTATTTAATCAGCCACTAGGAAAACCAACCCTGGGAACACCAGACGCATCCGGAAAAGCCACAAACTCGTATATCCCGAAGTCACCCAGGGCATCTTCATGGCCTGAAAGGAAAACAACACAAGTTACAGAAGCAAAGCTTTCCTCTGATACTTAAATTCTCATGCATTTATTTTTGTTTCTTGGGAATATTCAAAGAACTTATCTTTATTGTCTGCTTCTTTAAGTGATATTTGCATGAAACCATTGAATATATCCTAGTCCCACATGGTCATATTGGCATTGAATGGTTTGGGGAATAAGTCCTTAAGAGAAAAAAATTAAACTGAACTTGACCAACTTCCCCAAAGTCTCCTGTGGGAATATTGTATTACATGATCGAATATACATATATGGACAAGATTGGGTATTCATGAACACTAAGGCCTTAGCCTAGAGGTCACAGCAACCTTTGATCCAGCCATAAAATCTACTGAGCTTCGATAGATCTAACGGAGAACATTAGAAGAGAGTGAGTATTACCAGTAGCTACACTGACTCGAAAAAACCAGTTGCTGTACAATAGGGATATTGCCCAGCCTTTATCTCAGACATGAAGAAGCAGGAGGTGGTTCAGAGAAGCGAGATGGTCTCCCTTCCTCTCTGCGACAGTCAATTACTGTAAGCGAGCAAAGACTAGATGAGAGGAAGAAAGAGGAAGAACCTTTATTTTTCTTTTCATTAAGAGTCACCTTAGGCTCTTCATAGCATCTTATTTTACTTCTCATAGCAGCCTCAGGAGGAAGTTTTTAATCTCTGTTCAACAGATAAGGAATTTAAGGCCAAGAAAAAAATTTTCCAAGGGTATATGTCAGATATAGAGAACTGAAACCTGACTCTCGGTGACACCACCATCCAAGCATAAGCTCCATTGTTAACTAAGAACAGCTTAGTGTAGAGTCAACAATGAAGGTTGAGGGTCAGCTAGGGACAAAGGAGCAGCCCGGCCTGACTATACCTCTGTTTTCTTCCTCTCCAGAAGCTACAAAAGTCCCCCTTTGCTCTTACAGACCAATAGTAAGAGGGCTAATGAGTGAGAATGGAGCAGAATTCAACAGCTTCATCTCTGATCTTTCTTTGCCTTGTCTGTAGTTGAGTGGAAAGTCTGCCCCCAGCTTATCTTACAGACCTGTGTGACATACATAAAGCCACCACAGAGGCAGCATTTTGTAAAGGGAAGAGTCTGAATAATGTAGGGATTGTGGTCGTGCTAATATCAGCTTCTATTCATTACGTTGACAGCGATATCTGTAAATATCAGCAGAAAACACTGACAACTACTAGACACCACTATGGACAACAACGTCCTCTCCAGTCTGGCCATTACCTGAAAATGTGTGAGCTTTTCTGTATTCTGACTCGGGTCTGAAAAGACAAACAGATGCATAAATCAAGGTTAGAATTGAGGAGAAAATTTTTAAAAGATTATTTAATAGTCGCATATACATTACCTGCCTTCTAGCTTCTGCCTTATAGCTGGAAAAAGAAAGGGGAAAACTCAGCAAGGTATTTTTTAGAATGTTTCTAAAATGTATTTTTTTTCTTTTTTTTTTTAACCTACCTTTGTAAGGTTGGTATTTTTTCCACAGAAAAAGAAGACACATGGATATAATCAAAAACAGCGATATTCCAGTTATACTTGCTAATGGGGACAGTGATTTTCCCTTTGTGCAAGCTTCTCCAATCCTAAAAAAAAAAAATGCAATAAATTACTAAATAATCTGAACTGTTTAAGGTTATTTCTCTACTTAAATTGACACCATTGCCTATCCCTCTCCCTCTCTTTTTCTCTCCTTCATTCCCCAATGAGAGGTTACATTGGTTTAAAACTTAAACCCCAAACTTCCTGGGGATATTTGTGATTGGAAATGTGGCTGGTTGCCTGGGAAATACTGACATGATGTACTAGCCATAGCTATAGGAAATTGCTCCTGTCCTTCGTTTCCCGGTGTCTACCACTTTCCCATCAACGTTTCAGCTCTTTGTCCCTACATGGTCAATGCAGGATGCTCTGTGTCCTCCATTCTTGATGTTTTAGCAAGATTCAAGGGTGTGACCCTTTCAGAGACATAATAGTATATATTTTACGGATATGAGAGGAAGAGCACTTATCTCAAATACACCTTACTACTTTTTTTTTTTAAACAATCAAGAAATACCGATCTCTCAAATAACATGTTCATACAAATCTCAATAAAATATCTAAAGTCAAGCCAAATGGTAAAAGTACAAACTTGAAGACTTACCCTAGTTTGATACTAGAACCCACTGTGGAAGGAGAAACTTGTCTCCTGATAATTTTTTTCTGGCCTCCACACGTGCGTTGTGAAACATCATGGACGCACGCACATGCACATACACACACGCACACGCACGCGCACACGCACACACACACACACACAAGACAATGTAAATGTAAAATCCCACCTTGCAACTAAAAGTCACTTTATTTTTGTGGAACATTCCTTTTGTTCCTTGAACTGTACTGTGTATGGCTAATAGCTGTAATGCATATGCTAAGTGCTTACAGTATACCAAACTCTGCTAAGGATGCATGGCCTGTAGTAACTGCTGAATTTCCTGGGCCATCTTATTAGAGAGCAATTATATTATTATCTCTTCTTGATGAGGAAGCTGAGGCTTACAAGTCATTTAGGTTATCATGGTGGGGATAATCACAGGCTTTTAATATTTCATTCTGCCTCCTTCCAATGCTGCTTATACAACGTATTGACTATGGTTATGTTAATACCAGCCCTGGACTATGATATGATAAGTTATATATTAACCTGTAAAGAAGGAAGTAGTTGTAATCTTTAACATGCAGCTCTGATATCGGTGTGTAAATGAGTCGTGGCAATTGCCTGTCTACTCAGACTGATGTGTCCTGAAATCATAATTCAAAAACTGTAATACCACTTCCATTTCAGACATAGAATCTGTGTGTAGTCAGTAACTTAGTAGATACTTGGTTCTTCAAGAAATGCCTAGCCAGTATCCTCTTCCTCTTCCTCTTCCTCTTCCTCCATAAAGGTTCTGTTAGTACCACCAGGAGTTAAAATGGTCAGAGCCCTTACTCATCTCCTTTTCTCAATACAGAACTATCCAAGACATCTCAGTTTTACCCCGTAGAATACTATCATTTACAAATGTCTTATCTTTTCCTGCTGTAGCATAGCTTGTATATACCAAGCTGTAGTAGATAGGTTATGAAGCCCATGCCATCCCCTCTTATCTGACCATACTCTGCTGTTCTCAAATCCTCTTTAGGTCTGTGAGAAAAGGGTGTTTTTAATTATGAAAAATTCTGTGTCATTTTGGGGTCACTGTGATTCTGTTAACTATCCACCAATACTCATATAAATACCTGTTTGTTCATCAGTGATGCAAACAATTTCTCTGCTGAACTGGATCTTAATCAAGCATTTATTTGAAGTCTATTTTGGCCACATTATGGCCGAATGTCACCATAGGTTGACTACAGATACAAGACTCTCCAAAATACTCAAAAAGTATTATGTTGTAAGGGACAATCTCCTTCCAGGAGACATTTTCTCCCTCTCGTTGGTGCCAAGGCCCTAACCTCTTCCTTCTTTTGGTATGGACTCTTGGAAAATTCCAATTAAAAAATTATTATTTTTATTTGTGTGCGCGAGCGCGCGCGCGGTGTGTGTGTGTGTGTGTGTGTGTGTGTGTGTGTGTGTGTGTGAAAAGTATATATTCCATTTCTCCCTTCTGACCTATGAAAGCCAGTAAAGGGCATCAAATCCCCTGAAGTAAGAGCTACAGACAGTTGTGAGCTATATGGTCTGAATTTGGGTCCTCTGGAAAAACAGTAAGTGTTCTTAACAGCCAAACCACCTCTCCAGCCCCAGAAAATTCCAAGTCTTAACACCAAACTTCATATCCGTCAACCCTTTCACCTCACAATAGCCATTCTGCTGAAATTCAGAACATTTAAAAATAATCAAGTGCTAATTTATTTTATTATGTGGAAAAACACTTTATTATAGTCTTGGCAGTTTTTTTAAATTTTATTTTTCTAAAATTAAAAATATGCCAATGATGTCTATGTCAGAGTGCTTCTCTTTCCTATGGTGGATTCACGCTGGTATCCATCATTGACAGATACATCTATGATTCTTAAACCTGGCAACAGACTTAGCATACAATAGTTGGTGGTCTTACTCTAAGATACATAAGACACACTTTCTCCTATCCTTCATTTTTAACTTTCCCCCACTTGAACAAATACTTAAGTAATCAAATTTTTAGATTCTTTTCCACAGAGGTCACAACCTTCCCATCCCTCATCCTGTCTTCTATCCCTAGACTCCCTCTTTATTGTTCTCTCACTCCTCCTATTGGCCTCTACTATTCTGCAACCAGAGACTCGCCTTGTTAGTGATCAATCCCTGTCAGTCAAAAGCTTGGCTGTAGTGAAAGCCAGTGTTCTCTCTGTGGAGAATGAGGACACAGACGGTCCTTTTGTGAAGACAAATGATTGTTCTTGAACCCCCGCATCTAGAGTGCCATGGTTCCCTGATCTTGTCCCTGTTTCTTCATCTAGAATGCATGCCAAAAGGTACCATTGCTATCGTCTCGGCCCTCAGCAAGTGTGTTTTGGATAGATGATCTTCTAGATCTCTGACTTGAAAACAGGACAGTAGGGGAATTCTGGTCTCATTGCTCAGAGAATATATTGGGACCTGTAATGCAGGTCTGGGCACTTGGAAGAGCACCCCTCTTTCTTCTTTTAGAATTTATGTTATTCATTTGTACATAGCATGCCATCCTCCCCACTATTTAAACACAATGGGCTCCTTTACCGAAGCCGGAGTGCAAATGGTATTTGTCCCCTCCTTAAGCAAACAAATAAAATGGAATAACATGTTAAGTGCAAATATGGGCAAGAGGTGTGGTATCCATGGTATCGCTACCCTGCTGTTTGAGGCTGTACCCAGAACAGGTCAGCCATATGCTACATAGACAGTGTGTCTATTCTGAGCTTAGAATGGAGTCCTAAGAACTCTTCCATCCAATCTGTTCCATAATTATGGCAGCTGCCTCATATCCCCATGGAGATGAAGATGCCATACTCTGTGCTGCTTAACTTGCACACTCCTCATGGCCCAACCTGACAGACACAGTTATTCTGTGGTAGGTTCTCAAGCAGCTATCAGCAAAGGTCGCAAGGTTCAGACATCAAAGTCGTATCTCAATCTGTGCCTTCACTGACTCAGAGTTGAGAAATTTGTAGCTAAATGGGGGAAATGTAATCAATTTCTCTTCCTATTTTGCATCCTTTTCTACATTTTAGCGGTGAAAAGTTTTGGATTATAATTTTGAAATGATTGATTGACCCACATTACATGTAAATCTAAAACACATTTATTATAGATAACTTGTAAGCCATGTCCACATGTCCTCAGATACTTGTGATTACACACTTGAACATCTTTATATACAAGCCTTTAAATTCCAAGAAGATGGCAACATTTCCATAAATATTCTCTTATATACATATAGCATCTCATAGTAGTAACTTAGGTTTAGTTAATATTTAAAAATATGGATATCAGTATTCAAAAAGTCCTTAATTAAGATAATAAAATCATTACTTCTTAAATATAACTGCTAGTTATTATTTATTGGCTATTATGTCCTTGAAACAAATAGACATTTCTTTTAGCTATATATATTTCATTGTTTCTCATTAGTATGAGTCCATTTTGTGGACAAGGTATCTGCATATTTCTACTGAATTAGTTGAGAAAAAATATTCAAAGAAAAATTATTTAAATACATATCCATATTTTAAAGTATTAACTGAACCTAAATCATTACTATGAGAGACAATACATATACACTGCTTTATATGCATGATTATATATGTATTGATTAAAAGGACAATAGTCACATCAATAGCTTAGTGACCTAAAAAGAATAGAATTTTTAAGATTGTTAAAAAAGAAAAGATTTGAATTCAGATGTTATTTTGTCATGCGTTTGCTGTGTGACTCTGTCAATTGCCTCTGTTTTCTTTAGATATCTCCACTGAGCTACAGAAAGGTCAATTAATAATATCTCAAATTAGATGTGAATCACAGCCCACAGAGGTGGAAGTCTCCATCTGTCTTGCTTCCTTCAGGCTGAAGACAGAAAGCTAATTGTCACATTCTCTAACCTTCCTCTCCCTAACTGAAAGTTGCCAATAAAACTTTTGATTATTTCCTGGCCTTGTTATTTTTGTTCCATGTCTGTGACCCTGGAGTCATCTGGAATCCTTTTCCCTTTGCCCTCTACATTCTATCGCTGACACTTTAAAGCAAGTATGTAGTTTTGCCTCATTAAAAATAAGAGATTCATTTATTTCCTGCAACTTGCCTCTGGGGACGCGAAACTTCAATTTGGCTCTAGAAACATCTTAAAGGCAAACACCCCATTCTCAGAAACGATTTCAATTCCCTACAAGTCTTAATACAGCTTGTTTGTTAGAGTGAATTTTCCATAAGTGTTCAGCTGACCTTATAAGCAGTGGTCGTGTGTCAGTTTGTGTATGTTTATCCCATAGACTGATTTTCTTCCTCTTTTTACCGTTGCTGGAGTCGAGGCTCTGTGAAGACTGAGGACTGGAAAATAGCTCTGTAAAACCACAGTGAGGCCACTAATATTGACAACCCTGGCTCGCTCTGGAAACTGAGCACCTGTTCTCCTTATTTACAGCAATAACAAATGCCAGCCTTTGGACAGGTCAAACAGGTTTTGAGACTTTGCTAAAGACAATTATCTGATATGAAGACTGTAGCTGTCTTTGGAATAATGTCTTAGTCAGGTACTGGGGGATTTTGATATATGAAAGCTTACTGAAGGGTATTAATGTAGAAAATTTTAAAAGTGGGGAAATCTCAACTATGATATATTACTACATATTGTATCTACACTTTCACTTGTAACGAACATAAAGACTGTAAACAACAAATCTAACATGCTACCAAGATTGCCACCAAACAGTTCCAAAGACACTTTGGTAAACACACATCCACACACGCACGCATGCACATGAATTAGCCTCATTTTAGACTGTCTTTCAGTTAGCCACATGGTTAAAAGCTTATTGAGCCTATAAGAATGAAGAAAATTATAAAGCAAAAGATATTTTTTAGTTGTACATATATGATACTTCAAGCAGGGTTTCTTATCAGGGGTTGTTTGATTTTCAGTGCCTATCCCTCATTTGGCCCATAATATGAGCCATGTAATGGATTAATGAGTGCTAATTTAATTTTTGAGCACACATTCTTTGGAAGGTCTACAAGGAAAATATATTACCTTTTATTACCACAATGAGAGCACAATTTAGCTAAGACTTTTGTAGCTTTATTCCCTAATACACTGAGCACTAAAAAAGATGTAGTTATGTATAATTTAAATTCAAATGAATAAAGGTGAAATCAAAGTAAAACCTTAGTGCTCAGTTGCATAACCATGTTTAGATTACTGAAAACCTAAGCAAAGTTAGTGGCCACCATGTTGGAAAGTGATGATATTGACAGCTTCTACCTTGTATTAAGTTTTACTGGACAACAATACTCTAGGCAGTAGTATCATCCTCACAAAAATGTTCATCAAGAGGGTGTATGAGTCCTAATATACTTCGCTTTACAAATACAGTTACCTTAAATCTCAGAGTTCTAAGAGAACACACATTTCTTCATCAACCTATAGCCTTTGTACACTTTGATAACTCTTTGTGACTCTCTAAGACCTTTTAAATGAGTTAAAAATTAATTGGAGGGAAAAAATCTTAGACAAGTAGTTGTCATACTTGTACTAAGTATTATTTGACTTTAAATGCCATAGCTGGAGCTCCTTGATCTAGTTGGTCTGGGGTGTCTTAACAAGCAATTTATCTGTTTATTTTTAGACAAGATCATGCTATTTGCTCTATGTCGATCTTGAAGTTGACAGAGGATTCATCCTGCCTCAGCAACTTGAGAAACTACCTTGGGGGTGGGGTCAAGGCAGGGTTTCTCTGTTTAGCCCTGGCTGTCCTAGAACTTGCTGTGTATACCAGGCTGGCCTAGAACTCACAGAGGTCTGTCTATCTCTGCCTCCCAAATGCTGGGATTAAAATTGTGCACCATGGCCACCCAGCTTTCTTTTCTTTTCTCTTCTTTCTTTTTTTTATGTGCATTGGTGTTTTGCCTGCATGAGTATCTGTGTGAGCATGTCAGGTCCCTTGGATCAGGAGTTATGGACAGTTGTGAGCTGCCAGATGGGCACTGGGAATTGAACACGGGTCCTTTGAAAGAGCAGACAGTGCTCTTAAGTACTAAGCCATCTCTACAGTGAGAAGCTGCATTTTTTAAAAAGCAAACTGCCTAGGTGATTTTAATGCAAGTAGCTAAATAGCAGTAAATGGCAAGTTTTAGTCTAAGAATTAAAAAATCCTATGTAAACAGGTAGACAGGTATTTTATTCTTGCTTCCTTTATTGAATACAATGTAATGAGCTTCTTTATGTTATATGTCCTGTTCTAGGCACCAGGGATAATGATATGGAACAGAAGTTTCCAGTGGATTCATGGTTGTAATGTTTTGCACACTTGTTCCTTTACCAATGCATCATCTAAATCATTGTTTCCTATTCAAACTGCATTTTTTCCCTCAAGTTGGATCCTGTTTGTCTTTTTTCTGTACACAGAGTTACTAATAGTAATCAAATAAATAATAACAGAAGATTTTAAAAAGAAAAAGGTGAAGGAGGATAAGGAGGAAAGGGGATAAAAAGGAAAACAAAAAGAAAGCAGAAGAAAGGAGATTTGGGAGCTGGAAGTGTAGAACAGACAGAACTTAGTGGCCATGTGTGGCACAGGGTGTAAGTACCAGGGAAGAGTTTGAGGTGGTAGTTTTCTGCTAGGCTGGTAGAGAATGGGGAGACTCACTTAAAGAACATGGGAATGCAGACAGAATGGCTGTGGGGGAAGAGGGAAAATGGCTTGGGTCTGCTCACTTAACCTATCTTTCACTTTTACGACTTCTGACGGGGGCATCTAGGAGGAGGCTGTGTGTATAGCCGTGGAGTGTGGAAGATAAGGAAGGAGGATAGTCAGTGTTCGATGATTCTATGGGAAGGAGGAACAGTGAACAGGGAATCACGCCAGGGATCAGAACCATGCTCCACACAGAACTCATGGGGTGAGAGTCTGCTGCGTGTTCCTAACAAACTGCCATTCTTAAGCTTTTGGGTCATGGCATTTCTAAAGATGGGACCTCTAGAGGATGAAGAATTTTATAGACGTATGAAAAATTGTTTCCAAGCTGATATGGCTCCTGATAAATAGTCCTGTACATTTCAAGTATGCCAAGTGAAAAAGGAAGAGGAACCAGGGAAGACCAAGGGGCGAGTGGGAAAATGGAGAAGATCCACTCATGTATGTTCATTCTCCTAACCTAACTTAACAGTGCATGTAAACCCTTAAGTGATCAGCCTATACTCCTGCTTGAAAAATCAGGGAAGCAATAACGAAGATTAGAAGTAATTTACTGACTCTTTCTTCATGGCTCCCCACAGTTGGCATTTGAATTTCTCTCCTTTTTTTTTGAGCTTTCATTCTTTGAGCCTCAAAACCCATGGCTTACTTAACCATGGAAAAAGACCATTTGAACAGCGCAATTAATTATGTTCTCTCATCCACAGGCATTTGGGCAATCGAGGTTAGTGTGCCTTGTCCTTTTGCACACTTACCTACAGAAGTGATGATGACGGTGAAGCGAGTTTCATCGCGTCTTCCTGTGATGTTGTTGTAAGCACAGCACATGTAGTCAGCTGTCTTCTGGGCCACTTTCTCAGATGCAACTTCTAAACGAGGCCCATGCTTAATGACGTGTGTAGTATTGTCGGATCTTCGGATCCAGGAGTAGGTGTTGGGGGGATAAGAATCGGCAGAACAGTCAAAGAGGACAGCTTCTCCCAGGTCAACAGTGAATACTTCTCCCACTTTCAGCCCCTTATCAGAATTAACCTGAAGTCCATACGGTCCATCTGTATTAAACAAACAAACAAAAAGATGGAGGGCGTCTGTCACTCAGACACATCACAGTTTCAGGGTTTAAAGAGCTTGGTCTCAGCTTATTTTCCTTAAAAGTCTCCATGTAGATTTGAGCAAATAAGTCCTTATTTAAAGCCCCAATTAATGATAAGATCCCCCAAAGTGGGAATTACTTGATTGAACATATTTGTAATAGTTAGAGCCTAAAACTTAGTTTGCAGATTTACAGTCACTGCATTGTCAATGTGGGGCTAAGCTTTTCAGTGCCCTGCTGATAAATGCACACTGTTGCTAGGCAACTCCAGTCTTTCTGGAATAGGAATTACACTTAAAAATATTTTTACAACATATAAGTACTATTTTCTTCTTAGCAACCATACTTTGAGAAGTGCCTGTTTTTCTTCTAAATGTCAGGTCAATATTAATATTTATTGAAGAGAGTTTCAGAAGGAACAAAGACTTGTGCAAATAGGTATAAAGGTGTTTCCTATTTTAACAGATTAAAAAGTCCTTATAAGCCTTAGATTCCTTTTGGAATACACACACACACACACATCATTAACAGATTCTCACTGAAAAATCAAAAAGCTATTTGACTATGGCTATTTGACCATTTTCCACATTTCCACATCCAAGGCAACCCTTATGGCTTCTTTCAGAGAATAAGAAAAATATTAAAAATATTTCCCAGATATAACATTTCTTCTCTAGTTTAACTCATTTGGGCATGACTAATTCACTTTTCATTTATTAGACACTTGTCATGGGAAGGGAGTCTCTGTAGTCAGACATATAGCCTACATTTGATCTTGAAAGCAACTCATGAGACAGCTGTTATTATTCTCATTATAATGTCTTAAGAAGTATTTTCCTATAGTCACATAGCTACATAGCGAGTAGACAGCTGTATAGAGACAGAGACATGTAAAGTGACCAGGTTTATGTTACATAATTTTCTATTTCAGAATATCATTGGCTAACAGTATATTTATGATAAATTATTATCTCATTACATAATTATGCAATTAGTCAAACAACCATTTAGTCAACAAATTTTGAGAGATTATAAGTATAAAATAAGTTGTGTTTGTATATTTAGGAATGTATATGTATATTTGTGACAACAATTTTCAAAAAAGAGCCATGAATTTGAGAGAGACAAGAAGGTGCATGGGAGAGGTTGGAGGTATATAAGAGAAAAGGGGAATAATGTAATTATAAATATTACAATATATTTAGTGCATGAAAAATAAACAATTTGCATTGTCAAGGAATTTACAAACAGGGTAAAACACTCAGTGCTTTCATTTTGTTTTTAAAAGTTGCAAATAACTTTCTAAATGTGTCCATGTGATGAAGGAACTAGACTTTAGGGTAACACATTTTTGTCAATCGTGAATTGTTCTTTAGAAGTTACTTAAACTTTGTGGACCTCTTCATCTTTTAATACAAAAATATGGGGTAGCTTACTGCCAAAATTATGTATGCATTTGAAATTATGACAGAACTATTTGATATTATGACAGAATTATTTTTGAAATTATGACAAAATTCTTTGCTACAAAATTCTTTCTGTTTATCCCCAGAGTGACCCTTCATGGTACCATCATTTCCTGATCCATCTGCCAGTGTGAAGACAAGTCTCATCAGAGAAACTGGAGATACCACTTTATATTACATTTAACTATAGAACACACTTTCTTTCGAAGAATATGAGAAGATGTGAAGCATTACCACAGCATGATACTACTGTTGACATGAGCGAACCTACTATCAGAAAGAAAGCCTAGAAGCTGGCTGAGTCAGTCAATGGTGTCCTGAGCAGTTGGGTTCAGGACCCTCTCAAGTTAAGCAAATCTGTAGACTCTACAGAAGTCCCCTACAGAAAATCGTGCAGTATTTGTATATTATTTACATAAGTGCCTCTGTAAATTTTAAACATTCATGGGATTACTTATTATACCAAATGCAATGTATTTTTATGCTTCATTATCTGGGAGATGATGATATGGAAAAACATGTATGTTCAGTACATATACAAGTTTTTGAGTATTTTCCATTTGACTTTGTCTGGATCTGCTGACATAAAATGCATAGATGTGGCACACTGGCTGTCTCTTTAAACTTAAAGCAACCAGCAACTGGAGGTAGATGATGATCAGGAGGAAGCCTAGGTGCCCTTTCTGTGGGTGACCTAGGGCTTGTGACACTGAAATCTCATCTCAGGCTATGATGTAGTCTCAGATGCCACTATGACAAAGAGCTACAGACAGTGAAGCTTGGCCTCTTTTTCTGAGCTCTGATGGGGAATGAGCAGTATATCAGGGATGAAAAGTTGCTTTTATTGACTCAGAAAAAATCAGCATTAAGGTGTACTTATATACAATAGTGTTCTAGGCATTGTGAGCAAATTGGGGTGCTGGGGAAAAATGACTCCTGAGACTTGCTTCTGCTCTGTGCTGCAGAAGGGCCTTGTTCCTTCAGGTTGTCAGCTCTGATGAGATACCAGACAGCAAGCCACAGGGCACTGACTGCTTCACATACAAGGACTGCATGAAAAACATGATGTGTGACTTGGAAGCACAGAAGATCTAAGTTTATTTGCACAACCTAAAACTCTAGAGGCATTTAGAGCAGGGCAACACAGATTTGAAAAAGAACCGGAAAGTGATCATGAAATTTGGGTCTTTCAGTCTAGGTCCCCATCTTCCCACTGGACTCCAGGGTTACAAAGCATGACTAGAGAAACAAATTGCTGTATGATGGATCTCACACATAAATGACTATGGTCACATATAAATGACTTTTCAGAGTGTGCTGATGCTCTTCATAACTCCCCTTTGGAACCATGATAGGATCTTATGACATATTTGAATATTCCCATTTCTCTCATCTTGGAGAGTGGGTTGACTCAATAGAGGAAGTCCTAATTTAGAGCTTGGTGAGTAAGCTCAATAATGTAATAATATAACTAGTTTTAAATAAAACATATGTTGAGAGAAGAGTCTCTGATTGTGCAGCTTTCTTGTCTCCTCACAGGTCTGTTGACTTTGCTACTTACTGTTTGTGGGTGTTCATGGCTGGCATTGTCTCTTGTCTCTGTCTTATGTATGCCGTGTCCGGCTCCCCAGAGTTACTCTCACACTGCTCTATGCAGCCTTCCTGTCAAGCATTTCTTTCAGATCCTGGACACTAACACTTTGAGGCAGTTGAGTTCATTATTTCTGATAAGATTTTATAAAATTCATACTCTATCAGATTATATATATATATATATATATATATATATATATATATATATATATATGCATGTTGGCTGCAAAAAGAATCACAAACTAGAGAAGCCCAGAAATGAAAAGTTATCTGAAATTTTCCTGGAGACCCAACATCTATATAATCATGTCTTTCTCTAATTGCATCTCCCCGTTTTCCAGTCTTCTCTTCCGCCTCCTTTTTTCCTACTTCTCCTCTCCCACCCCCTCTCTCTGGGTCTATGTCTGTGTCTCTCTCTGTCTCAGTTTCTTCCTCTTACACACATAAACACACACAGGTATAGAACTTCATCTTACACTGTGCATAATCTATATACTTTTTCTTTCTGACTGGACTATGATGTTATTTTTCTCCGCACCGGTTAGCGCTTCAGCACTTCAGACCTAACATTCTTCCATTTTAAGGTCGAGTAGAGCACATAATTCAAGTGAGTGGGCAGCCCTGCAGGAGACATTCCGAGTGGCTCAACTAGAGTCACCTCTGGTACAGATAAAAGTGGATGGATAATCCCATTTAGCTTTGGAGTATGGCTCACTGTCTAGCCTTTGGCAGAACGCTCTTGATGAAAATGAACTCTGCCCTCAGGGATGGCTGTTTACTAAATGACTTGTAAAATCACATATCATCTGTTCTCTTTAACAATTTATGACTGGGTGGGAACTGTACCTAAGTTTCCATCAGATGCTGCTTGCCACCCTGCAAGGGAGCAGATGGGAAGTATTTACTGTAAATGACCTGTTTTCCCTTTCGCTTTTATCGCTTAGAGAAGTCCCTGCAGCCATGCCATGTCTTTCACACAAGATGTAGTGGTTATTGGTTGTTATTATTTACAGTTGGAGCTAGCAGGCATTTACATTTTGTAAACCATAAGTAGCCTTTGCTGAGTTTTTAACTTGGCATGGTATGCTTTCAAGTCTAATAACAGATTATTATGTCACAACCCAATGAATATATAATGGACCTTGACAGATTTTTGTTACGTTTCTAACAATAGAAGATAACTTGCATGAAGGTAATGCCATGGAAACAATGAAAACAAGCTATATTATTCATGGTAGAATTTTAAATCATTGATGTGGATACATATGGAGAATATTAGAATATGACAGTCACTCTCTTGTTGATTTTGCCTGACCACAGAGCCTTGGAGACATATCATCTGAAGCATAATATGAACAAAATAATCTCTTCCATTTTAGTCATGTTAAACTGGGTTCCTACTGTGTCGAGTGTTGCCCTATAAAATTAAAGGGGCTTAAGAAATGTGGAGTTCCTAGGAAAGTTTGTTGTACTGGTACTTATGAGTGGAGACGAGTTTAGGAAGACCTAACTCAGTGAGGATCAGAAGCAGACGTGTAAAACATGCTCTCTTTGCACAGAGGAGATAGGAACAGGCCAGGACAGATGGGTCTTTCAGTAGGAGATAATATTGGGAGAAAAGGAGAGTAATTACATAGAGATGGAGCACTAACAAATAGCTTCAGACAAGCAAAATATTCCCACTGCACACGAAAAGAGACTACTGCAGACATCTTGATGCCACATCAACAGAAGACCAGTGACAAACCTTTATGCACACTATTTAAACCTTGTTACCCAAAACCAAGAAAATGAAGCAAAACAGAAACAGGTAATAAAACAGGGCTGAAGTCGTGATTGCAAGAGAAACTACTAATGAGTCTAGGTTGTGCTTCCAGGTCATATGATAGCCAATTGCTATGCCAAGAAAGTTCTGGTGGCATGGCTTTCTTTTGACTCAGTGTGTCCGCTCATATTTTCTTTTTACTGTGTTTACATAATTCACATACTTAGGTTTGTGCTACTTGTATTTGAACTGAAGTTTTCATTCATGTCATAATAACTCATTTAGCAGCACCACACACACACACACACACACACACACACACACACACATAAATGGGCTGCCCCATTTCTGAATCTTCATTACAATTCAACACCAGTTGTACAGCACAATCAGAGCTTATCCTTTCCCTGTCAGTCTGTTGTCACCTTTGCTTCAAAGGCAGACAGAGCTTTCTCATTATCACAATGGCATCTGAAAAAGATTGTTTAAAAATATAGCTATGAATTCAGCTATAAAAGTAATTTGTCACGATTAAATACAAATCAGGTGCTGTGGTTCATGCCTGAAATCTTAGTACACAGGAGACTGAGCCAGGAGGTTGCCCTACACTGGAGCCTGGATTTCCTATGAAGTACCAGGCCAGCCTGGGATATAGAATGTGACTATGTCTCTGAAACAAACGAACAAGCAAACAAAGCAATCTATAATGTAAATGACATTTTACTTCAGTTCCTGAAAAAATACTTTTACTTCCTCTTTGTGTCTAGACTCTTGCTGTGTTCTGTGCTTGGGATGGTTTTCCTGACCTGTCCACTTGCTCATCCATACTCATCCACCCAAATATTAATTTATGACAAGAGTGTTTTCTTTAGTAAGAAGCAACATTACCAAACTTTGGATTCACATGGGATGATACCATTATAATGAAATACTGGCAAACTATTCTCCAGCTCTAACTATGGGCCAGTCAAGTGTACCATCACTTTACATAGATTGACAATTCAGTCCCCACAGTGACTCCATGAAGTAGGTTTCCAAGATCATCATGAAGACAGTGATGCACAAAGGCAAACTTGCTAGCCCAGGACTCGAACCCTGGCCTATGACTCCATAGTTCTTACTCCTCTCTGCTATGCTTCATGCTGCACATCTCTATGATAGCCATGACATTTTACTCCATACATTTTGTTATGCATATACTCTCTCTTCTATGAAAACAAGGTGTGTGTCAGTTACTGCTGGTATGCACTGCTGGAGGGCAGGGAAACTTCTGAATACCCCCCAAGTTGTCCAGGACAGTCCCACAGCAAAGTCATCCAATCTCCAAATGTCACTGTTCTAAGGCGAGGACAAACTCCATGTTACTTTAAACTTTGTATCCAATATTAAGCATATTAGAGGGTAGATGAGATGATTCAGTGGGCAAACTGCTTTCTTTCAAGCCTGACGATTTTATTTTCATCCTCCAGGACCTACATGGTAGAAACAGAGACCTGATTCTTGAAAGTTGTCCTCTGGCTTCCAAAGGCATGCTGTGGCATAATGCATACCCCAAACACACACACACACACACACACACACACACACACACACACACACACACACACCAAGTACATGTGCACTCTAAATAAATACATAAATAAAACTAAACATATTAGAGGTACTTTCATGGCTCTGTAGCGACCAGAAATTACTAGAATACGGAAAAGCGCAGGGCTTGCTTGAAGATTGATTCAATCATGATACCAGCTGAAGAGTGTGATAAATTTTATTCATGCACGAGAGTCAGTGACAACGATGAAAGCAACTGAAGAGAATGAGAATTCAGAAATTAAGTGTCTCTGTGGAGAGACACTTAAGATTGCTCTGGCTGGGATGCTTCCTGACCCTTCACTCAGAAATGGCAGGGGAAATCACTTCATGGCCTTTTGCTAAGAGCAAGTGTAGAAGTGGTGGGGAGAAAACAGGGAACATCTGTTCTTCGGGGCATATTCCTACACATAACCCAGGAGTGCTCCTTTTCCACGCAGTCTATGAAGAGCACATCTTACTCCAGGGTCCTTGTTACTTTCACTTCCTTCTGGGAAACGGATGATTCAGCACCTCTGTGTGATACTGGATTCTCGGGATTGAGAAGTCCACTACAATGAGATCGCCCAATGGTCAGAATCACAAATTTCACTTCAAATGCCCACCAATTAATGTTCCAACTTGATTTCAATAGGGGTGTTCATGACTTTCAATCATCAAGGTTGTGTGAGTAGATATATTTCTCGCCAGACAATGCCTAGGTTCTCAACCTTCCTAAAGTGGTGACCCTTAAATACAGTTCCTTATGTTGTGAATCCCAACCATAAAATTATTTCATTATTACTTCATAACTGTGACTTTGCTACTGCTGGGAATCATAATGTAAATACCTGTGTTTTCCAATGGTCTTAGGAAGGTCGGGTTGCAACCATAGGTTGCAAACCATGGCCTAGGTAATATGAGTATAGCAACTTCTATGCCTATGCCTGTGAGAATTTTCCATCAACATGGACATAAGGAAAAATGAAAACAAGTTACTTACAATATATGGTGGCGTAATGATATCACTTTCCATCTCACTGACAGGGTTGGACACGAGGCAGGTGTAGTTTCCAACGTCTTCCTTTGTCACTGGAACAATCCAAAGGGTGTTGTTTTGGGGAGAAAAGGAGTGGCTGGAGTTGATGCAAACGGGCTTCCCATTTTTTCGCCACTGGTAAACCAGCCTGGTACCTCCCTCTACTCGGCAGGTCAAGGTAATGTTGCCCACATACTCCACAGCCCCAGAAGCAGGATGGGACTGAACCATTGGCTTCATGACAGGATCTGCAAGAGACAAAGAAATGATTTTTTCCATCTATAGAGCTACAGTAAAACTCTGAGAAGCTTTGCCAATATTGAGTCCTGGGGAAATGATTGCAACATTTTAATATTTTATAAATGTAGTCGATTTGGGTAACCATTAAAGAGGCTATAAAAAGGTCAAAGAAATTTTAAAATGGTAAAATATGAAATATATTTATGCATGAGAGCTAACCAAATTCTAGAACTTATTCTTCAAGTATTGCCAATTAACGTGCATTTTATATAATGTTCTTTTTAAATGTAATGTAGTTAGTGGTTGAAATCCCAGAATCCCACTTTTCTATTTATCATACTTTCTCTAACATCAAAGCCCTCCCCATCTTTCTCTTCCTCTCTCTCTCTGAACCTAAGAGCTCATGCACGTTAGGCAAGTGCTTATCTACCATGAAGCTACACTCACAGACAAAATGAATACAGCAATTTTCCCTTCTTGACTTGTAACGTAGACCAAAACCAGTTATCAAGAAGAGATGTGGCAAATTCAAATTTTCATCCACCCTCTGAAAATTAAATTATATAGTTCATGTACAGTATCCTTTTGAAAATGTGTAGTGACATTTTTGGAGAGTGGCTGGTATACAATTTCTTTGACAAATCAAAGTCTACATTTCAATCAACACGAGTCTATTTAACAGCAAGATGTGATATTTTGGGAGTTTTTTTTTTTAATTGAAATATAAAGGACAAATCCAATACAAATTCCCATTATTAAGTCAAGAAATGAGAAACTAGCTTTATTTTATTAATGTGGCATGCAGTCGGCAGATGGATAAATAGAAAAGAACACAAGTGTTTCTTCACTGACTTTTAGCTATGAGTACATGGATGAGATTGGTAATTACAGCTGGACAGTGGTAGCACATGGTCACACTTTAATCCCAGCACAGGTGGATCCCTGTGAGTTTGAGATGAGCCTGATCTACAAAGCTAACTCCAGGAGAGCCAGGGCTACACGTACACACACACACACACACACAGACACACACACAGACACACACGCACACACACAGTGCAAAACAAAAACAAAAAGTACCTTGTCTCAAAAAGCCAAGAGAGAGAGGGAGAGAGGGAGAGGAGAGAGAGAGAGAGAGAGGGACAGAGAGAGAGAGAGAGAGAGAGAGAGAGAGAGAGAGAGAGAGAGAGAATTACATATTCACTCACTATCAATTCTCAGTTCTTTACTCTGTTCGAGAAAATAGTGCTTTCTGTGCCAGTGAGATGGCTCAGTGGTGAAGGCACCTGCTGTTAAGTCCGAGTTTGATTTCCAGTTCCCACATGGTGGAAAAAGTGAAACAAGTCCGGCAAGTTGTCTTCTGACTGCTGCATGTGCTCTGCAGTATGTGCAGGAACACACACACACACACACACACACACATATGCATACATACACACACACACACACACACACACACACACACACACACACTCGCAAATAAACAGGTAAAAGACCCAGGAAAATAGTTACTTGTTCAGAGTTATACATTCTTCATGGACAAAGAAGAAGAGGCCTTTTCACCTATCAGTGTTCTTTTCCTGCATTCTGTGGCTAGAGATATTTGATAATCTCCTTCTGGGTAAGCTCACAGAGTACAGGGAGGCTAAGGTAACACATAGGCAATCTATGATTGGATCCACTACTTTAAGCTTTGATTTCCCGTCAAGTGTTCAGTTGAATTAAGATGCTTCTTCTCAGGCAAATTTATCCTGTGCTATAGTTACATTTTCTAACAACGGAAACTGCACCAGGGCATGAACAAACCTAATTCTCCAGCCCAGGGGAGTTAGAAACAAATGGAGGATAAGAAAGAATGAGGTTGAATGTGCCTTGGAGGGGAGCTGAGGACTTGAGGACATCTGGCATTTTTGAGGTGGATGTCATCTCTTGGCTTGTTCATTTAATTCAATCCTTTGTCTTCTCTGGCAATAGCAAAGGGTTTGCAATAGCAGCTTGTGTACGTTATTAGGTTTTGAAAAAGCAAAGTGAATTGTGTGTACTGGTCATATCAGGAACACATCCCAGGCATCTCTGTGCGGGAATGTATGTGGTCTGAGATAACTAGGCAACAAGGTAACAGTCTTGTAATTGGAAAGCCAATCATGGGAACATGCGTATGCTTGCCCGAAACAATGTAACCAAGACCTGAAGTTTCCTTTTTGAGGTTTTTGCTTAAATCTTTAAAGCCTGTTAAGACGTTACTCCATTTGGGGTGGGGGATTTGTTTCCCAAAACAAATCCAAAGTTACAATACACATGTAAGGGCTGTTCTATTATAAATTCTATAAAAATGTGTTGCAGGAGAACTTTATGAAAATTCCTGTTAGGTATTTCTTCACTTTCCCCACAATTGTTTTGCAGGCATTCGCTCTCCAGCTGCTGTCTTAGTCCCATGCAGCCTCTTCTGTCTTTCACTGCCTCCTTACTCCATGGGGGGGGTTACTGAGTCTGCTATGGTTAGCATAGTTCTGACATGGAGAAGAAAGAAGCAAGAACACAGATAATGTCTCTCCTCCCAGAGACCTCATGGTCTAGTCATGGAAGAGAGAAAAAAAAAAACAGTTAAATAGAGATACTATTAGCAGGGGATGGTAAGTTCAGTGAACAAAGAGAAAAGCGGAATTGAAGACAGTGAATAGTGTGGTGTGTGTGTGTGTGTGTGTGTGTGTGTGTGAGAGAGAGAGAGAGAGAGAGAGAGAGAGAAAGAGACTAAAGTGATATTTTTTATATGCACTGTAGAGTGTCCAGGGAAGACTTCACAGGTACGACAATTGAGATGATGCCCAAAAGAAATAAAGGAAATGATAATTGGGATATTTGTCCAGATAGAGTAAAGAGTGAGAACAAAGCCCCTGAGTTATGAGTGCATTTGTCCTGTTCAAGGAAAGCAAGGCGCCAGCGTGGCTCAGGCAGAATATAATGGACAGAGGCGAAGAGTGGGTCAGGTTCTGGGTATGCTGGGCCTTTGAATGTTATTGTTAGCATTTTGACTCCCATTTTGAGTGAGATAAGAAGCTATAACAGATGTTTGCTGGAGGATGCAGAAGCAGAGAGACTAGAGAGGAAGTTATGATAGCAGTTTAGAAACATTTAGAGGTGTGAGCAAGACCGTAGTAAAGGGCAGGTGAGAGCAGCTGGAGTCTACTTCTAAGGTCAGCCAATGAGGTTTTCCAGCAGAATGTGAAGGCAGAATGGTCAGTGATGTATGCAAAGCCTGAAGAAGTATTAGAATCCATGTAATATTTACTAAAATAAATATATTGTCAAATAAAGAATACACAGAAAAATAAGAAGTGCATAGTATATACAAGGTATGCCACTTATTAATCTTAGTAAGAAAAAACAAGTTCCTGGAAGTAAACTCACTCCTCTTGCCCTCAGAGAACATTCCACAAACTTCTATTATCCTTACATAAAGTCCTTGGCTCATCTTCCCTTAAATATTGTACCAAACACAAATGTTTACGTGATTAAAAATAGTGTCCTTCATAAGATATAGCCTACAAGTAAGAAAATAAAAGTGTCCTCATCTTACTCTTTTGTAACTTTATATAGGTTCTAAGAAAAGTGTTTTACTTAATGCATGAAGATATGATGCTATGGACTGGGCACCTTCCTTGTACACATATATAATTAGATGTCAGAAAGCCTTACCAGGCAGGTAATGACATTATGGAGGCTTTGAGAATTAATTAATTCACTCACAGTTGCAAGAGCCAGGACCTTAAAGCTCTGGAAGCTTGGTATCCTGAGCCTTCCAACCTAGCCTCCTATATACTGTTACAGAGAACTCACCATCAACAGTGACTTGT
This sequence comes from Mastomys natalensis, assembly GCA_021653895.1. Lineage (NCBI taxonomy): Eukaryota > Metazoa > Chordata > Mammalia > Rodentia > Muridae > Mastomys > Mastomys natalensis. The sequence goes on along the minus strand of JAJTUV010002839.1, from coordinate 19,818 downwards.
ATCTTCTGACTTGCAGATAGAGTTCCATTCCCTGGATGTTGACCTTCACAATGTAATTACCCTCATCCGTGAACTGCAGCGGATTGATGAGCAGAGATGCGTTGGGTGGCATCATGGTGAACTTGTGCTGGTATTCCAAGTCGGGAACCACAGACTTGTTTACCGAACCTAGCAAGTATTTGGGCATTGTGTGGGATCTTTCAAACAGCCATATGATCTGGATGTCAGATGCTGGAGTGTGGAAGCCATAATGCACTGGGAGGTAGAGGGCCTGTCCCCTGATGCCATGGACAGTGTGTGACGGCACGGTCACCTTCAGTCCCAGACAAGAACCTGCTACAAAGGGAAAGAAAACTGTGAGTGCCCTGAGCCACATCGCCTAATACAAAGGTTCAGTTGCAGAGAGAACTCAGTCAGATGGTAATCCCTTTCAGAGAAGAAGGATTCTAATGATTCTAAGAAGGATTCTGACTTATTCTAGTACCAGTTACAGGTAGAGGTAAATATTTGTCTCTGAAACCTTCTGCATCTGAAAGACTCCACCCACTGACTATGCATGACTTCTCTAAAGGGAAAGCAAAAGGAGAAGCAGAAATGATTATCTACTATCATTACAGAATAACAGAAAAAGAAGAACTGAGAAATATTATGAGCTCAAAAGTCCAGCAGAACCATTAAACACATTTGAACTTAGACCATGTCTATATCATATCCTGGTGAATCTATGCAGTTCCTGAAATATTAAGGGATTGCTTCTTTGTAAGAAATTTCTGCAAAGCCTTCTGAAATAGCTTAATATTCCATTTTTGGAAGTTACCTCTTCTGTAGTCAAAGTCATACTAATTACAAGTAATCTAGTAAAAGTGACAGGAAACTATATACTCAGTTAAAACAGACATCCCTTGTCCACAAAGGACTCTGATTGGTGTTTGAGGAACAGCAAGGGGCTGGATCAGATGCAACAGAGTAGATGAGGAGAAGCACAGAGCTATATGAAGCTATTGATAGTTAGGACACATGGGGCAGGACTTTAAATCCACAGGAATCTTGGACAGATTTACTCTATGTACAATGAAAATGGAACTGGACTTTGCTATCAGAGGAGGGCCATGACTTTTCTGATGATTTATTTATCTCACACTAGCTAGGAGGAGAATGGACTGAACAAAGAGAAAAGCAGGAACACTGAGGTGTCTTGGGAAGTGACCGGCTGGCAAGAGACTGGGGTGTGCTGAGCCATGGTGCAAGAGATGGGGAGGGGTGTGCTGAGCAATGTGAGCAAAGGCTGGTGCTACCTAACACATCAACTACTGCAATGCAGGCAGGATACACACAATGAGAGAGTAAAGATTCCCTTCATGTTCTTGGCTAAAGTCATCTGGAATACTAGATCTGAAATGAGGAACTAAATCTTGGGGCTGAGACAGAGAATGACCTGTTTTGGTTGTGGTGTGAGAAAATCAAAAGTCAATTTAGGGTGTACTCATCTTGAGGTGCTCATTAGACATCAGAAGGCAATGCTGAATGGATATAGTGATCATGCTGTCATTATTAAACACACTAAAGTTGGTTTAGGATACAACTAGAGACCTGGAGAGAAGTGGGGCCTGGGGTTCTTCCTCATGTACAGTCTTATGCAGTGCCTGTGTTGTTTGGGCCCATGAACTCACTGCTATGGCTGTATCTCATGTTTACATGCTGCTTCTTAGCTCTGGGTCCTGTTGATGTCATAATATAATATATTGCCATTTGCAATGAAAACAGTCCTTTCAGGATACTATAGTTTTAAAACACTAAGTGAAAGATCTTCATTTTATTTTATAAGTGGCTGGTGTTGATATGAAATCACCATCAGAGGAACATTTGGAATAATAGGGTAATGTGTGGAATTTAATTGTAGACTATTTTGAACACTAAGAGAAAAAACAATGGCACAGGGCCAGTGAGATAAACCAATGAGTAGAGGTACCTGGCCACCAAGCCTCACAACCTGAGTTCAATCCCCAGGACTCACATGAAGCAGAGAACTAACTCCTACTTCATGGTGTTCTCTGACTCACTCTCACACTGTAGGTAGCACACACACACACACACACACACACACACACACACACAGACACAGACACACAAACACAGACACACCACACACATACACAGAGAGAGAGACAGACAGACAGACACAGACACACAAACACAGGCACACACACCACACATACACACACACAAGAGAGGAGAGAGAGAGAGAGGAGAGAGAGAGGAGAGACAGACAGACAGACTGAAAAACACTCAAACACAGACACAGTCACACACACACACACCACAAGAGAGAGAGAGAAAGAGAGAGACAGACAGACAGACACAGACACACAAACACAGTCACACACAATACACACACATACCACATACACACCACATACACACACAAACACCACAACACAAACAATTATTTTTAAAACGAGAATGGCCCACAGTGCTAAAATGGTAAGCATAGATGCTTTGAGTAACCTTCTACAGGAGATGAGAGATGTGGGGTGGGGTCTTGGCAGGACTGTAGACTATGGAATTAAGTTTGTATCACTGAAGACTCTGTCAGAAATGGAAGTGATGGAGCAGAAGAGTGATAGTCACAGGTGGAACAAAACTGAGTGAGAGAAGAGGTAATCGGACCAACCCATAGGGTCTTTCATGTCAGTTTTCCTATGCACATCAAATGGTCATCCTATTCAACTGCTTTCTCTTTTCACTGTTTCCAGGAAAAGTGGGGGTTTTAAGCTTCGTCTAAACCAACTTATGAGAGGCAGTTGGAACAAAGAAGGATAAGGCACAAAGGTCTGTCTGCCTTTCATGGTGATTTCCAGGGAGAAGTTCAAGCATGTTACCCCTATCCCTTGAGGAATCAAGTTCTACCAACAGTAATCTCTCTCTCTCTCTCTTTCTTTCTCTCTCTCTCTCTCTCTCTCTCTCTCTCTCTCTCTCTTTCTTCTCTCTCCCCATACTGAAAAGCTAGACAGGCAGTGCAGTCATGCTCTCAGCCTTTACGTGTCCTTGGATAAACACTCACTTCAGTTTCACTTCACTGTCAAAGGTATTACAAGGTGCATGGTTTGTTTCTGTATGGACAAGTTCAAGAACTTTAGATTTAGAGTTCTCCTAACTTGAGAGGTTAAAAATAAAAGAGGGTAATGGGTGCTGGTGGAATATCTAAAGTGTAGAGTTACTTGAAGCAAAAGAGCAGTGGATTCTGTGAGGGACCTGTGGGAAGGAATAAGGAAGACAGTGAGCAAACCAATGGCTTAAGATGAGTGATGTCTAAGACAGGTGAAGCAGAGGTGGAGAGAAGAGAGAAACTCCAACAGTAGACAAGGCTGGGCTTTGGGATGGGAGCTGGAACAGGAGCAGGCCCCTCTTTGGATGTGTGCTTTCTGAACAAATAAAAATGCACCTCTGTGTCTTTAATTGAAATTAGAGATACAGTGTTTCTTGATAAGCAATAAATAAAAAACTAGTTTTTAGTTCATTGTTTCTGTCTTAAGGCAGGAAAACATAACTTTCACCATGTAGTTGTGGGTTGCTTTTTTTTTCCTTGACTGTGTATGAAAATATCTACTAGCAGAGTGTCAGGGTTCATGTCTGGTCTTAGATTCCTTTAGAAACTGTGTTCACGGTAACTCTTAGATTAATCACTTGCAAATTGCCCTGAAATTAATATGGTTAGGATAGTGCATTTTTCTAAACTTGCAAAGAGAATATTTTATTTGATGTTTTGCTAAAGCTGGAAATGTGAAGTCTTACCAAAGGACACATACTTGTCTTAAAACAGTGTTTAGTCCATAAATGTGGTTTGGGGTAGGCGGGGCATTTTAGGTCTCTGCTCACTGTCTTATGTGAGAAGAGAGTGCAGTACTAGATTGAAGCCTAGAATGTCTTTCAGATTGCTAATTGTTCAGGTGCTTGATGCCCTGAGGTACTTTTATCAGAGCGGCCACTACTTACATTTCAAGAAGGAGAGTTCAAAGACTTTGAAATAGCGAGTCTCAGTATTTGGGCCACATATTAAGTTGTCAGTCCCTGGATGTGTGCTAACAAATTGGCAATTCTGCGCTTGTTACCAAGCAATCAAGGGGGTATGGTGGGAATTACATCATGGCTTTGAGAATGCTTTGGGAGAGTCGCATGGCTGCTGATGTAAAATGAGGTGGTTGCCTCTGGCAAGGAGCAGCTTGGTCAGTGACTTACTGGTGTGTTTAAGACATTCCCCAGCTTATCCTAGGAGTCCCTGCTATACTGAGGCGGAGTTGAATATCATTTTAGCCAATCAGTTTATTTTTTGAATTTGGAAAACTTGCTAAATATGTTCTTGCTCTTCTGTTTTTTTTTTTTTTTTTTTTTTTTTTATAATTTAATCTACGTAATTGTTGTTGGAAAAGATTGGTTTGAGTTTCATTAATATGCTGGAAATGGTTGTTAGGCATTGCATTACTATGGGGTAACACTCACTAGAATGGAAACACGACTGATATTTGAATCTTCATTCGAATGTGGCCTCTCAACTATGAGCAGGGTGATTTAGAGACTCTGAGCAGGTTACGAGGAGAAAACTTTGTTTCACAAGATACCAAATATAACACAAAGACAGCAGTTTGGAGAGGAATAAAGTTAGTAGATCTGATATAGTGACACATAGCTTTAATCCAAGCCCTTGGGAGGAAGAGACCTCTGTCCTTTCCTCCCAGAAAATAAATAAACTATGTTAGTAGAAAAAAATTATCTTGAGACACAAGTTGCTAAGTAGACCTCACTAAAGTGTTTTTTTTCTCATCTGGAATGTAGGGTTGTCCGTCCTGGGCCTTCTGAATGCAGGAGTCAGAGGTGAGCATCACCACACTGAGTGAAAGGACCAGCATTCATATGACATTTACTCACCACATAAATAAGGAAACTAGCTCATTGGGCTATTTAAGAGAATGAACCATAGATTAATGCGTTAAATAATATACTGCCAAAGATACTTCCGAATGTATTCAGTGCTTTCATATAAAATGAAAAATTCTTCACCAAATATGTTGTGGGCTTTTTGTAAAATGCACACCACAGTGAGAGATATAGTATATCTCTCTGTTATATAGTAGTTTTCCTGGAGATTGCCTATGTCATGATTATTAATTATTTATGGCATATAATTATATCATAATTATTAATAAATATTAATATTATTTTGTCATTAGAGACAGGCTGTCACCATGAGGTCCTGGTTGGTATGTAGAACAGATTGATCTAGACACCATAGAGATCTATTTGCCTCTGCTTTTCAACTGCTGGGGTTAAAGGTGTGGGCTATTCACCCACCAGTGCCTGTATTATTTTTATGGGACAATTTATAGGTAACAAGTGTCAGCAAGGAATGAGTTTCCTTATATCAGCACCTAAAAAATATTCCTTCTAGGAAAGGCTTGGATTCACTGATACGATGAACAATTGTGAGGCTCAGAGAGTAAACAGGTAACATGCTTTCTGCGGATTTTAGAAGCACACGGTCTTCTATATCTGTGTCTCTTGCTATAGATGTAACACACCCATGTCTATAAGCACAGTGTTTTACTAATTTAAAAAAACAAGCTGTGTTATTTGAAAAATTTTAAGTGCTTTTCAAGTTGCATGAAAAAACACAAAAGAGTAAAGCTTGCTCCAGCTTCTCTCTTTGAAAGCAGATACTTCAAGAAAGAAATGGTGGAAATAATAATGGAATTTATTTTTCTTTTGATATTCCAAACGTTCGCACATTAATGAGAATTTTAGACTTTTACTAGATTGACCAGTATTTCCTGGGTGTAAGAGAGCTGTTAAGATCTCCTGCCTGTTCTAACAGTAACCCGGAGAAACACGGAAAATACCATTTATAAACTGGGAAACAAAAACACAGCAATAACTTCACTTTAGAGATTTCTTAAGACATAACAACAGTACCCATGAAAAGAATATAAAGCTAAGGAATACTTGAAAGTATGCTGTAAAAATTATCCAGTTCTATCAGCAAAGAACTCCTGCTAGCAGTTTGATTGTATTGACTATAAACATTAGGTTTTACAAAGTGACCTCTATGGCAGCTCAGAGTAGTTGGTATTTATTTCCCCATTAGCACACACAGTATTAGCAAACATAACATGACTATTGTTGACTGAAAATAAACTCTTGCATCATTAGAGAAAAATAGAATTTGCAGGTCTGTATTTTGAATGGATTATTCTTAACCAAACACAGGAGCATAGTTTTAAGATCGTTTAAAGGTACAGAGAAAATTCAGTATTTTAAAAGCAAAAGGACTCTCATATTGCTTGTGACCCTTGTGACTTGCCACCTCCAGAGAAAGTGAATTTCATTCAGTAAGGAGGAAGGTCTGGCTTTACAACAACAACTTGATTTTTGAAGTTGGAAGAAATCACAAGTATATTGCAATTAATTTTATTTTAGTCAAATTTCTCAACTGAATTCATTCCTGAATTCTTCTTAAGGCCAATTACAGAAACATTATCTGTGAAAACCTAGCAGTCCTACTGTTTAAAAATGAGAGAGAGATAGAGAGATAGAGAGAGAGAGAGAGAGATGATCACTTAATAGCTAAGAATGATGTTAACTTATGGTAACATACAACATGTGACAGGTTTAAATTTGATAGTGTGACAGTATAGACCCTGAGATGACCACAGTTATGTGGAACATACACCTTAAAAATTTACAGATGGCAGTTTTATGTCGGTGAGATTTATATGCATCACAAACAAGTGTGAACAATTATTATGCTTATAATGAAAACTAACAAAATATACTTGTAAAGTAAAACTTTAAATACCTCCTAAAGTCCAAAGCTCAAATTGTTTTTATAGATCTGTTATTCTTTAAAGAATAAAGCTCTTTTTAAACTTCTGTCAGATAAATGTAAACAAAACAAGAAACTAACTTGACTCTTAAGATCTATAATAGGAAGGATGGAAACTCTTGATGAAAAGAATGTTGATGGATAGCAGCATGGCATGATATAGGGAGGCAGGCTCTACGACAAAAGAGAAAGAGATAAAAGTATGATATAGCAAAGAAGAAAATAGGACTAGTCATTGACAAAGAGAAGAGCTAAAGGCACTTTGGAGCACCGATCCTTTGAAACACATTTCTCTCATTTGTCAGCTTAGCTACAACTTCACATTTTCCATATTTGTATTAAAGAAGAACCAACAGTTTGTATGCTATTTTTAATGCAAGCAATACCTTTAATTAAAAGAAAACCACTACCATGAATTGTTTTGAATTTCATTCCATGTATTAATTTAATGCACTATTAGAACATTTGCCAATTAAAACATTAACCATTAAAGATTATTGAGTCTATCGGTAAGCCCTGGGAACAGAAGAGACTCGGAGCTTTTCTGCTGCCTTAACTTTCTTAGCGAGTCCCATTGACAATAGCTGTTGCTCCAAGGAAACAAAAGCAATCATTTCTTGAAGCTCATTTCTCTTACATGTTCCTATTTCTTTGCTGGAACAGTGTGTTATTTTAAAAAGGTTTTGACCTGTCCTTCAATTATCTTAGAAAATCTACAGCCCTAAGCAAATATTTACCTTATGACTACAAAATAAATCCACAAAGAAAGCCAACAAAACCCCACAACCCAAACCCCAAATATCTAAAAGCCAGCTCCCACAGGGCCTTACCTATAAGAAGAAGGTATATTTTGCAAAGAGAGATCTCAACCATGCTGCTACGGAGCTCCATGAGAGCATCCTGTCCCATGCACACGGCGCCCTGTTCTCAGCGGCAAGTTGGTTCATGGACCAGCAGCTGCTGGTTTATTTGCTAGGGAAATTAGCAGTGAGGTAACAGACCCTAGCCTGCCTCTTGCTTCTGTGATTTGAATACAGAATGAATGTGTATACAAAGGACACCGGCAGTAGGAACACCTGTTATATGCTTTGTGAGAACACAGGGCTGTGGCTTGCAGAATAGTTTCTTAGTGATTCTCAGTAATTTTTCAGTATAGCTTTATAAATTATACTGAGTTATTCATAATCAGAAGGAGGAAGACACTCTCTTTAGGTGACCTCATGATAAATAAAACCCAGGTCTGCTTTCCTATCATGAAAAATTATGCCATTATTTTGAAATTTGAAAAAATACTTTCTATGAAAATTGAAGTACTTCATTGATTTCCTAAGTAACCATTCTTCACAAAGTTACTAATTATCATGTAAAGATAAAGAACCAGAACAGAGCATAGATTATTATTTTGTGTTATATTTTCTATTACAAATGGCTGTGATAGTTTTATTGGATCTATGTATTCATCTCACTTAAAAAAAAAAAAACAAATCACAGTTATGTTTGCAAGTGTAACTGAGGCATACATGTTACATAATGATAATGTATAGCATACAGCAACAGATAATACCTGAGACCATATTTTCTCATCTGAAGCGTAGAGGAAGTGAGCCAATATCCATAAAAATCTTGCCTTTATGTTCTGGCTACATCTTCTAGCTCCTTTCATTGTTGGGGCCTTTGCTTAATATGGTGAGTTCCGAGTGAGCTATTATTTGTCAGAAGGCTCTGGCCTGAGCTTTCTGCATGAAATGGAACATACCTAGAAAAAACTGGACTTGAAGCTCGTAGAACTCTCAACACAAGTAATTTTTAACAGGGAAGTCCCACGGAAGAAATTCAGTGTTTGGGGTGATGGGGGAAGGTATAGCTTTTCATTTTAACTGCTTAAATGAAGACTGTTATTCAAATATTATTAAAAATAAGAAAGGGACAATTGTTATTCTGAAAACTAACTTTGAAAATACTCTTTATATTAATGTTCCCAACTTCTCAAGGATATGTCTAAAGGCAAAGACACCACTTTTGGGAAACCCAAGTGCTTTATACAGGTCAGTTGTTTTCCAATGCTCCATATCTCAGAAATATGTCAAGAGCATCCTCAAGCCAAGACAATGACTACATGTTTCTTCATAGCCTCTAAATCCTGCACACACATTCACTACAACTTATTTGCTTAGATGTATACTTTCCTTCTCAGATCCTTGAGTTCAGCAAACAATCTTAGTCACTGACAGTTGTATCCCAGCGTAATTCTCATTTTCTTAACATTTTTCCTTAGAAATAAACCCTTGCACACTTTAGCCTAAGTTGTCTGCTCCTTAGCCATTCCTTAAGAAATGCACAGAAAATTTTCATATCAGACTGCACAACATCCAATTGGGGGAAAAACCCATAGGACTTAAACAGGTACCACCAAACTCCTTCACTCTATTTAGATCAGTCTTAATACAAGCTGCTCCTATTAAATAAGATCATCCTTCATATTGTCCTTACACCAAAAAAAATTGGTTCATTATGAGGGTTTCAGGATCCTTAACAAGATGTGAGAAACAAAGACAGTACAGAGGGGTGTCCCTAGTGTCAAATATATAGCATTTAAAGGACTTATAAATATTCCAGTATTTTCCTCATTTTATACTAAAATGTGCAATTTTTTTGCGACAGAAAGAAATAGTAGGTGTTTTAATAAGGACTTAAATACAAGCACGATCCATTCTTGTGCTCTTTTCCCTGTCATTATATACATTAAAAATTTTGCATTACATGTGTGGTTTGTACTAGAACTGTACACCTTGTCCAAGCGCCCTCTAGTGGTATGTTGGTAAATAACTGTGAGAGTATTTGTGAATTCAGGAGTTTTATATCGAAAGCATACAGGTAAATTTAGCTTCAAGAGCTCCCAAACTGACAGAATTCCTAAAAAATAGTTCCAAAGGGTTTTCTCAGAAAAGGAAAATTTTCCCAGAAATATGACATCACTCAGAGACAGTGGCAGGTAGATCTCTGAGTTTGAAGCCAGCCTGGGCTGTATAATGAGATCCTGTCTGAGGCTGGGAGGTGGGGTTGGGTTGTCTTAACACAGTATCTTATAGTACAGTTGATAATCTACCAGCTGTTTCTGTAAAAAAAAAAAAGTCCCATATCCTCACTGTTTACCTACCTTAGTTATATTTGCATTAAAAATGAATACACTAAAACCATTTCTGTCCATGATGGTTGAATTAATACGAATATAAGGAGTCACTGGAAGTGTGTGGTGGTTAGGGGGATTAGGGCGAGACTGCTTTCTGACCTTGTCAATCACACATGGCTTACTATTCATTTAAATTATTAGGCTGGTTTTGTTTTACATAGTGAGCATCTACTACAAGCATTTCTAGCAGCTGTAATCTTTAATACAGATCTCTTCATAGAATTATTTACACTAGAAGAACAATGGGGGAGAGATGGTGAAATCCTCAAGATTACATGAATGTTTGTGTCTAAGATGAACTGGGGAAGGAAAACATTTGTTATTGTAATTAACTCTGTAATTACATTGATCCCGAAGAGAAGTACATCTGCTGGAAGAGCCAGCCACTAGAGGAGGCAACTACATAGGTGATTTCTATGCTAGTGTCCAAGCCTCCATACAGTCAAGTTGACAACAGCTGCCTCCCAGAGGGCCTATGCTTTAATTTTATAATAAACATTAAACTAAAGTTCTTAAAAGGCACTGATGTCCTGATTTAAGAATCACTTCTCAGCATAATACTGGGAATCTTTAAGCATTTAAGCAATCAGTTTATATCTCTGTAACAATCTTGAGTAAGTATCTTAACTTTTTCACACCGGTTTCATCATTTTTTAACATGAAGATGATGGTAACTCCAAAAAATGTTCATACACACGGGCTTGTGAGTGTGTGTTTCTTGTGTTTTTATTTCTTTCCTTTTTTAGCCTTTTTGCTTGTTTGTTTGCATGTTTTGTTTTCTAGAAGGAGAAAGAAAGTACGTGGAAATTAGGAGGTGGTAGCAGATCTAGAATGAGTTGGGGTAAGGGAACCTGATCAGAAAATATTGTATGAAAAAAAAATCGTGATACAAAACAAAACAAAACAAAAAAAAGAACCAAAAAACAAAGAAAAGATGCTCATGTAGATACATGCACGAGGTCATACACATGAAGCCATTAACAAAGTTTCTCCCAATTCGTAAATTTTCATTGTTATCTATTATTATTAGCTCTGGGTTTCCTGCTTCCAACAGCAAAATTGCCCCGTAACTTTCTCCTTCATACCACTAATTACAAGACCAGGACTTTAAAGTGACACGTGCTCTTATAATTACTGACATCTGTCTCGACTTGCATTTGCTAAAGCAGGTAGAAAAATGATAGGTGGGAGTAGACAAAATCCTTTGATTTTACTAGAGTGTTTACAGGGAATGCCAAGAATGAAGAACTACGGCTGCCGTCAGTATCTTAGGGGTCCTGCCTCCCAGTTTACTCAGGGCACACCCAGAGCCACTGGGAAATTCCATGTCTTAGGTCACCTGTCCAAGTGCTCTTTATGGAGGTCAGTCTCTTAGTCTCATTCCTCGCCCCTCTAGCCCAGATGTGCTTTCTCTTGCACTCCTAGAGGGCGTCTTGTCAAAGTGGACTATCTACAGTCGCCTCAGAGTTTGTTTAGTTCAGTGACCAGACTACCTAGATCTTAGGTATTCGTCTCGCCCAACCCTCTTCCAGGTCCAGGTAGTGACGCTGGACCAAGAAGCGTTGCTTCTTGGGAAATGTAGTACTGAGGCTGGCCTCCTTCGTTGAGTGCAGCCGGAAGACTACATTTCCCACCATGTTCAGGGAAAGGAAGGCTGACCCAGGCGGGCAGCTCCACGTGACTACTCACTATGGCTTCCCTGTGTTGTAGCCGGCTGTCTGGTGGTCTTATGTGATTTTTTGCTTCTCTGAGGCAGGGTAATTGTCTCTCGACTTCGACATGCAAAAAATCAAATCTCTCATGACCCGGCAGGTGAGTTCTGTTGTCTGAAGCAAAGAGCTTCCCGCTCCCGGCTGGGAGAGGAGCCAAGACGCCCAGTTCCCGGGTGGCGGTGGGCGGAGGCTTAAGTTATAGTGGGGGGAGGGTGTCAGGGTGTTGGGCAGTCAAGTAGTACCCTGGAAAACTCACCTGAGCCTCCTAGATCCGACCTTGACTCTTTGTGGGAAGTGTCTTCCTGCACACATTCATTTAGACAAAACCAGTCAGGGAGTTGGGCTGTCTTTCTCTCTCCTCCTTTGCTTTAGCTTCCTTTCCAGGACAGCCTCAGCTGCTTTGCAGAGTCCCCCTCGTCCTCACTGGTGGTGGTTTGTCAGTAGGTGCCCTGGAAAGTGAGGTGGGATCTGTGCACTGAAGAAGACTTGAAAAGAACGAGGGTGAAGGCACAGGGCTGTTTGTAGGCACCATTGGTAGTGTTGTGGTTTGGGGGCAACTCTCCAAACCTTGTAGCTGTTTTCTGGATGTAAAAATGGGAATGACAATTCCTTTTCTATCCCCCCCCCATCTCAAAGTACCGCATTGTAGGTCACCAGTAAGCTAGTATATGTGAACATTCTTTGTGTATTGTTACTTAAAAAAATAATAAATGTTCTGGCAAAACAATGGTCTGTTTATATTTTTGCCAGAATGATAATTCACGAATAAGACTGCTACTGTATCTTGTCTCACGTATGTTAGGGCTTCCTAATACTGTGTCTCAACTTCCTTCAAGAAGTTGAAGAAATTTATTTATTTTTAGGTATTTATTGATAATTTTATTTCAGAAACTTTTAGTTTGACTGTAGCATTTTTAGCTACTGTAACATAATTAGAAGTTTTCTTTGTTTTAATGAGAAAGAAACATAGTTTAGATGAGTTTTAAATCAGCGTGGCTTAGAAATGTTGGTAGAGTCCTTTCTTTAAAGCTTCACTTGTAATTTCCTTTTCTTAACAAAAGAGAACAGGAATACAAAAGACTTCTTGACCTGCTTGTGGATTCAGAATTTTATCGATACTGGAACAGTTACATATAATTTCTTATAGACAGTACATACCTGATCCTTGCATAATGGTTTTCCTTTTCTTGATTGGAGTCAAGAAACTTGGAAAAATGTTCTGTGAATAATAAAACGAACAGATAGGCAAGTAGAGGCATTTAGCAATCTTTCACATTGTTGAACACTGGGGCCATGCTGCTGCTTCTTATTTGAGAATAGGTTTGGAGGCTGCTCCATCCTGAGGGGAGAAGAGAAAGCAGGCAATCAGGAGCTGACTTGCAGCCACTCAAGTGCTACCTGACTACATTCTGGCTTTGCTTTTTGTCTGCTTGGTCTTGTCTGCTAAGCAACATAGTCCGTTGCCTGTCACACAGCTTGTAAATGCCTTGGGCTGCTGCATTTGGACTATTCTTCCTAAGGTTGGTGGTCTCTTCCATTTGGTGCCGGTTATCATAGGTATATAGTAGCTTTGGTGATTTGACTTTTTGGTTTTGGGTCTTAAGAAAATGAGTAGGAGAGAAAAGACAATTACAGAGAACTGGCTATAATATATCCATAATGTTTGTAATGCTGAGCAGAAAGTGCAATTTCTTGAGCCTCACACAGTTTATTGAGTTCTAGCAGGTTAAATCTGTGTTTAATTGGAGAGGAAAAAAATCTTTAGAACATGTACAAGAACTGTATACATAGTGAGGTAAAGTTAGGAGGTTTATGCAAATGTGTAGTCCTAATTATATATGTTTAAGGCTCAATTTATACATATTATGCTGTTGATGCATGTTACAGAGAGATGAAATTCTGGTTTATGAAAATTTAATTTTCTTTATGTTCTCTCTCTTGCTCACTCACTCACCATTTTGATCTTTCTTTGCAAAAGGTTCACAGGGATGGATGCCCTTTGTTAGCCGGGCCTTATGTAGATGAGATCTGTGACTCATCATTCCCCACTATGCTGGCCTCTGTCCTTTCAGCTCTATCAAATTGAATTGAGCATTATGGGCCAGGCACTATTCCAGATTTGGGAGAGGCAGCAATGAATAGAACAGACAACTGAGTGCCAAGGAAGACATGGTGAGGGAAATGTCTGAGGAAAAGGAGATAAGGAGGCCTGGGAGGTTTTACAGTTTAAGATCAATTACATCTGTAGATATCAGCTAGTCATAGAAAGCTTCAGTGAAAAGATAATACAAAGGCCCTGAGAGAAGTGAGGGTGGTGAACTGGATGAGTGGATACCAGCAGAACAAATTCAGAAACGCTTATGGTCCAATGTAGGTAAAGGGAATAAGGGAAAAGACCTCCGGAGATGAGGTCAGGATGAGGACATCAAGCTAAAGGCAGGAAGCAGGTAATACTGAACATTACAGATCATAGCATACCGACTTTTCTTCTGAGGGCAATGACATTCCGCCATTTTGGTTTTAGTAATATACTTAAGGAAGAAGAACAAGAATAGAAAGACTACAGAGGCTACTGCAGTGATCCAGGTGGTAAAGAGAATGGCCCTTATCCAGGGTGCTAGTGGTGGACACGCACAGAGGGTGCTGGATTGTAGACCTGTTGTAAATGCAGAGCTAGCAAAATTCCCTCATGAGCTGTGTAAAGGGTCAAGGGTGGCCCAAGGTGGTTTAGCCCCTGCAGTTAGAAGAATAGAGTTGTTAGAAGAATAGAATGGAGGACACTGGAGGAGCAGTGACTTGAGGAAAGAGGCTTTTAGACTTGTTTATATGAAGGCTGCTTAGATATTGACTTTGACAAATGGGTCTGAGTTTCTGGGTGGGAATCCGAGGCATAAATAAACCTTCAGGAATTACAAGTCTATTGCTGCCAAACACAAGACAGACTGGCAGACAGCATTGGCTGAAGTTAAGTGGAGTGACTGCAGATACATGAAAAGTCCAAACTGCTCTTTCCATTTAATATTAAGAGATGGATTCTGCAGAGCAGAACAGTGATGTATGAAGTCTGTAGCAGCCTGATGCTTAATAAATACTTACTGAATGAATTTGGGTAAAGAGAAAAACATAAAAAAAGCAAGAGTTTAAAAGATGCTGTAGGTCTACCAGGTAGGACTTGAGTAAGAGTCAGCTTTGGGACTGAACAACCTGGGGGCTATGGGGACCTAAGAGCAGCCCTTCCTCCTTCCCTTCCTTCCTTCCTTCTTCCCTCCCTCCCTCTTGTCCCTCCCTGTCCTCTCTACCTCACTCTTTTCCTTTATTTTTCCCTTTCTCTTTCTCTCTCTCCCTTTCCATAAAGATTTTTCTCATTTTTATAATTTATATTATATAAATGCATTTAATTTTTATTTATGTGTTTTCCCTGCATTTGTGTATGACATATTCCTCTAGAACTGGAGTTACAGCCAGTATGAGCTGCCATGTGGGCCCTGGGAATTAAACCAGGTCCTCTGGAAGAGTAGTTAGTGCTCTTGTCTTTTGAGCCATCTCACCAGCCCAGACAACACCATTTCATATGAAGTAGTGGGGAAGAAATCCTGGCTAGGTTGGGCTCAAGTCAACTGTATTGGGGAGAGAAATGGAGAGAAATTATAAAGACTCAAGTCTTTTTAAGATAAGAAGGAGCAGATAGCTGCAAATGTCATTTTGTTCTAATAGGACAAAAATTGCTAATTTTATAAGAGGAACAAAAAGTTCATATAGCTGTAATCTAAGTGTCTTTATTGTTGATTGATTTGGGCTGGAGAAATGGCTCAGCCATTAAAGGCTAGGCTCACAACCAGAAATATAAGAAAGTACAAAGACAGCTTTATTGAGTTGAATTTATATACATTTAAATTGGGGAAAAATAATTAGAAAAGAGTATTAGTGGATAATGATAATAACAAATGTTTTGTTTAATAAAGGCAGAGCACCACAGTTTCAGAGGTAAACTTGTGCCTTAGATGAGAATAGCAGAACATTTATAGTTAGTAAGAATTTAAAAAGCTGACAATGAAAGGGTTAGCAGCCTATTAAATTACGGTTGTGTGCCAGATATATGTCAAAACATGTAGGTCCTTATTTTTTCATATCTGTTTTGTTAAAAGAAAAGTCATTTCTCTGTGATCTCACAATTGTAAGTCTAAGGGTTAAAACTCGAGATGTTTGAAAGCTAGCAGGCTCTGCTTTGGTCCCTCATAGCCACTGTCCCTTTCCTTCTTTATAATTCTGAGTTCTCCCCATGGTTGGGGCTGTCACACAGGAAGGGTAGGTAGATTGTGCAAGGCTACAGGAGCGTCAGGGCACAAACCAGGAAGTCTGTTCTAGAGTCCACTCTACTCTATTGGCTCCTGACATCAGGCTTCCAACTTGTATTATTCTTACTTTGTATAGTTGGCAGAAAGCTGCCATGCTTTCTGTTGATAATTGTGTAATAATTTGTCCTGTCTTACAGGACATTAAACAGGGTCTGGGGAGATCACCTAAGAGAGGATGAAGAGAAACGAGGAACACAAGATCACGGCCTGTCTATAGGCTGATCAGACCGAAGATTTTTAATTTTTTACACACAGGTTATATACACAAAAAGGCAGGTTGTGGGAAGGGAATGACGCAGGAGCGTAGGTGTTTAGGGGGAGTACAGAAATCTTCCAGAACAGTGTCAGCTGGGTGAAGGTTCAGGAGACAGACCACTATGACTCTACTATGATTTACTTGTCTTTATCTAAGTTGCTACTATCTACCAGGTTATCTATTTACAAGGTCTATGACTACTCAGGCTTGGCAGCCCTCCACCAAAGCTGCTTGTTTACAATAGCTTCTAGGCTTCTGTTTTCAGTGTTTTTCCACAGAGACCAAGACTTGGTGCTAGCAGGCAT
Organism: Mastomys natalensis; assembly: GCA_021653895.1. Lineage (NCBI taxonomy): Eukaryota > Metazoa > Chordata > Mammalia > Rodentia > Muridae > Mastomys > Mastomys natalensis. The sequence goes on along the minus strand of JAJTUV010002839.1, from coordinate 3,126 downwards.
GTATGTCTGTCTGGCCTATTGCTGATTTTAGGCCTTCAGTGTAAGCAGGGCTGCCCCTGACGATAATTTAGAGGTTGAAACAGTGAATAAAATGTGTTTACATCACACTTCTATTCTGACATTTATGGAAAGAGGAAAATAGACATGCTATATTCATTCAAGGATTTCTGTCAGATTAATTATACCTTTAAAACATGTTTAAAGACATGCTAGGGCTGGAGAGATGGCTCAGTGGTTAAGAGCACCGGCTGCTCTCCCAGAGGTCCTGAGTTCAATTTCCAGCAAGGACATGGTGGCTCACAACCACAACAATGGGATCCAACACCCTCTTCTGGTGTGTCTGAGGACAGTGACGGTGTACTCACATACATAAAATAAATAAAACCTTTAAAGAAAAAAAAAAGACAATAATTACATGTTGAAAATGGCATTTAAGTAATAGTATCATTTGAATTAAATTAAAAGTTTAACTTTCCTATGTGTGCATAGTTATGTATTATCTATGTCTATGGAGGTTTATTTGTCTAAATCAGCCTTGACAGTTTTGATGCTTCATATGAGTTGCAGTGAGAAACCCAGGATAGGACGAACAGTCCAAGCCTTGCAGTGGGATCCAACACGCACTCCATTGCAAAGCCTGCAGTAGACTTTATCCCAGGACGAGTTCCTGGGAACTGCAGTCTGCAGTCGGTTGCATGCTCCCATGAGAACACAGTGCTGAGTGGTTGGAGACTGGTGCCTGAGCAACAATGTCGACCCAAGAATTTACTTTTTTATTTATTTTTGGTGTTTTTTTGTTTGGGAACCTTGCTAGCCATTGTGCAATAGAGGCAAATAGCACTGCCTTCTCCTTTCCTTGAACCTCACAGTGTGAGAGAAGTATGTGCACTTTGTATTTCAAACTTCATTGATTTGGCTGAGATTGCTTTGAAAATGTCCAGCTGTGTTTCTGAAGCATGAACAGTCCTCTGAGTCCCCGCGTGTGTGCATGAAAGTGCAAACCCTGACATTCTAAGAGATCCTCCTCGTTAGGGACATGGCAGGGCCCTGGACCTTTCAGAACTTCCCTGGGTGGTATTAGTGGACACAATCCTGAGCTGTGTTTGGAAGTACTGTGTGCCGTGAAGCATAGGGCTTTAAGGGAACTCCTCAGGAAATCTGCAGCTGGTGGGGTGTCAGTTTTAGATTTTTGGAGATAGGAGGGAGAGTGATAACAGGAAAGAAGGAGGGGTGGGCTGGATAATCTGGAAATAATGGTAGAAAACTGCTGTTATAAACTTGTAGATGTGACTGGTGCTATTTCATCGCAAGAAATATAAGTACCCCTACAGCACGGTATGTATTTTGGTGCTTAAAGACCCCAAAGAGTCAGTAGAAGACACCTGAAGGGCAATTGTACCTTGTAAATCTCTCCTCAGAATTATATTCCAGCTGCTTTCCCCCACAGACCAATGTCAATTCTTTAATATCTATCATATTTTTTAAAGACAGTGCTTTAAAATGAAGTTTAGATGCTGAGTCCTTCCTGTCTTTCTAAGTGCCCTGGTATATGTATGGCTTTCTGCACCCCTCAGCTGATGTGCATAACGGAAGGGACAGCTAGAGAGCAAGGAGACGGGGCTCTAAGTCTTAACCCTAGGCAGCGTGAACTGACTGTGTTAGTGACAAATGATCAAGATTAACAGAGGGCCTATGTATGTTTAATTAGCATTTTAAAAGTTTTGAACTAGATCAGTTGGTGAGTGTATTTTTAATCTGTAAATCATAATATTATGGCTTGCTTGGATCCTTTTTTCAAGGTGAATTTAAATTAATGATTTAAATAAAAGTATGTTTATGGAAGGCTTTGTAATTTTTCCTTTCTTTTGTTTATAAAGTTGTGGTTAAGATAGACTTCTGCTTCTTTGCTGACAGTGCCACATAATAGTCCTTTATTTTAAAATACTCTAAATACATTCTTGATTTCATAGCAGACCATATGTGTTAAGTGACAGATGTTCTTAGAATGTATGTTCTCTGTATTTTGAAGCGAGGAAATCTCATTTTAAAACTGTCATGTCTGTTTAACTAGGTATGTTCTATCTTTTTACAGTTCTTTAGCACAATTAAATTGTGTTTGTCTCTCTCTCTCTTTTTTAAGGGTCTGAAGAGCCCTCCGGAGAGTCTCAATGATCTTGGTGCCTTTGAGAGCCTTCGGGTCCCTGGAAAGGTATTGATCTACATGTGTGGTTGACTTTTCACTTCCCCAAGACACAGACTTTCTGCCCCTGGGTACTAATTGCTTCTCTGAAGCTCTGCTTCCCACAGCAGGTGGCTGCTGTGATAAGCTAGGTGATGCTTTTGCTTTCATTGTGCAAGGATGCAGTATGATTCACCAGTAAAGCAAACACTGCAAAGTTAATAAAGGTAGGGTTTATTATATCAAATTCTTGGTTTGGACAGCAGATAGATACATACACACACACACACACACACACACACACACACACATATATGTATCTTTCTTTTTTGCTGTAATTTGAAAATGTCAAGTAGAATAATTTATTACTGACTTTTTAATGCTGTAGCATTCTGAGCCCTAAAGTGTATTTAATTATGTTTTTCCTTTGGGCAGGGAATTTTGATAAACAAGTGAGACCCAACTGATATATTTCATATTTTAATCCCGTAATATTCATGTGAGCAACCCAGTTTACAAGTTTAATGCATGCCACTTGGAAGCTAGCTGGCTTTCCCCTGGAGACCAGTCAGCCATTGTTAACCCTGCTGTCACTGGTTTGTGGGCTGCTGCTGCTGAGAGCGTGGTGTGAATCACAGCTCTGCAACAGATAAAGGCTTTCAGATAATTTTAATTTGAGGCTCATGGTGGGGGGTGTGGATTTTGCCTTTTTTTTTTTTTTTAAAAAAAAACAGCTAGGGACTGAACCCAGTGCAATGCTTCAGATTAGTGAAAGCAGTTTTTAAAAATGAAAAATGCTAATTTAAAATGAGTATTTAAGCATGGCCCTTTCAGTTACTATAGAAGTGATTTCTGTGGGGCACAGAAAACAGTCCCTAGGAAACTCTTACATGCTTACCAGGCCTACTCACCGGCAGCTGTTCGTGGCTGAGTTAACCTCCACTCCT